>JAKELG010000367.1:0-36883 GCA_021527035.1 Lactarius vividus | reverse complement strand
TGTGATAGCTTCCCCGGTGGGTCCGCAAAGCGGGGGGTTTCCGAGTGTGTCGTGGTGAGATGGGTGGCGTAACGTAGATACTGATGCGCCTCGAGGCGTTCCGCCGGGTCGTACGGGTCTCCCAGAGTCATCGGGGCCCGCTGGTGAAGTGGGTCAGCTGGGTACGTACCCCTGTTGTTCGTCGCCCGTGGGAAGTGGGCGCTCAGGTCGGGACGTAGTGGTCTCCGAGGTAGCTGGGCTGGTTGCTCTCGAATAAACAGTGGGGGTCAGCGAAGGAACTGGGGATGGCCCGGGGGAAGGAGGACGACTTCCTCGTTGGTAAAGGGCGAGGGTAGACGACAGGGGTGACGATGGCGTGGACTGTACTCGGTAAGGTGCGGATAGTTCGTCGTTGACGACATAGCGGAAGTTCACTGGGGAAGAGGGCCTCATAAGCGGGGAAGTGAAGTGAAGGAGGGAGATGGGGACATCTCTTGGGATTTTCCTGCGCTGTATATGTATTTCGCGGGCGGGGTTAGAATTTTTGAATTCCCGAATTGCGTCATCTGCGAACACGTCATCCTTATCGACCCACTGATTGTCCGAGTCCGGGTACCCCTTCCATTTGACCAATACTGCAACTTGCGACTTCTGTCGAACCGCCGAGAGTCTAGAATCTTCTCTACTTCGTATTCTTCTTCGCCGCCAACTAGATCCGGTGGTGGGCGTTGATAGTTTGGTCCGTGCGTGGGTGTCTCGCGATAAGGCGTCAGGAGGTCCACATGGAACACTGGGTGTATCTGCCACTGCGTGGGAAGTTCTAGACGGTAGTTGACTGCGGACATCACCTGAGCGACCTTAAATGGGCCGTGGCATCTTGCTGCTAGTTTCGCCGTGGGGTTGGTGTGTGCGTAGGTGGCGTCCTTCCAGCCATACTTGATCCCCTATTTGGAACTTGGGCGTATCTTTGCTTTGATCCACCCCTGCTGCGCTTTGATCATCAGTGATTGCGCGCGCTGTTGGAGTTCCTTGAACTGCTTGACCCTGAGTGCCACCTGCGGGATTGGTGATGGCCTATCGGTCCAGTCAGCGCGTGGGTTATACCCCATAAGGAGCTGGAACGGAGATTCTTTAGTGGTTTCAGCTTGGCCAGTTATTGTGAGTGAACTCAGCCATGGGAAGATAGTGTATCCAGTCGTCCTGTCGTTCGTTGACCCAGAATCGCAGGTATTGCTCCAGCCATTGGTTAGTACGTTCCGATTGTCCGTCCGTTCGCGGGTGGTAAGCCGTAGAAATATTTTGCTCGATTCCCAGGAGTTTGCATAATTCGCGGGTGAACTTAGAGGCGAACCTGGGTCTCGATCACTGATTATCTTCCCTGGTAGTCCGAATCGAGGGAATACATGTTTGACGTATAGTGCGGCTGTACCTTCGGCCGATATCTCTTCTTGGCACGGGATGAACAGGGACATCTTTGTGCAGTCGTGATCCGTTATCGTGAGGATCGTGTCACAGCCCTGTGCATTCGGGAAGTTTAGTGATGAAGTCAAGCGCAATGGTTTCAAATGGCATAGCTTCGGGTTTTGGGAATATGGGGCGTAGCGGCGCTTTGATGGCCCTGGTATTGACTTTGATCCTTTGACAGTCGGCGCATCCTTTGACAGTAGTCCATGACATCATTTCTGAGCCCTGGCCACCAGTAGTATCGCTCCACGAGTTTGATGGTTCGGCTGATTCCCGGGTGTCCGTATACGGGGGGGTCATGGTGATTCTTGACGAGTTCCCTTTTTTCCAAGAGCCCTCCCGTAACTACTCGTCGTCCGTCCTTGTACCAAGTGCCTTCGATCTTCTTTAGTCCGTGTGGGTCTACCCAGGGGCGGAGTTTGTCGTCTTCCTGGGCGTATACCGGATTTGTCTTCTCCATTTCTTGTACAGAGATAGTGGCGTTGATTCGAAGGGGGTCTTCCATCGTATCTATCGCTGCGGCCCTGACGAAGATGTCATCAGGTAGTACCGTGACTTGATCGTTATCTCCTTCTCCTTGATCGTAATCCGGGCATCTAGATAGGGCATCGGCTCGTCCATTTGCCGTTCCCTTGATGTGGTGAATCTCTATGTCATATTCTGAGAGTTCTAGTACTTCCCGTGCTACCCGGCGACTTATCTTTTGCGGGGAGCGCCAATACTGGAGGTTCATGTGGTCCGAGAATACTTTGATCTTGTGTGGGGATCCTGCCAGGTAGTGGCGCCAGTTTCGAAGTGCCTTGACAATTGCTAGGAGTTCGAGGTCGTAGATATTGTAGTTCTGTTCTGCTGCGCTGAGAGTGTTCGAATAGTAGGCGATAGGGTGTCTTTTGCCGTCTTCTTTGCGTTGGAGCAGTACTGCTCCTATTGCAAATCCTGAGGCGTCTACTTCGAGTTCGAATTGATCTTCTAGCTTGGCGTGCGCAAGGACTGGTTCTTCTGTGACGAGCTTCTTGATTTTGTCGAATGCTTCCTTGTTCTATTGCTGTCCATGTCCATTCCGTGTCCTTTCGTGTGAGTTTGTTAAGGGGACGAGCGTGTGTAGGCAAAATTTCGGATGAAAGCGCGGTAGAAGTTGCAGAAGCCTAGGAACGATCGCACCTGTTTGACGTTTTTGGGGTTTGGCCAGTCTTTGATGCCGGAAATTTTGACGGGGTCCATGCGTGTCACCCCCTTTTCAATGATTACCCCCAGGTAATCGATGCTTGGGGCGTGGAAGATGCATTTTTCCGGTTTGAGGAATAGGTCGTTTTCTTCTAGTAAGTCCAGGACATCGTGTACCGCGTCGATGTGTGCTTGTTCCGTGGATCGGGTTGCTATACCTATGTCGTCCATGTATACTCTGATGATCGTACCCTTCGTTTCGTGATACGCGATAAGGTCCTTGCAGATTCATTCATCATAGTTTGGAAGGTCGCCGGAGAGTTGGTTAGCCCGAAGAACATTACCGTTGGTTCGAAAAGTCCGTATTTCGTTTTGAACGCAGCCTTTTCCTGGTCCCCTTCTTTGATTCTTACGTTGTTGTAGCCCCAACGAATGTCCAGTTTGGTGAATATGAACGCTCCGCTTAGGATCTGCGATGAGTTCCGGGATGAGCGGGAGGGGGTATTGGTTGCGTATGGTCCAGTTGTTGATGTTCTGGTAGTCCTGTACAGGGCGTAGTTTTCCGTCCTTCTTTTTGATGAAGAAAAAGGATGATGCGTACGGGGATTTAGAAGGTCTGATGTACCCTTTGGCCAGTTGTTCGTCGATCCATTCCTTGAGCGCCTTATCTTCCGTTTGACTCATTGGATAGATCTTGCAGTCGATCGTGTCTGGTGCATTTGGTTTGAAGTCAATTGCGTGATCCCAGGGTTTTGACAGCGGGAAGCGATTGGATTCTTCTTCGCTGAAGATCTTGACGTGTCGTTGGTACTCTTCTGGGACCGCTTTCTTCTCCGTATACTGCTTGGCTTCTATAGCCATTTCGGTCGACATTGTCGCAGCGTAGACGCGTATCTTCGAGGTCGCATTCTCGTCGTAGCTGTTCTTCGATCTTTTGTTTGTTGGGGAGTAGTAGCTTTTCGAGTACGAGTCGTGCTATGATCGGATCTATTCGTGGTCTTGTAGGGTTGGTGGTGCGGAGGACAATTGGATACTCAGCTTCGTTAAGCAGTAGCCATTGCCCATTGGATATCGGGTTGGAAGGTCGCCAGCCATGGGTATCCCTAGTATTATGTCTTCTCCCCCTACATCGGTTACTAGGAACCGCATTTCTTTGATGACTCCTTTCGTTTGTACTTCTAGATCCACGCAATGGGTAATTTTGCCCCCTTTGTTATGCGTGCCGTCAATGTTCCAGATCTTTCGATGACGGTCTAATTCCTTGAGGCCTAGCCTCATTCTTCTGACGAAGTCCGGATGTATGAAGTTGTTAGTGGCTCCGGAGTCCACTAGTGCTCGTTTGTCGGCCATGGCGTAACTTGCGCGCAATGAAACTGGAACATGCATAGATTGATAGCGCGTTATGAACACAGAATTACACCGTAGTGCCCTCACCCAGGCCGTCGGGTTCAGGCGCTTTGAAAATCCTCTCGCCCCAACAAGTCCCGAACTACCAAGTCCCTGGCTTCCTCGTCTAGGTTTCGGACTCCGTTTATCCAGCTGGTCGCCCGTTCTTGCGGCGTATCAGTGGTGGCAGCGGGCGCCGCGGCTACTGCCGCCATCATCCTCGAATTGGATCAAGGGTTCGTCTTGGACGCTTTGAACTTCTTCTATAAACGCCCCTCTTCCTTGGCGGGGTTGCCAGTTCGCGTTGGCACGCGGTTTGCGGGGTTGGCGGCAGTCGCGGGACATGTGTCCGAGCTTTCCACAGTTGTAACAGTTGATGTTCTTCATGTCTACGACTCCTTTCCCCTGGGAGCGTCCCCCCTGTGGCGTGTACGGGGGTCGGGTATAGTCGATTTCTTCAGAGCCTGCGAGTCGAGCGCGGACTCTGCCTGGAGTGGTGTCCATGGCGTCCGGGTGAGTCCGGAATGCCTGCCATCCTTGGCGTGGTTGCTGCGGGCGATTTGGAGCGTTGAAAGTTCTAAGAGAGGTGTTGCCCGGCTTACCGGGTCCCGGGGGTTTACGTCCCCCTAAACGCGTTTGCAGATGCATCCACTTACGCTGTTGCTCGAGCGCGGCTGTCTTCCATTGAGCGTACGTGTTTGGGCTGTGGAAATTGTACGCGTTCTTGTAGAGTTCTACTGGGAGTCCCCCGGTAAACTTGTCGAGGACCAGGGAAGTCGTCGAAGCGGTATCCGGCTTCTCTGACCGCTTTCTCGAACTTGGCGACGTAGGAGTCAATGTCTTGTCCTTCCATTCGGAAGCCCTTCTGGAGTTCTTGTTGTGCTCTCTCTTTCTCGAGCGTATCGGCGAACGTGTTGCGGAAGCCGAGTTCTATGGCTTCCCAGATCCACTTGTCACAGGGTCCATGTTTGGCCTTGTACGCTTTGACCCACTTGGTGGTAGACAGGACCCATTCGTTAACGTGGTCCCCTTGGATATAAGTGAGGAAGATCAGTGCTTTACGATAAGGGAGAGTGAACGCAGGGTTGTCGTAGTTGGTTTCCACGAACAGTTCCCATTGAGTGAGGAACTGCTGGACTTTGGTGCGATCTCCTGTGAATACGAGGGGTTCTTTGCCCATAAATTTCTTGGGTTTGGTCCCGCTTGACACATTTGGTCTGGTGAAGAGTGGTCCTCCCGGATCTCCTCCTCCGTCGTCTCCTCCTCCTCCTCCGTGTCCTCCGGGTGGGGGTCCTCCGCCACGACTAATGCGTGCGGGTTCCTGGAATGTGGTTGGTTGTTCGGTAATTGTGGTGGTCATGTCTGTAGGGATGGACTCAGCTAATAGCCCTAGTTGCACTTCTTCTTCTTCCGCCTGCGCTTCGAGAATACGGATTTCTTCGGGGTTACTTCCTAAGGATGGGGAAGGTGCGGGTGTCTTGGGAGTAGGGGAGCGGACTGGTTCTTCCTCTTGTCCGTCGATAGGTCCCCACTGATCTCTAGTAGTCGTTTCGCTTTGGCGAATATCGAGGTGGAGGCCTGATCCTGCGGGTCTGACGACTTGTAGTTTGCCGTGGAGTTCGTCCCACCTGATTTCTGTCCAACAAGTGTGGTCGAAGTTGAATTCTACCGGGATAAGTCCGGTTTTGCCGTCTTTGTAAGTGTAAAGGACTACGTAGCCTGGGTCTCCTTGTTCTGTCTGCCAAAAGGCTCCTTTGAGGTATTGTTTAGGGACATTGCATTCCCCTCTTCGGTCGATATGATACGGTCGGAATGGGATCCAAAGATCGCGGGTTGTTACTGCGGAAGCCACGTTGAAGGATCTTGGTCTTAATGTAACGTCTACCACGGACGTTCGTCTGACTTAGACGCTGTTGTAACGTGGGTTCCCTCGTGGGTAAAACCTGTGGTTGTCCGAGTGCTCGGGGAAGACTGCAGGATGGGGCCAATACGTGCCTGTGGAGTCCCTGTAGGTATACAGCGTCTCTTGTATGGGAACGTTCGGAGGTGGGTCGGGGACTTTGCAAATATATTCCCACTCGAGGTTGTCGACGATGTAGTAGCAGTGAGTAGGACGAGCGGTGCGCGAGTTGAGGTATTCGAAGACAAGGTGACACGTGGTACCGGGCGGATAAGTCACGGTCGGCTGATCTACCATTCACAAGGGAAGATGGAGATAGAGTCACGGGGATCCCTCTTGGTCACGGGGGATATGCCGGAGCTAGTTCACTTAGGGACTTCGCTGGTCCCTAGCACAGAAGACGAATAGAAGACGTGGTATTTGAAGAAGACCAAGATGGGGATCCTGGTCTGTAGTACTACGAACTTAAATACAAGTAAGGGAGCTAGTTCCAGCTCCGCTCGAACTCGTAGGTAGCCAATAGCGTAAGTAGCGTACTCTAATAATAGAATGCGCAGTCGTCATCGTAATCCGAAACACGTACAACAATAGAGCATCAGTCAGCAAGCGTAATCACGATCACGTACAACAATGGGAGCTATCAGTCAGCACAACACAAGGCGGTAAGATCCGAAGTCCATGACGTATTACTACTAACACGTCGAGTCATCACAAATGCGTCAGAGTCCACAACCGGTCTGGGTAGTCCGAGAACCAAACGTAACACGTTAGCAGTAATATGTCATGGACTTCGGATCTTACCGCCTCGTGTTGTGCTGACTGATAACCCCCCATTGTGGTACGTGATCGTGATTAGGCTTGCTGACTGATGCTCTATTGTTGTACGTGTTTCGTGTTACGATAACGACTGCGCATTCTATTATTAGGATACGCTACTTACGCTATTGGCTACTTACAAGTTCGAGCGGAGCTAGAACTGGCTCCCTTACTTGTATTTAAGTTCACAGTAGTACGGACCAGGATCCCCATCTTGGTCTTCTTCAATTACCACATCTTCTACTCGTCTTCTGTACTAGGGACTCGTGACGTCCCTAAGTGAACTAGCTCCGGCATATCCCTCTGTGACCAAGAAGGGATCCCCGTGACCTCATCTCCATCTTCCTTCGTGAATGGTAGATCAGCCGACCGTGACTTACCCGCCTGGTACCACGTGTCATCTCGTCTTCGAATACCTCAACTCGCGCACCGCTCGTCCTACTCATTGTTACTACATCGTCGACAACCTCGAGTGGGAGTATATTCGCAAAGTCCCCAGTCCACCTCCCAATGTTCCTATCGAAGAGACATTATACACCTATAGGGATTCCACAGGCACGTATTGGCCGCATCCCGCAGTCTTTCCAGAGCACTCGGACAATCACAGATTCCATCCTCGAGGGAACCCATGTCACAACAGCGTCTAAGTCAGATGAACGTCCGTGGTAGACGTTACAACCGTAGTCATAACTGTATAGTAAGCGTTCACTTCAACCTCTGTTCCTTGTAATAGTCCTGAGAAGTCCTACCGTGACATCACCCCCTTTTCAGGTGCGACGCCCACGTTGCCTGCGATCTCCGGCTCCGCCCATCCATCCCGACTGCACCTCTTCTACCCGATCCAATGCATTCGCCATTTCGAGGCGGAACTTGCTGCGCGCAAGCTCGCCCTTGATGCCCCCCAACACGGCAGCGAGCTGATGGAGCCATTGCTCCATGCACTCCGCCTCGTACACGTAAGACCGGTAGTGGTGTACCTCGGCCTTGAGGCTCACGTCGTGCAGCTCCGCGAGGGCACGATCGAAGCGTGGTCGGTTGTGGTATCCGCCGGCGAAGACCATAAGGTTTTCTTGAGGGTAATGGGGCTTACCTTGCACCCTCACCTGCGGCTTGGCATACAGTGGCTTGGAGAACACCTTCTCACTGTCCTCCACCAGTCCCAGCACCAGGGGGTCCGCGTTCATGATCGTCTGAACATACGTGGCCTGGCGGGTGTGTCCCTGTCCATCGGTGATGGGGTAGTGGATGAAATCCTCTCCGCGGTTGTACTTGTAGCCGTGAGGAGGGGGTCCCAGTGTGCGGTGTCAGAGTTGAAGGAGTGGGAAAAGGGGAGGAGCGTCGGCTCTAACTCCTCCTCGGTACAGGGGATGCCCGGTGGTGTCACAGGCATAGGGGGTTTTGTGGGGGTCGTCAGTATCGGTGGCAGTGACGATGAGCGGATGCTCATCTGGGTAGTAGTCCTGGAGGCTGCCTCGCGCCTGCTCCAGTATCATCTCATTCGATCTTGTGCCCCCTGCTTTCGCTGTTCCATCATCTCCGACCGCCATTCGGTCGCCCTCCAAAGTTGCTCCTTCCTCCAGTCCTCCGCTACTTGCCTCCACTTCTCCTCCCGTTTCCATTCTTGCCATCATGACGTCGCCTGCGAGGGGCTCTTCGACCCACTGCTCCACTCGGACAGGGAGAGGTCAAGGTGAGGACACCTCACTGTCACAGAGAGCTGTGCAAAGCCTATCAACTTTGGGCGTCGTGAGTGGGACAGTGTTGAGCCGCTGTCCATCTTCAGTGACGAGCCACCAGCTCGTGACATTGCTGGTGTCAGGGGTGTGTTCGGCAGGGATGAGGCTTTGCAGAGCGGTGATGAGCTCTTGACTGGTGATAGGGCTCGTGTTTGAGGCAACACGAGCGATGGCGTCGGCGGCAGAGGAAACGGACATGGTTGTGAGTATGGAAGAGATGAAGCCAGGGTGTCGAAAGTGGAGAGGGAATGGGGGTTTCGATGATATCCTTCGGGCTTTTAAGCGTCGTGATGCTCGGAGGTTCAAAGATTGATACTCAGCTAAGGCCTCGTCTGCGAATACGTCATTCTTGTCGACCCACTGATTCTCCGAGTCAGGATACCCCTTCCATTTGATCAGGTGTAACGCTACCACGGCGTTAGTCCGACTTGGACTTCATACAAGGGCATTCACGACTTAGCAGATTTGAGAGATGATCTTAGAGTCTCGGTGATACCATAGAAAACCACTAAGGCAATCCACAATATCCTTCCTAATAGTACGAAGGCAACTCCGAGTTGACAACTTGAGAGTGCCAGTTATCCTAGACGCGAAGGTCAGGAGTATAAAGGTCCTAGGGGTGGAAGCGCGAAGGCTCGAAGAGAAGATAGAGGACGAGTGGTATTTCGAAGAAGACCAAGATGGCGTTTCTTGGTCTTCGCGGTCCACTATTTATACATATTGTAGAGGTAGCTTTAAAGCTCCTCTCTAAGGTACTTTCCAGTAGCGTTAGTAGCTCGAACCCTACTACCGCTATCCTAGGAATGAGTCATACTAGTTATCACATGCTAGTACTCCTCGTGATGACTGATCCGTGAAGTCCATGACTAATATCTACTTACTACCGTAGTCATAACTGTATAGTAAGTGTCCACTTCAACTCCTCGTACCGTAAAATAAGTCCTTGAAGTCCGACCACGACATCAGGTACTGGAGACGCTTCCTTCTGCTGAAATGCCGGTGGTCTAGAATCTTCTCGACCTCGTATTCCTCTTCTCCTCCCACCAGATCTGGTAGTGGACGTTGGAAATTTTCTCCGTGCATGACGGTTTCATGATAAGGGTGAGAAGATCAATGTGGAACACAGGGTGGATGCTCCATTGTGTGGGAAGCTCCAGTCTATAATTGACTGGCAATAGGACCTGTATGATTTTGAAAGGTCCGTGCCGTCTTGCCGCCAGTTTGGATGTCGGTTGATTGGTCCGTAGATGACGTCCTTCTAGCCAGACATACTCTCCCACTTGGAATTTCGGAGTATCCCGGTGTTTGACCCATATGAGTTGCGCCTTTTTGATGAGGTCCTGGGCTTCTTTCCGTGCCTCTCGGAACTGTTCAAGCCTCGTGGTAATCTGTGGGATTGGAGATGGCTTATCGAGCCAATCAGCGTGTGGGTTGTATCCCATGAGGAGTGAAAATGGAGACTTCCTTGTTGCCTTGTGGGGCCAGTTATTGTGCGCGAATTCCGCCACAGGTAGGAAGGCCGCCCAGTTATCTTGGCGCTCATTAGTCCAGAATCGTAGATATTGCTCCAGCCATTGATTGGTCCTTTCTGATTGTCCGTCCGTTCGGGGATGATAAGCCGTCGAGATGTTCTGCTGTATTCCGAGGATTTGGCATAGCTCTCGGGTAAATTTCGACGCGAATCGGGGGTCTCGGTCACTGATAATTTTTGATGGTAATCCAAACCGTCTAAAGACGTGAGTGGCGTAGAGTCCGGCGGTTTCTTCAGCCGTGATTTCTTCATTGCAGGGGATGAACACCGAGGCTTTACTGCAATCATGATCTGTTACAGTTAGAATGGCGTCATACCCTTGTGATACCGGAAGCTTCGTGATGAAGTCGAGTGCGATGGTTTCAAAGGGGAGAGCGTCTTCCTTGGGTGAGATGGGTACTAAGGGGGCTTTTGTGGGTCGTGTATTGACCTTGTGTCTTTGGCATTCGGCACAACCTTGTACATAGTTTCGGATGTCCAGTCTCAGCTCCGGCCACCAGTATCTTCACTCCACTAGCCTCGTGGTCTGTGTAATCCCGGGATGTCCGTGCACCGGTGGGTCATGGTGTGCTGCGATGAGTTTTCGCTTTTCATCCAATGATCCAGTGATTACGTACTTTCCCTGTCGGTACCATGCTCCGTTGACAAACTCCAACTGATGTGGGTCTACCCAGTAGTGTAGGGTTATCTCCGTCTGAGGGGGGTCTTGCGTCGCTTGTACTGTGATTGTTCTTACGAAGATGTCTTCTGGTAGTACCACCATGTTTTCATTGTCTTGTTCACCTTGATCGTAGTCTGGTCGTCGGGATAACGCATCAGCTTGACCGTTTTTCTTGCCTGGGATGTGGTGAATTTTGAAATTGTACTCCATTAGTTCAAGTACTTCCCTGGCGACCCTTCGGCTTATCTTCTGTGGTAGTTTCCAGTACTGGAGGTTCATGTGGTCGGAGTATATTTTGATTTTGTGTGGTGATCCTGCCAGTAATGGCCTCCAATGTCTGAGCGCCTTGACTATCACTAGTAATTCCAGGTTGTATATGTCATAGTTTCGTTCTGCTTCGCTGAGTGTGGTGGAGTAGTAGCCGATCGGATGTCTCTTTCCATCTTCCTTCTTTTGGAGTAAAACTGCCCCAGTAGCGAACCCTGAGGCATCCACTTCGAGTTCAAATGAATCATCTAGTTTTGGGTGAGCGAGAACCGGTTCTTCCGTGACCAGGGTTTTGAGCTTCTGGAACGCGTTGTTTTCTTCATCCGTCCACTTCCATTCCACATCCTTCCTCATGAGTTTGTTGAGTGGTTTGGCATGTGTGGCAAAGCTGTGGATGAAGAGTCAGTAAAAATTGCAGAAGCTGAGGAATGAACGGACGTCACGGACCTTGGTTGGCGTTGGCCAGTCCTTAATGCTGGAAATTTTTACCGGGTCCATGCGTGTTACCCCCTTTTCAAGGATTACCCCCAGGTAATCCATCCGCAGCTTGTTGAAGAGGCACTTTTCAAGTTTGAAGTACAGGTTGTGCTCCATAGCGACCTGGAGTACGTCGATGACTGCTTCTTCGTGTTCTTTCTGTCCTGCTGGGTCCCTGGTTGCGATGCCAATATCGTCCATGTATACCTGGATACTCGTTCCTTTTTGTTCGTGTTTTGCGATGACGTCTCAGTATATGGTGTTCATCATCGTTTGGAATGTGGCCGGAGAGTTGGTGAGTCCGAAGTACATGACTGTAGGTTCAAATAGACCGTACCGTGTTTTGAAGGCTGCTTTGTGTTCGTCACCCTCTTTGATGCGGACGTTATTGTACCCCCATCGTACATCGAGTTTAGTGTAGGTGTGGGCTTGGCTTAAGTCTGTGATCAGATCCGATATGAGAGGTAGGGGATATTGGTTGTGGATAGTAACGGCGTTGATCTTCCTGTAGTCCTGTACCGGTCGAAGCTTTCCGTCCTTCTTCTTAATGAAGAAGAATGATGAAGCATAAGGGGACTTTGACAGGCGGATGTATCCTTTCTTTAGCTGCTCATCAAGGAATTCCTTTAATTTGCCATCTTCTTCTTGTGTCATCGGGTAGACTTTGCAGTCAATAGCCAGCGGGGTTCCTTCCTTAAACTCGATAGCATGGTCCCACGGTCGAGATGGCGGGAATCGATGGGATGCTTCTTCGTTGAAGATCTTTGCGAACTTCTGGTAAGCGGGGGGTAGCTCCACTTTATCGTGAAATTGCTTAGCTTCGATTGCCAATTCGGTCGCGGTGGTGTGTATCCGACATTCGTTGGTGAGTTCATTCGCTATCTCTTGTTTGTCTTCAGTCCTGAGGGTTCCGATGACGTGGTATTCCTTGGCGGGGTTTATAGATCGGATTACAATAGGAAGCATTTTTTCATGGATGGTTGCGTATCTCCAGTTGATCGTGGGTTCATAGGCTGCCAGCCAGGGATATCCCAGCACCAGATCTTCATTTCCGATGTCCATGACCAGGAAGCACAGTTTCTGGTGTTTCTGGTTAGTCTGGACCTCGAGATCTATGTATTGGGTGATACTGCCCGCCTTGTTTTCTGTATTGTCTATATTCCATATTTTTCGAGGGCGTTCTAGTTGTTGTAAACCAAGACCCATCCTTCTGGCGAACGAGGGTCGTATGAAATTGTCGGTGGCTCCCGAATCTACAAGAGCTTTGATGTCGGCCATTGCGTAACTTGTGCGAATCGATACTGGAATTCGAAGCGAATGGTAGCGAGTCATGATTACAGAGTTACAATTAACCACCCTCACCCAGGCCGATGGGTTCAGGCATTCTGAAAACCCTCTTTTCCCCACATTTCTTGAAGGATGAGGTCTTTTACATCGTCTGTCTCTCCTGCCACTCCAGCCAGCCAGTCCTTAGCTCTCTGTTGCGGGGGTGTTGTGTTGGTTGTTCTGGCTTGTGCAGGTGGTTCCTCTTGCATGTAATAGTTGGTTTCAGTCATTCGACTCGTAGTTGCCCTTCGACGCGGCTGTGGACAATTTCGTGAGAAGTGTCCAGGCTGGTTACAGTTGTAGCAGATGACTGTCCTCATGTCTCGAGGCAGCGGTCCTCCTCCCCGTCCGTATCCCCCTCGTTGTGGTCTTGGGACGAAGGGCCTATTGGGATCTCCCACTTCCGCTACCCTTGCACGTGTTCTATCTGCCGAGGTGTCCATTGCATTTGGATTGTATCTGGACAGGGGTGGTCCTCGTGGTGGACCCCAGTTGGGGGGTTGCGGCCTCCAGCGGGGTTGTGCTGATGACGGGGGTGCTTTGGTCTTGAAGTTGTCGAGACGTGCCTTCATGTGGATGTACTGCTTCTGTCGTCGCAGGGCGCACCTCTTCCAGTCCTCGAAGGTGTGGGGTTCATCTAGTTCGTACACTTTCATGAATAGGGCTCGTGGTAGCCCCGCGGTAAATCGATCAATGGTTTGGCGATCATCCAAATTGTAATGAGCTTTTCTTGCTAGTTGCTCAAATCGAACAACGTATGCATCAATGTCCTCTCCAGTCATTTTGACTCCTTTCTGCAGCTCCGCTTGAGCTTGTTCTTCCTCGAGTATGTTTGAGAACCTTTTGGCGAATTCTGCCGCGACGTGGTTCCACAGGGTCTGGGAGTATTGGTTTACCCCCCTTCGTACTTCTCGGTTCAGCCATTCAAGTATGTTCAGCATCCATTCACTGACGTTGACCCCTTTCATGTATCCCAAAAAGAGAAGGGATCGCCGATATTCATTTTGCATGATGGGGGCATCCAGGTTCATCCCCCAGTATACGTGCCATTGTGTAAGGAAGGCTTCGTATTTAGTGCGGTCTCCATCAAATACGGTCGGAGGTTCACCTGATAGCCTGTCCAAGCCGTGTCCTCCTCCTGCTCCTGCCCCCAGTGGTGGTCCTCCTCCTGGTGGTCCGCCTCCTCCTGGTGGTCTTCCTCCACCTGGGAATCCTCCTCCAGTTGGTCCTTGTCCTGGGAATCCTCCTGGGAGCCCACCTGGTGGTGGTGGTGGTCCTTCGGGTGGGTCCGGTTGATCTGGGCCTATTGCGCAGAAGATTGCTGCATCGTCTGCAGTCATTCGGTGTCCCGTGTTGGGGTTAATGGGGTTTAGGATGTTTTCCGCTTCTTCCCTGATGCGCCTTACTTCTTCTGTTGTCATTGTTTCCGTTGCGGTGGCCATCGGGCTTCGTATGTGAATCTCCTCGGGTACTGTGATATGCAAAGACTCAGCTATATGGGCCAGTAGGCTCGAGTCGTCTCCTGTTCCCGGTTGGGCCTCGCTTTCTGTAGCGGTGTGTTCTTCAACTAGTTCTTCGTGACTTGATTCAGACTGTGCTTGTTCTCTTGGTTGTTCTTCTTCTTCTGATTCGCTGCTGCTGTCTCCGTCCAGTGATCCCCAGTTGTCTCTGTGGAGTTCTCTTGAATCGATATCACAGCGATAATTTCTTCCAGCTGGTCAGACAACGTCCCACCGGTTGTCTATGGGATTCCACGTAACCTCCATCCAACAGAAGTTGGAGTAGTTGAACTCAACTGGTCGGTATCTGATTGCTTCTCCAGGGAAATCGACGAAGTATCCGGTGTCTCCCCTGTATTCCCTCCACCTGGCTGCACTAGGAATCTTTGAGGTACTGATCTTTCTCCTCTGGTTTCGAGGTTATAGGGTTGGAAGTTTCTCCACTGGTCTCTTGTGGTGAACACCACGATTGGGGGATCTTGGTCTTAATGTAATGCTACCACGGGCATTAGTCCGACGTGGACTTGTGTAAAGGCATTCACAACTTAGCAGATCTGGAAGACCCTTTTAAGGTCTCGGTAATCCCGTAGAATACGACCAAGGCAATCCACAGTACTCGGCCGAAGAGTACTAAGGCAACTCCAAGCTGATTGTAACATCTACCACAGATGTTTGCCTGACTTAGGCGTTGGTATAATGTGGGTTCCCTTCGGGTCGGAAACGATGGTTGTCGGGGGAGTCGGGGAATACCACGGGGTGCCGCTGATAGGCTCCGAGATGATCTTGGTAAGTATAGAGGGGGAGGTCGAGTGGAACATTCAGAGGGACTGCAGGGACTTTACGGATGTACCTCCAACTGGGATGGTCAACGATGTAGTAACACTTATAGGGTCTTGCGGTTTGGGAATTGAGATATTCAAAGACGAGGTGACACGTGGTACCAGGCGGGTAGGAAGCGGTCAGCGTATCCACCATTCACAAGGGAACTGGGGATTAGAGGTCATGGGGATCCCTTCTTGGTCTAAGGGATATGCCGGAGCTAGTTCACCTAAGAGTCGACGAGACTCTTAGCACAGTAGACGAGTAGAGAAGTGGTATTCGAGGAAGACCAAGATGGGGATCCTGGTCCGCAATACTACAAGCTTAAAATACACGTAAGGGAGCCAGTTCTAGCTCCGCTCGAACTTGTATGTAGCCAATAGCGTAAGTAGCGTAAATCCTAGGACAGGGACCCTAGGAATCAGTCATCCACAACGTAATACTGGTATCATACAACAATAGAGCTCGGGAGTAGCGCATAAGACACATCACGTACAATAATAAGAGGCATCAGTCAGCCGGAACATGAGGCAACAAGATCTGAAGTCCATGACACATTACTCCTGACACATCGAGTCATCGTAAATACGTCAGAGTCCACGACCGGGCCGGGCAGTCCGAGAACGAAACATAACACTGATAACTTGAAAGTGCCAGCGTCCTAGACACGAAGGTCAGGAGAATAGAGTCAGAAGTCAAGGAGGCGTGAAGGCCCTTGGGAGGAAAGACGAGTTGGAAGTGAGTGGTATTCTGAAGAAGACCAAGATGGCGTATCTTGGTCTTCCCAACCCCCCATTTATACATATTCCGGAGGTAGCTTTAAAGCTCCTCTCCGACGTACTATCCACTAGCATAAGTAACTCGAACCCTACTACCGCTATCCTAGGAATGAGTCATACTATCACATGCTAGTACTCCTCATGCTGACTGATTGTAAAGTCCATGACTAATATCT
Organism: Lactarius vividus; assembly: GCA_021527035.1. NCBI lineage: Eukaryota > Fungi > Basidiomycota > Agaricomycetes > Russulales > Russulaceae > Lactarius > Lactarius vividus. The sequence goes on along the minus strand of JAKELG010000367.1, from coordinate 20,903 downwards.
ACTTACTACCGTAGTCATAACTGTATAGTAAGCGTTCACTTCAACCTCCATTCCTCGTAATAGTCCTGAGAAGTCCTACCGTGACATAACTGGTGCGAATCGAGACTTGAATTCGGAGCGAACGATAGCAAGTCATGATTACAGAGTTACAATTAACTGCCCTCACCCAGGCCGATGGGTTCAGGCGTTCTGAAAACCCTCCTTTCCCCACATTTCTTGGAGGATGAGGTCTTTTACATCATCCGTTTCTCCTGCCACTCCAGCCAGCCAGTCCTTGGCCCTTTGTTGCGGGGGTGCCGTATTGGTCGTTCTAGCTTGTGCAGGTGGTTCTTCCTGCGCGTAATAGTCGGTTTCAGTCATCCGACTCATAGTTGTCCTTCGACGTGGCTGTGAGCAGTTTCGTGAGAAGTGTCCAGGCTGGTTACAGTTGTAGCAAATGACTGTCCTCATGTCTTGAGGCGGAGGTCCTCCTCCCCTTCCATACCCTCCTCGTTGTGGCCTTGGAACGAAAGGCCTATTAGGGTCTCCTACTTCCGCTACTCGTGCACGTGTTCTGTCGGCCGAGGTATCCATCGTGTTTGGGTCATATCTGGGTGGTGGTCCTCGCGGTGGACCCCAGTTGGGGGGTTGCAGCCTCCAGCAGGGTTGCGCCAATGACGGGGGCACCTTGGCTTTGAAGTTGTTGAGGTGTGCCTTCATGTGGATATACTGTTTTTGTCATTGCAGGGCGCACCTTTTCCAGTCCTCGAAAGTGTGGGGTTCGTCTAGTTCATACACCTTCATGAACAGGGCTTGTGGTAGTCCCACAGTGAATTGGTCAATGGTTTGGCGATCGTTCAAGTTGTAATGAGCTTTCCTCGCTAGTTGCTCAAATCGGACCACATATGCATCAATATCCTCCCCTGTCATTTTGACCCCTTTTTGCAGCTCTGCTTGAGCTTGTTCTTCCTCGAGTATATTTGAAAATCTTTTGGCGAATTCCGCCGTGACGTGGTTCCATAGGGTCTGAGAGTATTGATTTACTCCTCGCTGTACTTCTTGGTTCAGCCATTCGAGTATGTTCAGCATCCATTCGCTGATGTTGACTCCTTTTACGTATCCCAAGAAGAGAAGGGATCTTCGGTATTCATTTTGCATGATGGGAGCATCCAGGTTCATCCCCCAATATATGTGCCATTGCGTGAGGAAGGCTTTGTATTTAGTACGGTCTCCATCGAAAACGGTTGGGGGTTCACCTGATAGTCTGTCCGATCCGTGTCCAGCCCCTGCTCCTAATGGTGGTCCTCCTCCTGGGGGTCCGCCTCCTCCTGGTGGTCTTCCTCCTCCCGGGAATCCTCCTCCTGTTGGTCCTTGTCCCGGAAATCCTCCTGGAAGTCCACCCAGTGGTGGTGGAGGTCCTTCTGGGGGGTCTGGTTGGTCCGGTCCTATGGCTCGGAAGATGGCTGCATCGTCAGCCGTCATCCAGTGCCCCGTGCTGGGGTTGATGGGGTTTAAGATGGCTTCTGCTTCTTCTCTAATACGCCTTATTTCTTCCATTGCCATCGTTTCCATTGCTGTAGCCATCAGGCTTCGTATGTGAATCTCCTCAGGTACTGTAATGTGTAGGGACTCAGCTATATGCGCCAGTAGGCTCAAATCGTCTCCTGTTCCTGGGCGGACTTCGCTTTCTGTAGTGGTATGTTCCTCAACCTGTTCTTCGTGGCTTGATTCTGATGGTGCTTGTTCCCTCGGCTGTTCTTCTTCTTCACTGCTACTGTCTCTGTCTAGTGATCCCCAGTCATCTCTGTGGAGTTCTCTTGAATTGATATCGCAACGATAGTTTCTTCTGGCTGGTCTGACGACGTCCCACTGGTTGTCTATAGGGTTCCATGTAATCTCTGTCCAACAAAAATTGGAGTAGTTGAACTCAACTGGTCAATATCTGACGGCTTCCCCTGGGAAGTCAACGAAGTATCTGGTGTCTCCTCTATATTCTCTCCACCTGGCCGCACCTAGGAATCTTCGTGGTACTGATCTTTCTCCTCTGGTTTCAAGGCTGTAAGGTTCGAAAGTTTCTCCACTGGTCTCTTGTGGTGAACGCCACGATTGGGAGATCTTGGTCTTAATGTAATGCTACCATGGCGTTAGTCCGACTTGGACTTCGTAGAAGGGCATTCACGACTTAGCAGGTTTGAAGGATTCCTTTAGAGTCTCGGTAATACCGTAGAAGACCACTAAGGCAATCCACAGCATCCGTCCGAATAGTACGAAGGCAACTCCGAGTTGACGACTTGAAAGTGCCAGGGTCCTAGACACGAAGGTCAGGAGTACGAATGTCGAGAGTACAAGGCACGAAGGCCCGGAGAGGAAAGCGAATAGAAGACAAGTGGTATTTGAAGAAGACCAAGATGGCGTATCTTGGTCTTCACAACCCACTATTTATACATGTTACAGAGATAGCTTTAAAGCTCCTCTTCGATGTAATGTCCACTAGCAGTAAGTAGCTCGAACCCTACTACTGCTATCCTAGGAATGAGTCATACTAGTTATCACATGCTAGTACTCCTCCTGCTGACTGATCCGTAAAGTCCATGACTAATTTCTACTTACTATCGTAGTCATAACCTGTATAGTAAGAGTCCATCTTCACCTTCATATCGTACCGTAACACCATCAACCTGAATGGTTGAGGGTAGTGGAAGTAAAAACTGACTTTGAATACAGGCCCTGATGAGCATAAAGTGAAATGGGTTGGCAATGGGAATCCCCCAGCGCCATTGGCCCTATTCTCGCTTCATCATTTCAGACACACCTTCGGTGCATAGCAATTTCTACCCTAAACCCTAACGGCTGACTGATGCTACACATCCATGACACATTACTGCTGACATACCAAGTCATCACGAATACATCAGAGTCCACAACCAGGCCAGGCAGTCTGAGAATGAAATGTAACATGTGAGGCATGAAGTCCTGAAAGACAAATGAGATGAGTGGTATTGGAAAGAAGACCAAGATGTCAATACTTGGTCTTCTAAGCCCACTATTTATACAGTTAAGAGGTAGCTTTAAAGCCCCTCTGTGAAGTCTGAAACCCAGTTGCATAAGTACAGTTGATTAGCTCATAATGCATATGGGTTGGTGGGCTATTTTCGCATGCAATATGAGATATATGCACTATGGTCATTGTCACATATTTGTGACTTTTGTGACACGTGGCAATGGTGTGGAGTGAAAGACATCTGAAAATAAAATTCCATGACAACAGGTGAACTATGTCTTGAACTATGTAGTAGTACATTGAAAGTACAAATCTATGTGTATTTGTTTTAAGTTCAACAGGTCATCATGGAGCAACTGTGCATGGAACTGGGGCAATTTCTGTGGTAATTCAATTGTATCACCTGTTGAGTGGGCAGTACTAACAGCAAGACAAAGATAGCGAGATGCTAAGACAAACAAGTAACTTCAGAGATAGAAGGAACTCTAATAGCAGCGCTACACACCTAAGACAAACAAGTACTATACTAGTGTCAGCGTAAGGTAGAGAGGCTTAGTAGTAAAGGGACTTACACTTCAGAGATAGAAGGAACTCTGAAGTGTATGGGCGAAAACAGCAGTCCTTATATACAGGACACTTAGCTAATAATGGTCTGTGTGCACTGGTGTCTCAAACAAAATACACCTGGTCTGTGCGCCAGAGGGAGAAATGCTATTGGAGGGCAAAGAACAATAAAGCTGCCTAATGCAGTTAAGTCCAGTATCTTAAAAATAGAACAATAAGAACCTAATAAGGATCTAGACAATAAAGATAAACAATAACCGGTCCATACGAGTCCAGAAGTCCAAATCTAACCATAAGGGTCAGATACTGTAAAAGACAGGGAATGACTCAATCATATCCCACGAGACATGTGACTTGAATCAGTCACGTCTCAACATCACCAAACTTGATTGAGAGTCGCTCAAGTTAAATGACAAGTGCAATTGTGTCACGTCGAGTGATGCCACAGGCCACTTCTTGTGATGATGGGGGCAGGTTTTCACAGACCTTGCGAGTAGGTTCTTCTTGAGGCATGCCAGTGGTGAATCCAGACTGCAGAAACACACAAAACAACCAATAAATTGCCATCAAAAAGTTTGCCTTTAGCCAGCACTAACCAAAAGTGCTCACTCCCACATCTCCACAGCATCCTAATAATGCATATAATACCAGGCACTACATGCTGAGGGTATGCATTATGCAATATGCATTATGAATCCATATCACTGCATACTGACTATGGTTCCAGCCAAAAGCCATGCATTATTAGATATATGCATTATAGCCATATGCATTATGAGCTAATCAACTGTAGCTCAAACCCTACTACCACTATCCTAGTAATGAGTTGTTGATAAGTGACCTGTGTGCACTTAGTGGCTCTATGGACATCTCAGATATGGACTGCTGTAGATTAGATATACAGGACTTATGTAGATTAGATGTATGATCATCACAATCTCGGACTTTACCATTATCTATGACATCACTGTACAATGACATCATATGGACTCCTCTGGACTTGTTATTGTACTACACTTTTGGACCTTCCTTTTGTTATATCTTTATTGTGATGTCACTATGATATCATCCTTGTTCTGGATTCTCTATTATACTTATTGTCTAAGTACTTCCCTTTGTTCTGACCCACTTATTGTTCCAGGTCTTATTGTATTCTGTCTATTGTATAACACCCTTATTGTACAAGTGCGTCATTGTCCCTAGACTGTATAAATAGTATACCATGTACGCCCTGATACTGCAGTTCTCACTCTGCTGTATCAGGTATGTTTCCTTCACTGTAATAACAGTTCCAGTTCTCACTCTGCTGTATCAGACATCTCTAAGCTTACCTTGCAAGATCTCTGCTTCCCTGTGCCTCACATATCTCACCACAGTACTTCTTGATTCACTGTGAGTATGCATCTCCACCTATGCTGTTCATCATGAGTCATAGTAGCTATCACATGCTACTATGACGATGCTGACTGATGTTAATGTCCATGACTAATTACTTCTTACTGCCGTAGTCATAACCATACAGTAAGAGACACTTCCACTGATTGTAACAGCAGATCTACAATGACACTAACCCCACAGTATGACATAGGGGTCTGGGGCCACATTTTTTTTTTTTTTTTTTTATAATCAATTTATATACCAGAGCAGTATTTAGTACAAAGCCGGTCTACGGACATACATGTTACTCTGTGTGGAAACCTAACCCTCGGTGGAACCCCAGTCAACTTATCGTGACACTCCTACTATAGAGTAACTAACGGAATAACACAACCATAAGGCCCATGTGACCGTGTGACACTCAATCAACGGAAGGGTATTCGATGCAGTAAGGACGAGAGTAAGTAAGCATGCTTTATCACGTAAGTTAGGAGGTAGTTAATGTCCAATTAAGGGCATATCGTCCAATTAAGGGCAGGGTGAGTTCAGGGGGGTCAATTGTTCGGAGTGTGCCCTCCCAGAGGACACATGGTACGGTGCAGAGTAATGGTTAGGTAAGGGGACGTATGAGGTCCCCTAGGTGCGGTCTCCCAGCCAGTCTGTGTGTGTGTCATCCAAATCCTCATCCCTACCTCCCATGCCGTTGTCGCGCCTTCCACTGCTCTAGGCGGTCCATCATTACCTCATGGACCCTCTTGGGCTTGGCAAGTGTGATTTTGTCTCGGTACTTGGGTCCCTGGTCCCTGTGTTACATCACCTACTTTGGTTGGGGGCCCAACCCCTTCCTTTTCGGATTGACACTTGGGGGGGACTTTCACCTACCCGGCTCCGCTTGCAGGGTGTGTTCCGATATGGGTCAGACGGGCGCTTTTGATTTGTAGTTGGGTTGACTCTGGACATGGTGTGGGATTGTCGGAGATGGAATCGGAGAACTGGGTGTGGGGTGGGATAGGAAGTGCCGACGGGCAGGTGGTGTGGACTGCTGAGGGCCCAAGTTGGTGGCGTGATGCCACGGGGTGGTGTCAAATGAGTGCACCTGTCAGGAATATTGCCTGAGCGAGGATTGAACCCAAGGGCTCGCACCAAGCTCTCCCGAGCAGGGTAGGGGGTGGTGGGGGCCACATTTTTCGGGGCCACATTTTTGAATAAGTCACTCCATATCTGTAAAAGGCAATACAAGATACAGTCAACTCTCTGATAACCCATACCCCTTCGGGAGACTGTCTGCATTATTACAAGGACTCCCCCAGGTATGGTTGAGCTGAGAAAGTTAAAGGTCGGTGCACGTGGTCATTCACGTGACGTGTTAGGGATGGGGTTGAGGAAGGGCTGTTGCGACACACAACACGAGTGTCATGACATGTGGTCATGATTATACGGTGATTACCAAGTCTTCCAAATAATGATATTATATATTGCCTGTATAGACGTACTACTGCTGCCAACAGAGCCTCTTAAACATCGCCCAGTCGTGTATAGGTCGAATCGGTGCGAGAGGTTCCATGCCAGGGGCCCACATACCTTTGACCGTGGACATCGACAGCGGGTAATGTGCATAGGGACTGTCTCCGACCTGGACGCACTTATTGTGCTCGATGTGTTGCCGCACCTCGTCTGGTAGGCCTTCATCGGTGTCGCTCATATCGTACCGTCCGCACCAGTTGAAGTCAATCAGCTTGACTTTCCCATCCGCGTCGAAAAGAATGTTTTGTTTTCGCAAATCACCGAAAACGTATCCATTAGAGTGCAGCCGGGTCAAGATGGTCTGGATCTGCGCAGAAACGTCATGGGGGGCGTCGCGTCGAGTGTCGATATAGTCCATGACAACCATGTACATGAGATTCGGCCGCCAGTAAGGACTTGGGGGAGTGGGTTCGAGAAAAATACTGGAGAGCCCGCCATTCGGTAGAGGGCCATAGTATAGGAGGGAAGGCGCATACTCCTCGTGCGCAAGAAACTTGTGTACCTCTTTGCTGTACCTTGACACGAATTTGACGACTACCTTACGCTTGTTAGAAAGAGTCTCTGCAAGATATGTGACGCATGCGGCATCCTGTTCCAAGGATCTCAGGTATCGGAACTCAGTGACGCTACCATCTCCAGCGGTGAATGAGGTCAGGTAAGGGAAATAGCGGGGATGTGGTTCGTTGGCAACGAAACGAGGAGCGGAAGCGCCGTCGAGTGACTTATAAAATTTCTCAAGCTTTAAGAGACAATTGCGGAGAGCAACGAAGACCTTGGCGTTGTAATAGACTCGAATATCCTCCTCGGTTGATGAGAGCGCCATCCACTTCATGTCGGTCAGGCGTTGGACAATAAACTTGTCCGTGAATACGGCACCCAGGACACTCAACCACGGGCCCCCAGCACCGACCAGGAATGTTGGGCAGCAGCACTTCTCGCGAATGTCCTTTGTCTATTGAGAAGTCGGACATAAGATCAAGACGGACGCGATTACCACCCACCGAGTCGTCAATCCAAAAGCGTCTCATGCTGAGACCCACTTGGGTGGTAGGGTCGCAGCCGCCCCCGCCGATCTCTCGCTTCAGTTCAAGAAAAAAATACGTGATGCGACAGTTGTTTGTTATCAGCGTGATAACGCCATCAGGCCTGGTCCCATCGGGGCTTTGCTCTTGGCGAACATCGGCTTTCAGAATGCGGCGCAATTGTGGGAGTAGTCCGTTACTGTACGTCTTCTCCGACTCACTAATATCGGATACAATGGACATGAACTCGTAGACATGTTTAAGATCGTCGGCGGTCGGGTGGGTATTCGAGTCGTTGACCGAAGAGATAAACTCGTCGAAGATAGTGTGGAATATCGTTACGGGGGGAGAGATTGTGGACAGTGAATCCAGGACCGTCCGACCATCATACATGGCTTGAGCGACGTTGGCCTGGATTTTACGATAGCCAGTCGATTTGGCTCCTTCTGAAGGTGACGGTCCCAGTGTTGCCACAGTCCTGTTGTAGCCTACCGAACGTGTCAGCGAGTCGAGTAAATAGTATAATGGGAAGAGATATACGGTCGTATTCTTTCAAATTAGGGAGGGTATCCCTTGCTTCCGAGTCGTCGTCACCAGCATTTGTGATAACTCTGGGGTCTAACAGTACACGGTTGTCAAAAATGGTTTCAGGGGGCAGTAGAGTGACGTACCAGGCAGTCGCACGAACAGCGTCTCACCATCTGAGAGTCCAAGATTCGCAACCCGGTCCCCTGGGTCAAGCACCTCAATAGTATCCTCGTCGTCGACGGTGATACCCTCGAGTATCCCCCTCAAGTGATTGAAATTTGATCTCTTGATAACAAGTGGATCCTTCGTCTTCCACACGGTGAGCTCCGCGGCGTCAACGTTAGCAAGGCCGTTCCGCCTCTCCTCCTTGACCTTCTTCTTCAAGGTGTTTATGTTATCGTGACCAGAGATGGCGCCAACCTCGAATTGTTCTCCAATGGGGGTCTGGAACGTGTGGTCGACGAGAAGAAGCCAGATACTTATGGTGGCTGCTTTCGAGTCGTCGTCACCGGCATTTGTGATAATTTTGGGGACTACCAGTACACGATTGTCAGAGAATGTTTCAAGGGATAGTAGAGTGACATACCAGGCAGTTGTACGAGAAGGACTTGAGTGTCTGAGAGTCCAAGTTTCGCCACCCGCTTGACTTCGACAAGCTTCTCAATGGTATCCTTGTTATCGACGTTGATGCTGCCGAGTATCTCCGCCAAGCGTTCTAAATTTGATTCATCGATAGCCATTGAACCCTTCGTCTTCCACACGGTGAGGTCAGAGGGGTCGACATGGGCGCGGGAGAGGGCTTCCGGTTTCTCCTCCTTGACCTTCTTCTTCAAGGTGTTTATGTTATCGTGATCAGAGAAAGCGCCAACCTCGAAACAGCTTCCCATAGCTTGGAACCTGTGGTCGACGAGAAGAAGCCAGATACTCATGATGAATGACGGTTGGTAGTGGACAAGGATGGTACCGTATAAGAATGGCAGCGAATGGCTAGGTTCGAAATCTGAAGCAGGCCACAGTCACAGTTGCGTCCCAAACGCACGGAGCTCACGGACCGGACCGCTCGGGACCGGCCTAAATTTCAGTCTCTGCCCAAACACATATGAGAGGTTCTATTGTTCGTGAAATTGAAATGCCCGTAGTAGTATATCCCGCATCCCGCAGTGTAATCCCACATTATGGCATCTGACCCAACTAACTCTAAAGCTCGCTTCATCCTCCCATCACTTCACCAATGCTTCTGTCATCCATCACTGGCAGAATGCCCTTTTATTTCAATAGTGATGAAGACCCTCATCAAACAAAACCAAAATTTTGCCCTGTTCTCGACTTTGACCCTCATTTCAGCTCCCCTCCCATTCTGTGGTGTCCAAGTCAGCTTCCACAACATCAGCAAAGTCAAAAACTGTGCTTTAAGGCCTGATCATTTATTTGCTCCATAGCATCACAATCATGCAAGCTTGTACACACTCTTATGGCTGGTGTAGCAGTATGACTATCAGCTACACCAAGTCAAGTGGAGTTGGATTTGAACTGTCAAGGGTGTAACGTCTACCACGGATGTTGGTCTGACTTAGACGCTGTTGTGACGTGGGTTCCCTCGGGGGTGAAACCTGTGATTGTCCGAGTGCTCGGGGAAGACTGCGGGGTGGGGCCAATACGTGCCTGTGGAATCCCTATAGGTGTATAACGTCTCTTCTATGGGAACGTTCGGGGGAGGACTGGGGACTTTGCGGATATACTCCCAATCGAGGTTGTCGACGATGTAGTAGCAATGAGTTGGACGAGCGGTACGGGAGTTGAGATATTCGAAGACGAGATGACACGTGGTACCAGGCGGATAAGTCACGGTCGGCTGATCTACCATTCGCGGGGGAAGATGGAGATACGGTCACGGGGATCCCTTCTTGGTCGTAGAGGGATATGCCGGAGCTAGCTCACTTAGGGACACTGTAAGTCCCTAGTACAGAAGACGAGTAGAAGTGGTGGTATTTGAAGAAGACCAAGATAGGGATCCCGGTCTGTAGTGCTATGAACTTAAATACAAGTAAGGGAGCTAGTTCCAGCTCCGCTCGAACTCGTAAGTAACCAATAGTGTAAGTAGCGTACTCTAATAATAGAATGCGCAGTCATCGTCGTAATCCGAAACACGTACAACAATAGAACATCAGTCAGCGAGCCTAATCACGATCACGTACAACAATAGAAGTCATCAGTCAGCACAACACGAGGCAGTAAGATCCGAAGTCCATGATGTATTACTGCTAACGCGCCGAGTCATCACGAACGCGTCAGAGTCCACAACCGGTCCGGATAGTCCGAGGACGAAACGTAACAAAGGGTGTGACTCAATGTCGGCGTGGAGATAAATCTAGAACCTACAGACGATGTGGAGTGTATGTCAGCATATAGACCTTTATTGTTACGTTCTGTCCTGGACTGCCCGGATCGGTTGTGGACTCTGACGTGTTCGTGATGACTCGGCACGTTAGTAGTAATACGTCATGGACTTCGGATCTTACAAACCTCGTGCTCGGATGACTGATGCCTCGCCATTGTTGTACGTGATGTGGTTTACCATGCTGACTGATACTTTCTATTGTTGTACGCGATTCGGATTACGACTACGACTGCGCATTCTATTATTAGAGTACGCTACTTACGCTATTGGTTACTTACGAGTTTGAGCGGAGCTGGAACTAGTTCCCTTACTTGTATTTAAGTCCGCAGTAGTACGGACCAGGATCCCCATCTTGGTCTTCTTCCAATACCACCACTTCTACTCGTCCTCTGTGCTAGGGATCCGCAGAATCCCTAAGTGAACTAGCTCCGGCATATTCCTTCGCAGACCAGAAGGAATCCCCGTGACCATATCTCCATCTTCCCTTGTGAATGGTAGATCAGCCGACCGTCGTTTACCCACCCGGTACCACGTGTCACCTAGTCTTCGAATATCTCAACTCCCGTACCGCACGTCCAACCCACTGTTACTACATCGTCGACAACCTCGAGTGGGAATACATTCGCAAGGTCCCTAGTCCGCCCTTGAACGTCCCCATAGCAGAAACGCTATACACCTACAGGGATTCCACAGGCACGTATTGGCCTCACCCCGCAGTCTTTCCCGAGCACTCGGATAATCACAGGTTTTACCCACGAGGGAACCCACGTTACAACAGCGTCTAAGTCAGACCAACGTCCGTGGTAGACGTTACATTTATTCAAGGTCAAAGACACGGTGTCACATGGTGGCAGGCTGAGTGGAGAACCAAGAGGACAAGTTAGATTGGAGATAGTAAGGAGTACAAGGGAATGCGCACCTGAGTGGAGAACCAAGAGGACAAGTTGGTTCCACTCAGGACACTACAGGCAAGCTTATATATCTACTGCAGCTGAGATTAAGTCAGGGCTTAAACACTGTTACTAAGTGTAAAGTAAGTAGCTATGACTAAAAGGCTGACACGTTGTGTCTATTAATAGCCTTATCTTTAGTGCTGACTGATGCACTGTCATCAAGGCTGACTACATATGATGTGTTGCTGGGTAAAACCTAATACAGCACATAATACATGCCTACTAAGCATAATCTAGACTGTTCTAGAAGAGTCTTTCCTTATCTACCAATCAACAGAGTCTGTCTGTATATAGATCATGACCATAAAGGGATATCCATGTATGGGTATACTTTCCCATGGTCTCGTGATGAAAAGTGCATGATATTTCACATGACTGACTAGGTAACATGATGGCAGGTCACATGATCCACAAAGGTGAAAATAAATGCATCAGTGACATCACCCCTCTCCTTAAGGGCTGATGTCTGCGTTGGCCTCTGTGTTAACAAATGGATTCTGCCAAGGTAAGGACACATAGAGGAGAGCCACTATTTTTCTGGGAGCGCCCAGGTTCTGTTGATGGAACTGCTCAACTTTTTCTGGGGCGTTTGCCAGATTCTTTGTGGGTTCCCAGGTATCCTTGCCTTTGCTGTATCCTTTCCAGCAAACAAGGTAATTCAGAGTATGACTGAAGAGCTTTGAATCTCTTATGTGGTCTACTTCATACTCTTCTTCTCCCTCGATGACAACTGGATCAGGAGGAGGCAGTAGCAGACCGTTAACTTTATTCCCTTTATAAGGAGAGAAGCGATCCACGTGAAATATGTCATGGATGTGCAGTGCAGGGGGAAGTGCAAGCTTGTAGTCGATGTCACTTAAGACTTTAGTGACTTCAAATGGGCCTAGTTGCTTAGGGCCCAGTTTAGACGACTGCTGATGTATCTTTATCTGTTTAGCTTGCAACCAGACTTTATCCCTGATGTTGAAGACATATGGTTTATGTCTTTGTTCAATGTCTGTCTGCATTCACTGTTTACTTAAGCAAAGTGCTGCCTCTGCATCCTTTCTAGAGGATGTTAATTTTTGAAGATGTTTATCGAGTGTTGGGATACCCATGGGTCTACCAGCAGGAATTGTGAAATTGGGCGTATAGCCATAGAGTAGCTCAAAGGGTGTATGATGATGAACAGCAGAGATGGACAGCATACTCACAGTGACAAGGGAGACTGTGGTGAGATATGCTGAGCAGCTGGAAGCAGCAGAGGGGGATCTTGCAAGAGAAGCTAGAGAGTAGTTCTGGCACACAAGCAGTGAGGAACTGATGTGGACCAGGAGTGTACAAGCTACACTACTTATACTTTACAGAGAGTGACACTGATACAAGAAGGGTAACACAGAGTCACGTATTACAAGGAGCATTGTTCTCAGTATGGGACAAGAGGAATATACAAAACGAGAACAAGGCGATAAGAACAAAGGGAATCCAGACCAAGATGATATCATAGTGACATCACAATAAAGATAGAACAAAGGAAAGTACAAAGACACAAAGTGCAATGTAAAGTCCAGAGAAGTCCGAATGATGTCATTATACATGATGTCATAGATAAGAGGAAAGTCCGAAATTGTTCAGATCAAATATCTAATCTACAAGTCCTGCAAATCTTATCTAAAGCAGTCCATGCTGCAGGTCCGGTCCGTCTAGAGCTGCTAAGTGCGCAAAGGTCACTTATCAACATATGACCCATGGCTGAGTTGAGCCTACTGTTGATCATGAATTCTGCTGTAGAGAGCAGGTCTGCCCAATCATCCTGTCTTTTGCTAATGAACAAGCACAAGTAGACTTCTATGTCTTGGTTTTTGTGCTCTACCTGTCCATTGGCTTGAGGGTGATAGGCTGTAGTGAGACCTGCGTCTATCCCTAACCACTTATAGAGGGCAAGCATGCTCCTTGCAGCAAACTGGGGTCTGTGATCACTTATGATCTTATGTGGGATCCCATGCAAGGGGAAGACTTGTTCAAAGTAGATGGATGCAACCCCATCAGCTGTAATTTGAGAAGTCATGGGAAATTGTAACGGTCGGACTTCTGGGGTTTACGGTACGAGATGAGAATCGAGTTGGACACTTACTATACGGTTATGACTATGGTAGTAAGCGAGCATCAGTCATGGACTTCATCATCAGTCAGCATAGTTGTAGTAGCATGTGATAGTTACTATGACTCACCCCTAGGATAGCGATAGTAGGGTTCGAGCTACTTACGCTATAGGGCGTTACTTAGAAGAGGAGCTTTAAAGCTACCTCTGTAAAGTGTATAAATAGTGGGCTTCGAAGACCAAGACACGCCATCTTGGTCTTCTTCGGAATACCACTTCATTCTACTCGCTCTAAAGGGCCTTCACGCCTCTGGTCTCCTATACTCTATCTTTCTAACCTCCGTGTCTAGGACTCTGGCACTCTCAAGTCGTCAACTCGGAGTTGCCTTGGTATTGCTCGGGCGAATACTGTGGATCGCCTTAGTCGTATTCTACAGAATTACCGAAACTCTGCGAACGTCCCTCAGACTTGCTAAGTCGTGAATGTCGTTAATACGAGTCCAAGTCGGACTAACGCCGTGGTAGCGTTACATTAAGACCAAGATCTCTTAACTGTGGCGTTCACAACAAGAGACCAGTGGAGGAACTTCCGAACTTACAGTCTCGAAACAAGAGGAGAAAGATCAGTACCACGAAGATTCTTAGGTGCAGCTAGGTGGAGGGAATACAGAGGAGACACCGGGTACTTTGTCGACTTCCCAGGGGAAGCTATCAGATACTGACCAGTTGAGTTCAACTACTCAAATTTCTGTTGGACAGAAGTTACGTGGAATCCCATAGACAGTTGGTGGGACGTCATCAGGCCAGCAGGAAGACACTACCGTTGTGACATCGACTCAAGGGAACTCCACGGAGATGACTGGGGATCACTAGACGGCGATAGCAGCAGTAGCGAAGAAGAAGGAGAACAACCGAGGGAACAAGCACCCTCGGAGTCAAGTCATGAAGAGATAGCTGAAGAACATACGGCTATGGAAAGCGAAGCTCGACCAGGAACGGGAGACGATTCGAGTCTACTGGCCCACATAGCTGAGTCCCTTCACATCACCGTACCAGCGGAAATTCACATCTGAAGCCCAATGACCACGATAACAGAAACAATGGCAACAGAAGAAGTAAGACGAATCAGGGAAGAGGCAGAAGCCATCTTAAATCCCATCAATCCCACTATGGGACATAGAATGATGGCGGACAACACTGCAATCTTCCGAGCCATCAGACCCGACCAACCAGACCCGCCGGAAGGCCCCCCACCGCCACCAGGAGGACTCCCCGGGGGTTTCCCCGGACAAGGACCAACAGGAGGAGGGTTCCCAGGAGGAGGAAGACCGCCAGGAGGCCCGCCACCAGGAGGCCCACCAGAAGGAGGGCCACCGTTAGGAGGGGGAGCCGGGCACAGCTCGGATAGACTATCAGGTGAACCCCCGACAGTATTTGACGGCGATCGTACTAAATATGAAGCCTTTCTCACACAATGGCACGTGTACTGGGGAATGAATTTGGACGCCCCCATCATGCAAAATGAATACCGACGATCCCTTCTCTTCCTGGGATACGTGAAAGGAACAAACATCAGCGAATGGACGCTGACCATACTCGAATGGCTCAACAGAGAAGTACGAAGAGGAGTAAACCAATACTCGCAAACGCTGTGGAACCATGTAGTGACAGAATTCGCCAAACGGTTCTCAAGCATACTCAAGGAAGAACAAGCTCAAGCCGAGCTACAAAAAGGAATCAAAATGGTGGGAGAGGATATTGACGCGTACGTGGTCCGATTCGAGCAACTAGCCAGAAAAGCTCACTACAACTTAAACAATCGACAAACCATCGATCAATTCACTGCGGGGTTGCCTCGAGCACTCTTCATGAAAGTCTACGAACTAGACGAGCCCCACACGTTCGAAGATTGGAAGAGGTGTGCGCTGCGAAGACAAAAGCAGTACATCCACATGAAGGCACGCCTCAACAACTTCAAAACAAAGACACCACCATCATCAGCACAACCCCGTTGGAGACCGCAACCCCCCAACTGGGGGCCACCACGAGGACCACCACAACCCAGATACAACCCAAATGCCATGGACACCTCGGCGGACCGAACCTGCGCAAGGGTAGCAGAAGTAGGGGATCCTAACAGACCCTTTATTCCAAGACCACAACGAGGAGGATACGGGCGAGGAGGAGGGCCCCCGCTGCAAGACATGAGGACAGTTGTCTGCTATAACTGCAACCAACCCGGACACTTCTCACGAAACTGCCCACAGCCGCATCGAAGGGCGACTACGAGTCGGATGACCGAAACCGACTACTACATGCAGGAAGAACCATCTGCACAAATTAGAGCCGTTAACACGGCACCCCCGCAACAACGGGCCAAAGACTGGTTAGCAGGAGTAGCAGGGGAGACAGACGACGTAAAGGACCTCATTCTCCAAGAAATGTGGGGAAAGGAGGGTTTTCAGAACGCCTAAACCCATCGGCCTGGGTGAGGGCAGTCAATTGTAACTCTGTAATCATGACTCGCTACTGTTCACTTCGAATTCCAGTATCGATTTGTACAAGTTACGCAATGGCTGACATCAAAGCTCTCGTAGACTCGGGAGCTACCGACAACTTTATACGACCCTCCTTTGCCAAAAGGATGGGCCTTGGTCTACAACAATTGGAACGCCCACGGAAAATCTGGAACATAGACAACACAGAAAATAAAGCGGGCAGTATCACCCACTACGTAGACCTCAACGTCCAGACTAATCAAAAACGTCAGAAACTCCGCTTCCTAGTCACAGACATAGGGAATGAAGACCTCGTACTAGGGTACCCCTGGCTGGCCACTTACGAGCCTACAATCAACTGGAGATACGCCACCATTCACGAAAAAATGCTCCCAGTCATAATCCGATCCATAAATCCCATCGCAAACTACCACGTCATCGGTTTAGGGTAGAAGTTGCTAACCCGTCGAAGACGGGTTCTGAAACGATGCGGCGAAATGGGCCAATGGAGGATGGGGGATGCCCAAGCTCCGGTCCATTTCGCTTTATGCTCATCAGGACCCATTTCAAAGTAAGATTTTACCTCCGACACCCCCAACCATTCAGGCTAATGGGGTGCAAACTGTTGGGGTTTGCGTCATTGTTCTTCAACTTACTGGGGTTGTTTCAGACCCCCAAAGGAACAACTGTGGTGAAGAGAAAGAACGGTGTCAGCTCATCCCAAATTCTAATGAAGACCTCTTCATCATCCACATACCGGTGTTTCAACATCCGTGGACAGGTAAACGCCGCTTGTCAAAGTAAAATGATCCCATCAAAGATCCGACATCGGACGTACCTGCCGCCCATACGAGACTTATCGTAAGGGCGCCCTAGATTTTCCCAGCAGATAACTCCGTAAACCCCTGTGCCTGCGCCAAGATTCAGTGACCCAGATATCCCCCTAGGGAATACCCCCATTAAGGATAGATGACTTGGTAGCCTGGATCCGTCCTCGGATAGATCGCCGGACCCGGAACCTGGCGACGGAGCGCCACCATGGGCACTACCTTGCAAGTCCGGACGTACGTCATATCACGTGAGTTTACCAAAGCCAAGCGCCTAGAGCCTTAAGGTTAGGTTTAAGGTTAGGTTTAGGGTTTAGGGAGGAATGTAAACAAAGCTGCGAGCGATAGCGAGCAGCGAGTTCTGTGAGCTTGGCGAAAAGTACCAAGGGAGGTGGGGGATGCCCAGCTCCGGCCCTTTCGCTTATATGCTCATCAGGGTACTTTTCAAGAGGAGTTTGAAACCACGCCACTCCAGACGGGCCGCAGGCCCGTCAAGCGTGAATGGCGGAGGATTGATGGGGGTCAACAGACTTGCAGGAAAAAACTACGGTAGACCCTGACGGTTAACGTGACTTCTCACGTCAGGGGCTTATCCTGCAAAAGCATGATCAACGTCTCGGACGCCAGAATCCTTCTCGGAGAGGATTGATCAATATGCTTACTTTACGTTTGTCGGACTTCAACAAATGGAGGTGATCTGCAATGGGGGTAAGAAGTTCATCTACTTCCGAGATCACGCACCTGCCGTTACACGGAATGATCCGGTAACTGCCCTAAAACGTAAACCTGTACGCCGTCTTCCTGGGGCCAGGTTTCAGGGACCCGATTAACCCCCTAAGGGATTAACCCCCTAAGGATAGACGCCTGTGAGTGCCTGGTGCCTCCTCGGATAGATCGCAGTACCCGGAACCTGGCGACGGAGCGCCACCATGGGCGCTACCTTGCAAGTCCGGACTTACGTCATATCACGTGAGTTTACCAAAGCCAAGCGCCTAGAGCCTTTAGGGTTAGGTTTAAGGTTAGGTTTAAGGTTGAGGGTTTAAGGTTTAGGGTTTAGGGTTAGGTCCTAAACACACTGTAAAGTGTCATTACATGGTTGTTGACGACTGTTTCCCGATTAGGGTACTTTGTCTACTCACTAGGTTAAGGGTTTAGGGTTGAGGGTTTCGCTTCCCTAACTTTCTCGGTTAATAAGTCTGCCATACCCGAGTTCCCAGGAGTACCTACCACCTCTAAAGGAGTTGGATTTAATTTATTACACGCACTGCGTGATATTGCTCAAAACTGTAGTAGAGTCTTCGGACGGGTCGTTTGGTCAGCCAACAACACCTAGGTCATGTCTACCGACACCAGCTGGGAATTACCCAGATCTAACTGTACCTCGGATACTAAGACGGATGGGCCTTGCGACCACGAGCCCTTCGGCCCCGCGTTTCTCATGATGTCCTTGCGAACGTCCCTGGCCGCTCTTCCCCCGTGAGGAGGCGCTGTGCGAAGGGCGAGGATTCTGAAAGATGTCCGGTTATCCAGTCAGCAACTCTAGCCGCTATCAACCCCTCGGGGCGACATTGGCAGGCGTCGTCTGGGTATCAAGGGCCCCAGCCCCTTCGTTTTCCCTTCTGTTAAGCTTCATCCTGGGTGGGAGCGGATTGATAAGTCTGCCTAATCATGCGTATTATCTAAGGTCTGCTTCCACGACCCCACTGTCCCATAGCGCCGGAGCGCCATTCGTCAGTGGCTCTACCAGATGACCAGCGATGGTGAATGTTTTCTACTTCCATGTTTTCGTCGTCTGCTAAGTCCCTAGCAGCCTCTATGCTGCTCGGCCCGACAACGGTAGCATTCACATCGCTAACCGCTCTACTTTCGACTGTTGTCTGATCTCGTGCCACTTTCGCGGTGAAATCTTCAAGTAGGTGGTCATCTAAAGTTTCGAGGACAGTCCTTTTCCAAAGATTAGTAAGGTCCAGAAAGTTGCGTGTGCGTTTGCGCGACACAACTACCCGGCTATTGAAAATATTAGTCTCGGTCAGGTTCCATCGGTAAGCGAAATCGCCTTCCTTTGTAGGTGGTCGAGGAAACTCCATTGAGTAAGTTTCAGCTTCGTGGTGTTCAAGCCACGAGCGCCAATAATCAAATATGGTCTGTCCAAATTCATGTGCGTTAAAGTAATTCCACGCCAGATTGTACTCGGTTTTTAGCACGATTGTCTCCGCGTTTACCGCTTGCTGCTTGTTTGTCAGCCGTTGTTCCCAACGCAATCGTAAGTTGCCATGTAACCAGTTATGTACTAGGTCCACTGGATATCCACGATGGATATAAAGGCTTACCAGGCCCTTCATGCTTTCAAGATAGTGCTCTTCAGTGCTACTGAGTGTTGCCAGCCTAGACATCTCGCCCAAAAACGTGCCGCGTTTTACATCGACAGGATGAGCAGATATCCATGGAATTCTTTCTTGGTGGTTCCCTGCCTTGCGGTAAGGACAATGTTGTAGTTTATTATGCTCGTCGCGATATAATAACATGTCCAGAAAAGGTTGTGAATCTGCAGGGTTTGCCCACTCTATAACACAGTTGTCAAATTGAATAAGCGATTGAAGTAATGTAACCGCGCTTTGGTTATCTTGCGCATATACAATTGCCAAACAATCATCAATATAGCGTCCGTAATAAAATATATCCGGATGCTCAAGAACCCGCGAGCGCCTTTCGAAGTAGTATCCAAATAAATTGGCGAGATCGGGAGAGTCCGCAACGCCCATGGCTAAGCCATTTAGTTGCTGGTAAACTTTACCTTGGTACTGTGTTAACAGCTCAGTATTTCCTGTACGCAAACAATCATAGAAGAATTGTTGCACCCGCCTATTATCGGCAGTCCAGTGGTCGCGATTGTCACCCCAGTAATGTTCCAGATACAGCTGTTGCACTATTTCTAGGCAGCGGTCCATTGGGATGTTTGGATAGAATGCTACGACGTCCCCAGTGACGATATACCATTTTCGTGTGGGGTCAATATTGAGCTGACTTAATTTTATCGCCAAATCTTTGGTACCGTGTATTACGGTTGGCGCCGATTGAACTATCGGTTTAAGTATTTTACTGCAAACTTTGGCGGCCGGATTCATGATTGCCGTGTGACACGGGATGATCGGACGCATTTTGGTAGGGACCTTATGTATTTTAGGTATACCGTAAAACTTGGGTATATGGTGTTCCTTTCCTTTAAGAGTAATCTTACTCCGCAAGAACTCCGCCATTTGTTTGCCATAGACGTTCTTCATTTGTGCGGCTCGCTTTGCCAAGTCGGCCATTTCAGAACATTTCTTTTCCAGAATAAGTAAATACTCGTCACGTTGTAACAAGCGATAGTCGTTCGCACTATCTAAACAATTCTGACATTTTTCAACGATCCAATCCCTTCGTGATACCGCGAGTCCTAAGTTCTTGTCGGTACCTGTCACGACATATTCGTGCGAGGTAAGAAACTCTTGAATTGCCCGCACATCCGGTTTGAAGGTGGTACCGGGTGTGCCCGTAGAGTCGGGGACATTGGACATCGCCTTGTTGACGAAGATCCTTCCCTTGACTAGGCCAAGTTCGATATATTGCGGTAATAACGGCGGTGCCGCGGTTGATGGACCGCGTACGTCGTAATCTGGATCATAGACTTCTGTGTCGTTGCCTTCAAACAGGAACATTATCCGCCATCTCAGACGTCGTTGAAAGTCCTGCCACGCGTCCCATATAAGACGTGCATTCGTGGGTTGATGGAACATATATTTCGCACCAATACTTATTTGATAGGCAATGTGCTGAGGCACATTAACTCCCGGAGACAGATGTACATATTGTTGGAATTTCATTTCCTCGAGCCATCTGAGACTGCAGTTGGCCAATATAATTGAAACCGCTCTGGGTATAGGCAATGAAAGTAAGTAGTCCGGCATTGTTTGAGGCTGAGATATCCACACTTCTCCCAGCGTCGTAAGAGGCGTTAAATTTCCCCTTTGGTGGATGAGGGCTTTAAAGCCGCTACCTCCAACCGAATCGTCTACAGTAAGGTCCGATAGTGCTACCACTACTTTGCCTTCCCCTTTCCTTTCCGATCTACTTTCTGCTGCTGCTGCTTCTGCTGCCGCTGCTGAGCCCCAC
>JAKELG010000366.1:0-37038 GCA_021527035.1 Lactarius vividus | reverse complement strand
GACGTGGTTCCATAGCGTCTGGGAGTATTGGCTTACTCCTCGTCGTACTTCTCGATTGAGCCATTCAAGAATGGACAGCGTCCATTCGCTGACGTTGATTCCCTTGACATACCCTAGGAAAAGAAGGGATCGTCGATACTCGTTTTGCATGATGGGGGCGTTGAGGTTCATCCCCCAGTAGACGTGCCATTGCGTGAGGAATGCTTCGTATTTAGTGCGATCTCCGTCGAATATGGTTGGGGGTTCACCTGATAGCCTATCCGATCCGTGTCCTCCTCCTGGGGGTCCCCCGGCTAGAGGTCCCCCTGGTGGAGGTCCTCCTCCATTCGGTGGTCGACCTCCTCCCAGAAATCCTCCCCCGGTCGGGCCTTGGCTTGGGAATCCACCTGGGAGTCCCCCTGGTGGTGGTGGTGGTCCTTCCGGTGGGTCCGGGTGGTCTGGTCCTATTGCTCTGAAAAGGGCTGCGTCGTCAGCCGTCATTCGATGTCCGGTGTTAGGGTTGATGGGGTTGAGGATGGCTTTGGCCTCTTCCCTGATGCGTTGTACTTCTTCTATTGCCTGTGTTTCGGTTGCTGTGGCCATAGGGCTTCGGATGTGAATCTCTTCTGGTACTGTGATATGTAGCGACTCAGCTATGTGTGCCAACAAACTCGAGTCGTCTCCTGTTCCTGGTCGTATTTCGCTTTCTGTGGCCGTATGTTCTTCCACTGGTTCTTCGTGGCTTGATTCCAAGGGTGCGCGTTCCCTGGGTGCTTCTTCTTCTTCGCTGCTGCTACTGTCGCCGTCTAGTGACCCCCAGTCGTCTCCGTGAAGTTCTCTGGAATCGATGTCGCAGCGGTAGTGTCTTCCTGCCGGTCTAACAACGTCCCACCGATTGTCTATGGGGTTCCACGTAACCTCCGTCCAACAGAAGTTGGTGTAGTTGAACTCAACTGGTCGGTATCTGATTGCTTCTCCTGGGAAGTCTATGAAATAGCCGGTGTCTCCTCTATATTCTCTCCACCTGGCTGTGCCTAGGAATCGTCGCGGTACTGATCATTCTCCCCTGGTTTCAAGGTTATAGGGTCGAAAGTTTCTCCACTGGTCTCTTGTTGTGAACGTCCTTGGGTCCATTTGCGACACTCTCGATTTCCATCGAAGATGGGTGGTGGGTTGCCCCCAAGTTTGCCCCCTCCTGGTGCAGGTATTGCCCCGGCTGGGCCCACGGGGAGCGCACCTCCTCCGGGGGCTCCGCCACCCGGACCACCTCCGCCACCACCAGGGGCACCGCCGCCCGGTGGGCCTCCACCGCCACCATGTATGCTTCCACCAGGTCCAGTAGTTGGGCCACTGCTCGGCCCCGTCGTCGGCTGGGTGCTAGAGCTATGAGTCGCTCCGCTCGTCTGAGCAGCCGATCGACCTCCTGTAGCATGTGATCCTCCACCGCCCGAGCTGGAGGCTCCCACGGTAGTAAGGCTGGTGGCGACCTGAGTGTTGGTGGCCATCTGTGGCTGTACTGAGGTGAGGGTGGTTGATTCATCTGGGTCGACGTTGATTCCTGTGATATTGGTTGACCCGAGGGGTCCTGCGCCAAATTGTGGAGGGACAGGTTTGTAAGCGTACCACCTTCCTTGCTTTGGGTCGTAGTCAATGTAAGCCCAAAGGCGAAGATCGTCGAGGTAGTGAACTTGGTGGTATTCTTGATTCTTGGCGTCAAAAATGAAGTACCCTTCTTGGTTGTGAATCTCTTCCCAGATTACTGCGCCCTTTTCGTGGCTGGAGAGTTCGTTGGTGGTGTACCGATCGATGTACTGCTGCTGGAATTTCGTGCGACTCCTACTAGTCGCCAGGGTTGCGAGACTTGACTTAATGTAACGTTACCACAGGAACGTTATGTGCGACGTGCACGTCACTAAGTCGTTCAAGCCGAGGTAACGGGACGTGAGTTGGTCGATTAAGACCAAGTTCGATGATGAATAAGCACCACACGGTCTCCTCAGACACGCGGGTGATAGTTGGGGGTTCTGGGGTTCAAGTGAAAAAGCGAACCAAAGTTGTGCTCAAGCGAAATAGTGAGCGTAAAGTCGTTCATGGATTGACAGCGATGTGGTATTACACAAGAAGTCAAGTCTACCGTACAAGCTAGGTAGCGTGCGACTTATATACTAGTACAGGATGTTTGTGCGCAACAAACATATGGCGCAATACGTGGAGTCCTAAGCAAAAGCAGAACAAAGGCGAAGCTATAGTAGGAAATAGGGCGATTGCGTGGGGTCATGTGGGAGTCAGCTGAGACCGGAGCGCCGTGAACTTTGATATATAGGGAAGGGTGCGTAAAGGCTTATCGTGCGGTGAAGAGATCATGGGAAACGGTTGGGCGCGTGTTGAGTTATGGGCATAACAAGGTGGGGTGTGGAAGTAAGAGGCGAGGAATGGAAGCGTCCACTGGAGAAGCAGAAAGAATCGTAACATGGTATGACTATCAGCTACACCAAGTAAAGTTGGATTGAAGTGAACTGTCAAGGGCATGACTCAACGTCGGCGCGGAGATAAATCACGCGCTAAGACCTACAGATGGTGTGGAGTGTATGTCAGCATTTAGACCTTTATTCAAGGTCAAAGACAAAGTGTCACACGACAGCAGGCTGAGTGGAGAACCAAGAGGACAAGTTAGATTGGACAATAGTAAGGAAGTACAATGAATGCGCACCTGAGTGGAGAACCAAGAGGACAAGTTGGTTCCACTCAGGATGCTACAGGCAAGCTTAAGTATCTACTGCGGCTGAGATTAAGTCAGAGCTTGAACACTGTTTGTCGTGAACCTAGAAACTCGTTCACGACTCAGGCATTCAAGACCGTTCCGGACCGGCCCGGTCTTACGTAATCACCTTCCTAATTGGGAAATCTGGAAGCGGAGTTCGAATTTCATACTCCGATGATCACGTGATCGATCACGTAATCAAAGCTCTGTTCATCCACCACATGACGCACCATGTGCAGAGCACCCCCCTGAGGACTATGGAAGAGTCATTCCCATTTGTCAAAGATCCACCCCACGATTTGGAGCAAATCGTACCATATCCGAGGAATTATCCTATTGGCTGATAGAGAAGACACATCGCCAACACGTCACCGACTGCGGCGCAGTCGTGCCACTGTCACGGATTTATCCTATTGGACTGCGGAGCAGTCACGTCATTATCACGTCATATCGACTGCGGATTGTGTCATATCGCACCATCAACTGCAGAAGAGTTGTACCACCCTATGCTTTATTCTGATTGGACTGTGGATCTATCGTACGATCCCTTTACTTATTGCGATTGGACGCTATTATTAGAAGTACTCGGATATTCCCTGCACAGTTTCCGCAGCACCCGTGGAAAGGCCCTAAGCCTACCCTAAACACCTACGCACAGACCATGTCCCTAGGTATATAAGGCCTGCGAATTCCATGGATCAGTCCTCAGACTGTCCACTTTGTACTCCTCTCAAAGTCTGACAACTCTCCTGCCTGCCTCTCACCTCCTGTGCCCCTTCAGTTATTGGACGAAGCCCCTTTAACAAGCGCCACTACCCCTCAGCTGAGCGCTGAGTTCTGTCAACAGTGCCCCTTCAGTGAGTGGACGTAGCCCCTCTCACAAGCGCCACTATCCCTTGGCTGAGCGCCAAGTTCTGTTGGTCAAGCAAGCAGCCCTTCCCCCAGTCCTATTCTCCCTACTGTTATCCGACACTTTGCCCCCGGCTCTACCAACCCCCTTGTCAGACTGAACGTATTTGTCAAGTGGCAGTACGTTCTTCACACTGTTACTAAGTGTAAAGTAAGTAGCTATGACTAAAGAGCTGACACATCGTGTCTATTAATAGCCTTATCTTTAGTGCTGACTGATGCACTGTCATCAAGGCTGACTACATATGATGTGTTGCTGAGTAAAACCTAATACAGTGCATAATACATGCCTACTAAGTGTAATCTAGAGCGTACTAGAAGGTTCCATCCTTATCTACCAATCACAGAGTCTGTCCGTATATAGAATGTGACCGTAAAGGGATGTCCCATGTATGGACATACTTTCCCATGGTCATGTGATGAAAAGTGCACAATATTTCACATAACTAACTAGAGAACGTGATGGCAGGTCACGTGATCCACAAAAGGTGAAAATGAACGTGTCCATGACATGCTGGATGGTTGGGGTGTCATGAGGCTGTTCTTGATTTCTTATGCACATAGATCATAACTTTGGCTCTGCATTGGTCAGCGAAATATGGATAGTAGATGTTTCATTTGGGGTTGTTAACCCCTCCTAGGACGTCTATACCATCTTTTGCTTTGTCCTTGCGAGCAGTACCAATAGTGTCAAACCATGGTTCTTGTATGCATATAATATCATGGTGTAGGTTGGTTTCTAAGAGGGCATGGGACGCTGCATTGTGGCATCTCATATTTACCAATAAGATGTTCATACTATGCATATTTAAAGTAGTATGGCATTGGTGGGGTTGGGTGTGATCAATTGTAATAGTTCCTTGATGTAGCCCCATTGTTCTTGTTGTGTGGGGTGTGCTAGGATGGTTTTGTAGTCAGTAGCATTAATAAGGAGTTCGACTAATGCTGGTGAGAGCATGGCCGTGTTATCGTAGATGTTGAAGAGTAGGTGGATGAGTTGGGTTTTGATTTCTCTCTGGCGTAAGAGTTCTTCAACTGTGGGTGGTGGGACAAATACACTATCCACATCAGCAATATATTGATCTCTTGGCATGATGTAGTATAGATATTGCTTGGGGTTGATATCTTTGTTCTGTTTGAGGCCAAAGTGTTGTCTGATTATGTTGTATGTGATGGACAGATCTGCTTTGTGATCCTTCTCTTTTATATGGTCTACAATTTCGTCAGCAGTGAGGGGTAGTTCGTACTTAACTGCACATTGTGCAGCCATGCTGTCAAGGCTGAGGAACTCGTCATTTCCTTTACCACCCCACTGTTTGTCAAGCTTGTGGAGGTTAGTGATATAATGTCTACCATGGACGTTTGCCTGACTTAGGCACTGGCATTACGTGGGTTCCCTTGGGGATAGAATCTGTGGTTCGCGGATACGAGTGGAAAGACCATGGGATGCCTGCAGAAGATGCCAGCAGTGTTGCGATACATATAAAGGGAGAAACCTATTGGGATAGTGGTCAGAGGAGTGGTGACCTTTCGTACAAGTGCCCAGCAAGGGTTGTCAAATATGTAGTAGCATGTATATGGGTGGGCCGTTTGGGAGTTGAGATATTCGAAGACAAGGTGACACATGGTATTGGGAGGGTAAGTCACGGTCAGGCTATCCACCATCAATGACAAGTTGAAATGGGGAGAAGAGTCACAGGGATCCCCTTGGTCTAAGGGATATGCTGGAGCTAGTTCATGAAGGGACACTTGGCCCTTGTATAGATGATGAAGGATAAGAGTGGTATTCGAAGAAGACCAAGATGGGGATCCTGGCCTGTACTACTGAAAGCTTAAATACACATAAGGGAGCCAGTCCTAGCTCTGCTCGAACATGTATGTAACCAATGGCATAAGTAGCATGAACCCTAGTACAGCGATCCTAGGAATCAGTCATCCATATTGTAATATTGTACACGTACAACAATAGGGAACGTCAGTCAGCACTGTAATCCATATCACGTAAAGCACTATGAGGCATCAGTCATCAAACATGAGGTGACAAGATCTGAAGTCCATGACACATTACTGCTGACATGTTGGGTCATCACAAACACGTCAGAGTTCACAACCGGGCTGTGCAGTCCGAGAACTAAATGTAACAAGCAAGTTGTTCTTCCCAGTCATTACCTTTATCAACTAGTTTCTTGAAGGCGTCTTGTGTTTCTTTGATTGACACAATGTGGTTGGAGTATATTACTGGGATGTATCTGGGATCAGGGAGAGATCGTGGGGGGACGTGGAGATAGTCGGGGATGGGGAGTGGTGGGGTGGGTTGGTGTTGTTGGAAGTGAGCAGTGGATGAGGATTTGTTAGGCACTGGGGATTTGTTTGTGAGGGGGCGTGCCTTGACTGAGCTGGTTTTTTGGAGAGATGGGGGAGTGCTGGGGATGTGGGCATTCACATTGACATGGTTTTCCCTGACTCTTTGGGGGTGTGATTTTTTGTGTGTGACAGTGGTGAACTCTCCTTCAGGCTCTGGGACCTGGGTGGCAGCCCTTGCAGTCGACTGCTCAGACATGGTCTGAGGGTCCGGAGGGACTGCCACTTTACCTTTCCCCTTGGCAGAGGGGGAAGGGTGGGCAGTGGTGGAGGTAGAGGGATGAGTGGAAGCGAGCAGTGGTGGGGCAAAGGTGAGCTTCTTGGGGCAGTGGAAAGATTGTGCGTTATGGGGGCCATTGCAATTGAGGCACAGGAACAGGCAATGGCAGGTACCGATGATGGTGTGTTCATTGCTTTTTAGGCAGTTGTACAGGTGTGTGTCAGCTGCGTGGGATCCTCCACAGATATAGCAGATTATGGAGTTTCATGGGATTTTACAGGCCATAGAGTCAGTGGTGTGTCCTATGAGATGGCATCGGCTGCATTGTGCAACAGACTGAGAGTCACCAGTTACAACAACTGTACAGCACTTGGTGAACATAAAGAGGCTGTCTTCATGGAGTTTGGTAGGTAGTTTGTTGTTTGCATCTACATACACAAACTTGATTGTTGCCTCTTCCTTCTGGAGGATGTTGCATTGTGCACCATGCCAGAAAGGTGGAACAGTAATGATGATGTTATGGAAGATATTGTTGTGGCGTATCTCTCACAGCAGTGTATCTCCAGTGTATAGTGTGCCGTCCACATTGCGGGTGGGGACTTTGCGTATTTGTGTGAAATTCCAACCCTCATTAGGAATAAGTTCCTCAGTTTGAAGCAGACCAATGAGGGTTTTCCAGTATGGGTAGATGGATTCAAAGGGGATTTTGCTGGTGAACTGGTAAATGAAATTGTGGTTATTTTCGTTACTTGTCCACCGACTGGATAGGAGAGTAAGTGGGTTAGATGTGAGTTTCTCAATCTCTGAGCATACAGTGGTGACAATGACTGATGGAGGGATGCTAATGATGGCCTTCTCCGTTTCTGGGTTGGAGGTGCCTTTGCCTCTGATGACCGTGACCTCTGTGAGGGTGTTGGTGGGGGGTTATGGGTTGTTTGGGTTTACCCGTGGGGGTGCAGTTGGAGGTGTTGGTGGACTGCAGGGCTAGGGATTTATTCTTGTGCTGCTGGTCAGCACTGCTGTTAGTGATAATCACTGCCCATGTGGTCAGGTAGTTGACCTTGGGTTTGGTCGATTTGTTTACTGGTGGGGGCCTAGGGGAAGATTGGGCAGTGGGGTTGTCCAAGGTAGACTGACCAGGTATGGTGTTATCAACACAGGCCATTTGGCTCAGTGTCTGTTCTGTACTGGGTTCCATACTTTCCATGGGCTCGCTAGTCAGGTCTGCCAACCAGACATGTTTGCCTTTGGATTTCCAGACCTCTGTTTTCCTGTGGAGGATGTCATCGATATGCTTGTCCTGCGCACCAATTCTTTCTTCCAAACAGGAGATGGTGCCCTGGATCATTCTGAGCACCGTGACGAGCTCACCATCCTGTGCAGCCGGGGTGGGCACAGGCGGGATAAGAGCTGCCAGTCTCGATGGAGAATAAGGCAGGGGGGCCAGGATAGGGTCCAGAGCTGACGAAGTCAGCTTTGGTGGTTGCTTGGGTTCAGCAACCGGGAGTAGTGATGATGAGGGAGGGGGTGCTTCCATTTCGTGGGCTGGCACGTGCATGGAAGCTGTTGTGCCTCTGTTGTTGGCCAGAAGGCATTGTTGGAGGTTGTCCAATGGTTCATCTTCCTCCATTGGGGATGGGAGTGAGGATGGAGGTAGGGAGATGTCTTCTGGTAGGGGGATAGGGGGGATGGTGGGTGGTAGTGTGATTGAGAGGTCTGTGTTAGGTTCATCAAATGGTTCGGGTTTGCCTGTGCAGACACGCTTGACTCGCACAGGGGTCAGGGTGACGTTTTGATCCAGGATGAACATATTAACGACTAGCCTGGGTGGCATTGTTGGACATGTCCTGGAGGTCTCCCAAGAGGGGGTTGGTGTGGGCCCTTTGTTACGTCCCAGCTGGGACGTTTGGGGTTCTCTCAGAAGAACTTCGGCAAGAAGCTCGACAGAGGGGCGATAGTTCGGAATGAGTGTGACGATGGGCAAAGGGTTTTCACTTTGCCAGGAAAATGCTGAGAGACGAGAGGGACGCGCTATCACTCTGAGGTAGAATGAAATTGGCTGGATTCACAAATGAAACTAAGACAAGGGAGACTACAGGCAACTACTACAGTTTATATATCTTACAGACTGGGATTTTTGTTACTATTTTCTGAAGGCTCTTTGCTTTGCTGTACTACCACTGATGCGCTGTCAAATCTGCTGGCACGTTCGCTGTCAAACCCGGAGTTAGTCCGACCCACGTCACATGTCACATGATCGTGACACTACCCCCTCCTTAGACCCATGTACTCCACCTCCAGCGGCTTCTTCGATGCGTCATACATGTTCTGGATTCGTACGGTTGTAGGGTTCAGGATGAGGGGAGTGAATGGTTCGCTTTGGGCATGGTGCACCGAAGCCCGGGTGGTGGACTGGGACGCTGCAACATGATGCATGCTCACAGAGTACATGTGGCTGGGGGCATAGTCGCGTGGTGTGGTTCTGGTCGCAGTAGAGGCAAATAACCCCACGCAGCTCTTCGTTGTGCAGGTTAGGTCGTCGTAGTGGAGGGTTGCAGTTGAGCGGGATGGGCAGGTCACGAGGTCGGGGTGGAATAGGAATGGGCGCGAGCCCCTCGAGGTGATCCAGGTGTGCTCTGAACCTGCGATCGTTCGAGTCCGCTTCACTGATGTGGTAGATGTCTAGACCACGAGGTAAGGGCTGAGGGAGGAATGGGAAGATTCGTGACGAGATGTTGGAGGCCCTAAGACGGCGATCGATGTCCTCGGCCCCAGCCAACCAGTCGTTCCACACAATGTTGAGATCTCTCATCCACGCGAACAACTCCTGCTTTCTCCTCATAGACATTCTGAAGCGATGTATGTACGCGGTGGCCCCTGGATCCGCGACCAGGGCGAGTGCTCTGTCAATTTCATTACGTGCCGTGTGGTCTGCAGTGAACAAAGCCAGCAAATGCCCAGCAGGAACACCGGCATCCGTCCTTGCTGGCATGGGTAGGGCATGAAGGGGTGTGAAATATTGTGGTTTACCTTTCCCTTCCATTCCCAACGCTACCGGCTGTTCGCGTTGGTTGATGACGAATCTGATATATGGCGCTGGCCCTCTAGATCCGTCTTCAAACGGGATCTCGAAGGCGTATGGTTCGGTGCATCTGGAGACACGCCACCCTACCCCAGGGTGCTCTGGTCCCGGTTCGAAGGCAGGATGGAAATCAGGAGTCTCTTTGGTGACTCCCGTTGTCGATGGCATTACGTAGGTCGACTCCGAAGATGGGACCGAAGAGGCCGGCCCAGTCATGGTAGCGGGAGCATCCCCCGGAAT
This sequence comes from Lactarius vividus, assembly GCA_021527035.1. NCBI lineage: Eukaryota > Fungi > Basidiomycota > Agaricomycetes > Russulales > Russulaceae > Lactarius > Lactarius vividus. Next base: position 27,486 of record JAKELG010000366.1, on the reverse strand, counting down.
CGGAACTAATACGGGTGAGGGAGTCGTTTCAGGGTATACAATGGGCGGAGGGACATCGTCTGGGTAGACTCCATGGCGGCGGAAGCACTCAGCGACTAATTCTTCGACTTTATCGCGCTGCAGCCGTTCCCGTCGATGGGCTCTAGCTCTAGAGTGCCGTCACCAGCGGCCATCTGGCTCCTGGTAAGTAGCATAGCCAAATGAATCATCGTGAGTCCGCGGGGAGTCTGCTCTAGCATCGTGGTCATTCGGTACCCACGACCAAGCCTCTACCTGTCTTTCAATGTAGTCTGCAGTGGTAAGACTGAGTTCCCAGTGTTGGACTAGGTAGTGCTGAGGAGGGTGACGGGTGCTGTAGCCGAAAGGATCCATCTCGAGGTTGTTGATTTCCAGACCTGCGATGCGGTCTTTATATTCCTGTATGAGCTCTGGAGCGTGAACTCCGGACTCCAGTTCCCAGCTATCATGTGCATCCGAATACCCCTTCCAATGGACTAGGTACTGCGTTGTCCGCCTTCGGCCCACCTTCCGTTCTCCTCAAATTTCTTCAACTTCCCACATTTCTTCCCCATCAACTATGTCTGGTAAGGGTTCCTCGAATGTTCTCCCATTAAGCGGCGTTTCTGTATAGGGCATTAGAAGAGAAGCGTGGAACATGTTGTGAATCTTCCAGTGTTTCGGAAGTGCAAGTTGGTACGACATTTTTGACACTTCGTTGGCGACTATGAAAGGTCCGTAGCGTTTTGGCGCTAGCTTGGCTGTGGGATGCAAAGTTTTTAAGTGCTTCGCCTCGAGCCAGACCTTTTGTCCTCTCCTGAATCCATCAAACTTAGTCATCGCGACCCAAGACTCCTGCGACTTCTTCATAGCTTCGAATGCTTCGGCGCGGATTTCTCCAAGAAGTTGCAGTTGTTTGGTGGCTTCCTCCGCATTAGTCTTAGTTTTGGATGGTTGGTGGACTCAGGGAACAAATCTGAAAAGGAGTTCAAAGGGGGTTTTCTTTGTTGTTTCCGACTTCCAAGCATTGAGTGTATACTGTGCTATGGTTAACCACTTAGCCCAGTCGTTGCGATGGTTCCCGAAGATCCACAGGTACTGCTCTAAGCGTTGATTGGTTCGTTCAGACTGCCTGTCAGTCTGAGGATGGTATGCTGTACTGATATTTTGTTCGATTTTCAGTGCTTTTGTAATTTCCCTGAACACTTTTGCGGTGAAACACGGATCTCGATCTGAGATTATTTTAGCGGGAAGTCCGTAATGGGGGAGAACTCTGTCCAGATAAAGTTTGGCAACACCCAGCACGTCGATAGTCTCGTTGCACACAATGAAGATACTGCACTTCGTGCAACCTTGATCCGTGATGGTCAGGATCGTGTCGTATCCTTTCGATTTTGGTAATTTGGTGATAAAGTCCATGGCTACTACTTGGAAAGGGAGACAGGGTTCTTCGTGCGAGATCGGATAAGTTGGAACTTTAATTTTTCCTGGCATGTTCTTGTTTGCCTGGCATGGGAGACAGCCTTTAATATATTCGGTTACGCTGTCCTTCATCTTGGGCCACCAGTAATGCCATTGTAGTGCGTCTAATGTCTTTGCGATTCCTGGGTGGCCTGCAGTTGGTGTGTCGTGGAATGATGAAATCACCCCCCTCTTAAGATCGTCATCGTCCACGATGACCAGGTGGGAATCGTGGAAAAACAGGCCATCTTCCTGAATGAGGGAGAATGGGTCGACAAGATGGTTGAGTTCCTCGGTATGGGCTCTTTGAGCTGTTCGAAGGTGATCATCTAGAGTGGAAATCTCCAGTGCCATGACGAATAGGGATGGTGGTAGTACTATGACTCCCGCGTTATCGGGGGAATCACCCTGGTCAAAGTTAGGGTGTCAGGATAGCGGGTCTGCCTGTAGTAGGTGCCCAGGGCGGTGGACTAGCCTTAGATTGTAGTCCGATAATACGTTCACGAGTCTTGCCACACGTCGGCTGATCTTCTGAGGGTGTTTGTAATAGAGTAAGTTTGCGTGGTCGACATATACGGTCACCGGGAACTGCCCGCCGACTAGGAGATGCCTCCAGTGCTCGAGACCCCTAATTAAGGCCAGGAATTCATGATCATATATGTCATAGTTCTTTTCAGCGTCTGAGAAAGTATGAGACAGGTAACCAACGACCTGCAGCTTTCCTCTCTGGTCCTTTTGCGTCAGTATGGCGCCGCTTGCATAGGCCGAGGCGTCTGTTTGTAGTTCATATGGGGTCCAGGGATCGGGTTGTTTTAACGCAGGGCGGCTGGTGGCTATCTCGAGCAATCTAGTCAGAGCCTCGGTATGTTCTGAAGTCCATTTGAACGGTACTTCTTTCTTTAGAAGATTGTTCAAGGGCCTTGCGAGTTTGGTGAAGTTGCGGATGAATGGCCGCTGATAGTTCAAGACCCCTAGGGTGGATCTCACTTGTCTGACTGTGTTCAAGGTTCGCAGCCAATCACAGAGTCCCGAGATCTTATCATCCCCCATATGGATGATGCCCTGCTTAATAGTCATTCCGAGGTAGTCGATCTCCTTCGTTTCGAAGGCACATTTAGATAATTTGAGAAAATAGCTTTCCTCCTGGAAAACCTGTAGTACTTGCCGGACTATCTGTCTATGTCTTTCCGAATCCTCTTCCATGGCGATAAGTACGTCGTCCATGTAGACGTAAAGTTTGCCGGGGTATTGGTCGAGCAGTGGTCTAAGCATCCAATTCATAGCCCTGCAGAATGTAGCCGGGGAGTTTGTCAATCTGAAGAACATGATGTAATGCTACCACTGCATTTAGCTCAACTTGAACTCGTATGACGGCGTTCACAACTTAGCTGGTCGTAGATACCCTTGCAGAGTCTCAACAAGTCCGTAATAGACTGCTAAGGCAATCCACAGTACACACCCGATTAGCACCAAGGCAACTCCAACTTGTCGTGTTGAGAGGGCCAGGATCCTAGACACGAAGGTCAGGACTTAAAGACGGCGTTCCCTTTAGAAGTGGGGAGACTTCAGAAGGCCTTCTATAGATGAGAGGTAAGAGTGGTATTTGAAGAAGACCAAGATGGTGTTTCTTGGTCTTCGCAGCCCACTATTTATACATATTGTAGAGGCAGCTTTAAAGCTCCTCTTTAAGGTGGTATCTACTAGCAATAATAGCTTGAACCCTACTATCGCTATACTAGTAATGAGTCATAGTAACTATCACATGTTACTACGATTGTGCTGACTGATGTGAAGTCCATGACTAATAATCGCTTACTACCGTAGTCATAACCGTATAGTAAGTGTCCACTTTGATCTCCGTGCCGTACTATGAGTCCAATAGGCTCATACCGTGACATCACCCCCTTTTCAGGTGCGACGCCCACATCGCCTGCGATCTCCCATTCCCCCCATCCATCCAGCCTGTACCTCCTCGATCTGATCCATCGCATTGGCCATTTCCAGCCAGAACTTGCTGCGTGCCAATTCCCCTTTGATGCCCCCCAATGCGGCAGTGAGTTGGTGGAGCTGCTGCTCCATCCGCTCTGCCTCGTACGCATATGACCGGTACCGATGTATCTCGGCCTTGAGGCTCACGTCGTGCAGCTCCTCGAGGGCGCGATCGACATGAGGGCGGTCATGGTACCCACCGGCGAAGACCATAAGGTCCTCTTGAGGGAAATGGGGCTTACCTCGGGCCCTGACCTGTGGTTTGGCGTACAGTGGCTTTGAGTACACCTTCTCGCTATCCTCCACCAGCCCTAGCACCAGGGGGTCCACATTCATGATGACTTGGATGAACGTGGCCTGGTGAGTGCGCCCCTGGCCGTCGGTGATTGGGTAGTGGACAAAATTCTCCCTGTGGTTGTGCATATAACCGTGGGGGGCGGGCCCTAGGGCGCGGTGTCGTAGTTGAAGGAGTGGGAAGAGGGGAGGAGCGTCCGCTCAGACTCTGCCTCGGTACAGTGGGCGTCCCGTGGTATCACAGGCGTAGGGGGTCTCGTGTCAGTGGTCAGTGCCGGTGGCAGTGATGATGAGCAGGTGCTCATCTGGGTAGTAATCGTGGAGGCTTCCTCTCGCCTGCTCCAGTATCGTTTCATGTGCTCGACCGCCCCAGCCTTCCTCCTTGCCATCATCTCCGACCGCCGTTCGGTCGCCCTCTGAAGCTGCTCCCGCTTCCACGCCCTTGCTACCTCCAGCCACTGCTGCTCCCGCTTCCAATCTCGCCATCGCAACGTCGCTTGTGACGGGCTCCTCGACCCACTGCTCCACTTGGACCGGGATGTTGAGACGTCACCAAATTGAAGTGTGATGTCTCGTGGGATATGATTAAGTCATTCCCTTCCTTATACGGTATCTGACCCTTATGGTTAGATTATGGACTTCCGGACTTGTACGGACCGGTTATTGTTTATCTTTATTTTGTAGTTCCTTATTAGGTTCTCCTTGTTCTTATTGTTAAGATACCGATCACATCCGCATTAGGCGGTTTTATTGTTCTCTGCCCTCCAATGGCATTTCTCCCTCTGGCGCACAGACCAGGTGCATTTTGTTTGAGTCACCAGTGCGCACAGACCATTATTAGCTAAGCGTCCTGTATATAAGGTCTGCTGTTTTCGCCCTCACACTTCAGAGTTTCTTCAACCTCTGAAGTGTAAGTTCCCTTTACTACTAAGCCTCTCTACCTTACACTGACACTGTAGTAGATACTTTTGTCCCTTAGGTGTGTAGCGCTGCTATAGAGTTTCTTCAACCTCTGAAGTATACTTTTGTCCCTTAGCCGCTCTTGCTTTATCTCGCTGTTAGTGCTGCCAGCTCAACACGGGAGAGGTCAAGGTGAGGACACCTCACTGTCACAGAGAGCTGCACGAAGCCTATCGACTTCGGGCGTCGTGAGTGGGGTCTGGTTGAGGTGCTGGCCATCTTTGGTGACCAGCCACCAGCTGGCAGGGTTGCTGGTGTCGGGGGTGTGCTCGGCTGGGACGAGGCTTTGGAGGGCTGGGACGAGCTCTTGGTGGGTGATGGGGCTCGTGTTTGAGGCAACGCAAGCGACGGCATTGGCGGCAGTGGGAATGGACATTGTTGCAAGTAAGGATTTGAGGAGTCCAGTGTGATAGAAGAGAGAGGATGATGGGGGTTTCGACGAAATCTTCCTGGCTTTTAAGTCTCGCGCCGTGTGGGGATTTAATTGTTGATACTCAGCTAATGCCTCATCCGCAAATATGTTATCCTTGTCGACCCACTGGTTCTCCGAGTCAGGGTATCCTTTCCATTTGATCAGGTACTGAAGGCGCTTCTTCCTGCCGAAATGCTGATGGTCCAGAACCTTCTCAACCTCGTATTCTTCCTCCCCTTCTACCAAATCTGGCGGTGGGCGCTGGAAATTTTCTCTGTGCATGAGCGTCTTGCGATACGGTGTGAGAAGATCGATGTGGAACACGGGGTGGATGCTCCACTGCATGGGAAGTTCCAATCGATAGTTAACCGGAGATAGGACCTGTACGATTTTGAATGGTCCATGCCGTCTCGCCACGAGCTTGGATGTCAGTTGATTGGTTCTCAAGTGATGTCCTTCCAACCACACGTAATCCCCTGTCTGAAGCTTTGGGGTGTCTTGGTGTTTGACCCACATGAGTTGCGCCTTTCTGATAAGATCCTGGGCTTCTTTCCGTGCTTCTCAGAATTGTTCCAATCTTGTGGTGATCTGCGGAATCGGGGAAGGCTTGTCGAGCCAATCAGCACGTGGGTCATATCCCATAAGAAGGGAAAATGGGGACTTCCTTGTCGCTTCATGAGGCCAATTGTTGTGTGCGAATTCCGCTATTGGTAGAAAGGCCGCCCAGTTATCTTGCCGCTCGTTGGTCCAGAAACGGAGATATTGTTCAAGCCATTGATTGGTTCGCTCCGATTGCCCGTCTGTTCTGGGGTGGTATGCCATAGAGATATTCTGCTGGATTCCCAGGATCCGGCACAGTTCTCGCGTGAATTTGGAGGCGAATCGAGGGTCTTGGTCGCTGATAATCTTTGACAGTAATCTGAATCGTTTGAAGATGTGAGTGGCATAGAGCCCAGCTGTCTCTTCTGCTGTGATTTCCTCGTTACAGGGGATGAAAACCGAGGCTTTGCTGCAGTCGTGGTCGGTTACGGTCAAGATGGTGTTGTATCCTTGCAACGTCAGAAGTTTGGTGATAAAGTCGAGGGCGATGGTTTTGAATGGTAAGGCGTCTTCTTTTGGCATGATGGGTATGAGTGGAGCTTTTGTGGGGCGTGTGTTAACCTTATGTCATTGGCATTCAGCGCACCCTTGTATGTAGCTTCGGACGTCTAGCTTCAATTCCGGCCACCAGTATCTCCTTTCCACCAGCCTCGTGGTTCGTGCGATCCCAGGATGCCCATGTACTGGTGGGTCGTGGTGCGTGGCGATGAGCTTCCGTTTTTCATCTGTGGATCCAGTAATCATGTACTTTCCCTGTCAGTACCACGCCCCGTCCATGAACTTCAATTGTTGAGGGTCTACCCAGTAGCGCAGAAGTATCTCCTTCTGTGGGGGATCTTGTGTTGCTTGTACAGTGGTTGTTCGCACAAAGACATCCTCGGGTAGCACTACCACGTTCTCGTTGTCTCGTTCGCCTTGGTCATAGTCTGGTCGTCTGGATAGCACGTCTGCCCGTCCATTTTTCTTTCCTGGGATGTGATGAATCTCGAAGTTGTACTCCATGAGCTCCAGTACTTCCCTTGCGACTCTTCAGCTTATCTTTTGCGGTAGTTTCCAGTATTGAAGGTTCATGTGGTCGGAGTAGATTTTGATCCTGTGTGGCGATCCAGCCAGTAGGGGTCTCCAGTGTCGCAGTGCTTTGATGATGGCCAATAGCTCTAGGTCGTATATGTCGTAGTTTCTCTCTGCTTCACTGAGTGTGGCCAAGTAGTACCCGATCGGGTGCCGCTTGCTGTCTTCCTTTTTCTGGAGTAATACCACACCAGTGGCAAAGCCTGAGGCATCTACTTCGAGTTCGAATGGGTCGTCTAGTTTTGGATGGGCGAGTACCGGTTCTTCCATGACTAGAGTCTTGAGCTTCTGAAATGCTTTGTCTTCCTCACTTGTCCATTTCCACTCCACGTCCTTTCTCGTGAGTTTGTTGAGTGGTTTTGCGTGTGTAGCGAAGCCGCGAATGAAGAGCCAGTAAAAATTGCAAAACCCCAGGAATGAGCGGACGTCGCAGACCTTGGTGGGTGTGGGCCAGTCTTTGATGCTGGAAATTTTTACCGGGTCCATGCGTGTTACCCCCTTTTCAAGGATTACCCCCAGGTAATCCATTCACAGCTTGTTGAAGAGACACTTTTCAAGCTTGAAGTAGAGGTCGTGTTCCATAGCTACCTGTAGTATATCGCAGACCGCTTCTTCGTGTTCCTTTTGTCCGGCTGGATCTCTGGTTGCGATACCAATGTCATCCATGTAGACACATATAATTGCTCCCTTAGCTTCATGTTTCACAATGGTGTCTCGGTAGATTGTATTCATCATTGTTTGGAAGGTTGCCAGGGAATTGGTGAGTCTGAAATACATGACCGTAGGTTTGAAGAGCCCATACCGCGTTTTAAAGGCTGCCTTGTGTTCGTCTCCTTCTCTTATGCGTACGTTGTTGTACCCCCACCTGACGTCTAGCTTCGTGTACGTATGTGCTTGGCTGAGGTCCATGATGAGATCCGAGATGAGAGGTGGTGGGTACTGGTTGCAGATGGTGACAGCGTTTATCTTCCTGTAGTCTTGCACCGGTCGTAGTTTCCCATCCTTCTTTTTGATGAAGAAGAAAGACGAGGCGTAAGGGGACTTAGATGGACGGATGTATCCTTTCCTCAGTTGCTCGTCCAGGAATTCCTTGAGTTTGCCGTCTTCCTCTTGCATCATAGGGTAAACCTTGCAGTCGATAGCAAGGGGAGTGCCTTCTTTGAATTCGATGGTGTGGTCCCAGGGTTGAGAAGGAGGGAACCTGTTTGACGCTTCTTCGCTGAAGAGTTTTGCGTACTGCTGGTAAGCTGGAGGAAGGTCCACCTTGTCGTGGAACTGCTTAGCTTCGATGGCCAGTTCCATGGCCGTAGTATTTAGACGGCTGTCTTCCTCTAGTTCCACTACCACGTCTTCTTTTTCTTCTTCTGTGATGGCGCTTCCTATGATGTGGTCTTCCTTGTTGGGGTTTACGGATTGGATGATGACGGGGAGCATTTTTTCGTGTATAGTGGCGTATCTCCAATTAATGGTGGGTTCATACGTCGCTAGCCAGGGATATCCGAGTACCAAGTCCTCGTTTCCAAGGTTGGTGACAAGGAAGTGCATCTTTTGTTGTCGTTGGTTAGTTTGGATGTCGAGGTCTACAAAGTGGGTGATACTGCACGCTTTGTTTTCCGTATTGTCGATATTCCATATTTTTCTGGGGCGGTCTAGTACCTGTAGTCCGAGGCCCATTCTTTTTGCGAACGAGGGGCGTATGAAGTTGTCTGTCGCCCCCGAATCTACTAGCATTTTAATGTTGGCCATAGCGTAACTTGTGCGAATCGAGACTGGAATTCGAAGCGAACGATAGCGAGTCATGATTACAGAGTTACAATTGACTGCCCTCACCCAGGCCGATGGGTTCAGGCGTTCTGAAAACCCTCTTTCCCCCACATTTCTTGGAGGATGAGGTCTTTTACATCATCCGTTTCTCCTGCTACTCCAGCCAACCAGTCCTTTGCTCGTTGTTGCGGAGGGAGCGCGCTTGCTGCTCTGGCCTGTGCTGGGGGTTCTTCTTGTGTGTAGTAGTCGGTGTCTGCCATTCAGCTCATGGTTGCTCTTTGACGCGGCTGTGAGAAATTTCATGAGAAGTGCCCCATTTGGTTGCAGTTGTAGCAGACGACTGTCCTCATGTCTCGTGGTGGGGGTCCTCCTCCCCTTCCGTATCCTCCCCTTTGTGGCCTAGGGATGAAGGGTCTATTGGGGTCCCCAACTTCCACTACTCTTGCACAAGTTCGATCGGCCGAGGTGTCCATAGCATTTGGGTTGAATCTGGGGGGTGGCGGCCCTCTCGGTGGTCCCCAGTTCGGGGGTTGCGGCTTCCATCGGGGTTGGGCCGATGATGGTGGTGTCTTTGTCTTGAAGTTATCGAGGCGCGCTTTCATGTGTATGTATTGTTTTTGCCTTCTCAGCATGCACCTCTTCCAGTCTTTGAATGTATGTGGCTCATCGAGCTCATATACTTTCATGAAAAGGGCTCGTGGCAGGCCCACAGTGAATCGATCGATGGTTTGTCGATCGTTTAGGTTGTAGTGAGCTTTTCTGGCTAGTTGCTTGAATCGTACTACATACATGTCAATGTCCTCTCCCACCATTTTGACCCCTCTTTGTAATTCCGCTTGGGCCTGTTCTTCTTCTAATATGTTGGAGAACCTTTTGGCGAATTCTGATGCGACGTGGTTCCACAACATCTGGGAGTACTGGCTGACTCCTCGTCGTACTTCTCAGTTTAGCCATTCTAGTATGTTCAATGTCCACTCGCTGACGTTGACGCCTATTACGTATCCCAAGAAGAGAAGGGATCGCCGATACTCGTTTTGCATGATTGGTGCATCCAGATTCATTCCCCAGTATACGTGCCATTGTGTGAGGAAGGCCTCATATTTAGTGCGGTCTCTGTCAAAAATGGTTGGAGGTTCACCTGATAGTCTGTCCGATCCGTGTCCTCCTCCTGGAGGTCCTCCACCTGGGAGTCCTCCACCTGGGGGTCCTCCTCCTCCAGGTGGTCGTCCTCCACCTGGGAATCCTCCTCCCATTGGTCCTTGTCCCGGGAATCCTCCGGGGAGTCCTCTGGGTGGTGGTGGAGGTCCTTCTGGGGGGTCTGGGTGGTCTGGCCCTATCGCTTGGAATAGTGCCGCGTTGTCGGCCATCATTCGGTGCCCCGTGTTGGGATTGATGGGATTGAGGATAGCTTCCGCTTCTTCGCGGATGTGGTGTACTTCCTCCATTGCTTGTGTTTCAGCTGCGGTGGCCATGGGGCTTCGAATATGAATTTCTTCGGGGACTGTGATATGTAGGGACTCAGCTATGTGGGCCAGTAGGCTCGAATCGTCTCCTGTCCCTGGTCGTACTTCGCTTTCTGTTGCTGTGTGTTCCTCTGCTTGTTCCTCGTGGCTTGACTCCAATGGTGCTTGCTCTCGAGGTCTTTCTTCTTCTTCTTCTTCACCACTGTTGCTGTCGCCGTCTAATGACCCCCAATCGTCTCCTTGGAGTTCTCTGGAGTTGATGTCACAGCGGTAATGCCTTCCGGCTGGTCTTACTACGTCCCACCGGTTATCTACGGGGTTCCACGTAATCTCTGTCCAGCAGAAGTTCGAATAGTTGAACTCAACTGGTCGGTATCTGATTGCTTCTCCTGGGAAGTCAACGAAGTACCCAGTATCTCCTCTGTATTCTCTCCACCTAGCAGCACCTAAGAATCTTCGTGGTACGGATCTTTCCCCTCTGGCTTCGAGGTGGTAGGGTTGGAAATTTCTCCACTGATCTCTGGTAGTGAATGCCACGATTGGGAGATCTTGGTCTTAATGTAACGCTACCACTGCGTTTAGCTCGACTTGAACTTGTATGATGGCGTTCACAACTTAGCTGGTCGTAGATACCCTTGCAGAGTCTCAACAAGTCCGTAATAGACTGCTAAGGCAATCCACAGTACACACCTGATTAGCACCAAGGCAACTCCAACTTGTCGTGTTGAGAGGGCCAGGATCCTAGACACGAAGGTCAGGACTTAAAGACGGCATTCCCTTTAGAAGTGGGGAGACTTCAGAAGGCCTTCTATAGACGAGAGGTAAGAGTTGTAACGGACGGACTATACGGTACGGAGTGAACGCTTACTACACGGTTGTGACTACAGTAGTAAGTAGAGATTAGTCACGGACTTCGGATCAGTCATCACGAGTAGTATTAGCATGTGATTGTTAGTATTACTCATTACTAGGACAGCGGTAGTAGGGTTCGAGCTACTTACGCTACAGGGTATTGGACTCACAGAGGAGCTTTAAAGCTGCCTCTTATATGTATAAATAGTGGACTCGGAAGACCAAGACACGCCATCTTGGTCTTCTTCAGAATACCACTTGTACTCTTCTCTTCTCGGGTCTTCGTACTTCGACTTGTCGTTTTCCTTGACCTTCGAGTCTAAGGCCTTTACCATTTCGCGCCATCAAGCATTCGTCGTAATAGTCCTGACTCTCAGGGCTCTCTGGATCGCCTTGGTCGTATATCAAGGGATCCTTTGTACTTGTCTGCGCTATAATGAGATTCGCTAAGTCGTGAACGCCTTGGTACAAGCTCAAGTCGGGCTGATGCCGTGGTAGCATTACAAGAGTGGTATTTGAAGAAGACCAAGATGGCGTTTCTTGGTCTTCGCAGCCCACTATTTATACATATTGTAGAGGCAGCTTTAAAGCTCCTCTTTAAGGTGGTATCTACTAGCAATAATAGCTTGAACCCTACTATCGCTATACTAGTAATGAGTCATAGTAACTATCACATGTTACTACGATTGTGCTGACTGATGTGAAGTCCATGACTAATAATCGCTTACTACCGTAGTCATAACCGTATAGTAAGTGTCCACTTCAATCTCCGTGCTGTACTATGAGTCCAATAGGCTTGTACCATGACACATGACCATCAGCTCGAAGAGGCCGAGTGGTGTTTTGAAAGCGGCCTTCCACTGGTCTCCATCTTTGATACGGATATTATTGTATCCCCAGCGTATATCGAACTTGGTGAAGAGATTTTTATTCCCCAGAGAAGTCAAGATGCTCTCAATAAGCAGTAGAGGGTACTCGTCTCGCACCGTCCAGGCATTCAGCGCTTTGTAATCTTGTACAGGCCACAGCTTCCCATCCTTTTTCTTGATAAAGAATATTGGTGAAGCATATGGAGATTTGGATTCTCGGATATATCCTTTACTTAGATGTTTGGACAAGAAGATGCGAAGATGTTCCATTTCAGTAAGGTTCATGGGATACAGTTTCGTGCCTAGACTAGCTGGTGCTCCTTCCTTTAGAACGATTGCATGGTCGTCCTCTCTTTTGGGTGGGAACCTCTGAGCAGCCTTTTCCAAGAAGACAATGGCATAGTCCGAGTAAACTTCCGGTAGTTTTACCTTTTCGTCTGCTCTGCTCCCAGCCACGATAGCCATCTTCTGTGCTATAGTCTCATTGATCTGGATCCCTCCCTGACTGAGGATGAATGGTCCTCCCTCATAGCTATGCTTCCCCCATTCGATGATCGGCTTTCGAAGTTCAAACCAGGGGAGTCCCAAGATGACATGGCAAGAGCTGAGGTTGGTGACAAAGAAAGTTAGTACGTGTTTTTCTTCTCCATCCTTCAGGGTCAGTAGGCATTGTGTAACGCTACCACGGCGTTGGTCCAACTTGGACCCATATAACGGCGTTCATGACTTGACGAATCAAAGGTAATTCCTGCAAGTCTCCGTAATCCCGTAGAATACGACTAGGGTGATCCACAGTACTCGTCCAAATAGTACAAAGGCAATTCCGAGTTGTCGACTTGTCAACGCCAGGATCCTAGACTCGAAGGTCAGGAAAGTAGAGATGAAGGTGTCAGAGGCGCGAAGGCCCTTTAGAAAATACAAGAGAAGAGTGGTATTCTGAAGAAGACCAAGATGGCGTATCTTGGTCTTCACAGCCCACTATTTATACAGATTATAGAAGTAGCTTTAAAGCCCCTCTATGAAGTCCGAGTCCAGTAGCGTAAGTAGCTCAAACCCTACTACAGCTATCCTAGTAATGAGTCATAGTAACTATCACATGCTACCACGACTGTGCTGACTGATGATGAGTCCATGACTAATATCTACTTACTATGGTAGTCATAACCCTATAGTAAGCGTCCACTTCGATCCTCGTACCGTATCATGAGTCCAAGAGGTCCGTCCACAACATCACCCCCTTTTCAGGATCGGCACCCACGCCGACGACGGTCCCTGGCTCCACTCATCCACCCCGACTGCACCTCCTCTATGCGGTCCATGGCATTCGCCATCTCCAATCAGAACTTACTACGAGCCAGCTCCCCCTTGATGCCCCTGAGCGCAGCGGCGAGTTGATGGAGCCGCTGCTCCATACGCTCTGCCTCGTATGCATAAGACCGGTACTGGTGTACCTCGGCCTTCAGGCTCATGTCATGCAGCTCATCGAGAGCGCGATCGAAGCGAGGGCGGTCATGGTACCCGCTGGCAAATATAATGAGGTCTTCCTGGGGATAATGGGGCTTACCTCTGGCCCGTACCTGCGGCTCAGCGTAGAGCGGCTTCGAGTACACCTTCTCACTATCCTCCACCAACCCTAACACCAGGGGATCCGCGTTCATGATGATCTGCACATACGCGGCCTGGCGGGTGCACCCCTGTCCGTCGGTAATCGGGTAGTGGACGAAGTCCTCCCCGTGGTTATACTTGTAGCTGTGTGGGGGCGGCCCTAGCGTACAATGTCGGAGTTGAAGAAGGGGGAAGAGGGGAGGAGCATCAGCTCAAACTCCTCCGCGGTAGAGCGGGCGCCCGGTGGTGTCACAGGCATAGGGGGTCTTGTCAGGGTGGTCAGTGTCGGTGGCAGTGACGATGAGTGGGTGCTCATCTGGGTAGTAGTCCTGGAGACTCCCTCTCGTCTGCTCCAGTATCATCTCATCCGCTCCACGGCTCTGGCCTTCCTCCGCGCCATCATCTCCAACCGCAGTTTGGTCGCCCTCTGAAGCTGCTCCTTCCTCCACGCTTCCGCCACCTGCTTCCACTGCTGCTCCCTCTTCCAATCTTGCCATCATAACGTTGCCGGCAACGGGCTCTTCAACCCACTGCTCCACTCGAACTGGGAGAGGTCGAGGTGAGGACACCTCACTGTCGCAGAGAGCTGCACGAAGCCTATCAACTTCAGGCGTTGTGAGCGGGGTCCTGTTGAGGCGCTGGCCATCGGCAGTGACGAGCCACCAGCTGGCGGGGTTGCTGGTGTTGGGAGTGTGCTCGGCGGGGACAAGGCTTTGAAGGGCGTCGACAAGTTCTTGATGGGTGATGGGGCCCGCATTTGAGGCAACGCGAGCGACGGCCTCGGCAGTAGCGGGAATGGACATGGTAGTGAAGAGAGATGAGAGGAGTCCAGTGTGGCGAGTGTGAGAAGATGATGGGGGTTGTGACAATATCCTTCGCGCTTTTAAGTCCCTTAGTGATCAGGGTTTTAACGATTGGTACTCAGCTATTGCCTCGTTGGTGAATACGTCATCCTTATCGACCCACTGATTCTCTGAGTCGGGGTAACCCTTCCATTTGATCAGGTACTGGAGGCGCTTTCTTCTGCTGAAATGCCGGTGGTCAAGAACCTTCTTGACTTCGTATTCTTCCTCTCCTCCTACCAAATCTGGTGGCGGGTGCTGGAAGTTTTACCCATGCATGAGCGTTTCTTGGTAGGGTGTGAGAAGATCGATATGGAACATGGGATGTATGCTCCACTGTATGGGAAGTTCCAATTGGTAGTTAACTGGTGATAAGGCATGGGTGATCTTGAAGGGTCCATGTTGTCTTGCTGCCAGTCTAGGGGTTGGTTGATTGGTCTGTAGATGTCTTCCTTCCAACCACACATAATCTCTGACTTGGAGTTTGGGCATATCTCGGTGTTTGATCCACATGGACTGAGCCTTTTTGATAAGGTTCTGGGCCTCTCTCCGTGCTTCTCGGAATTGTTCAAGCCTTGTTGTGATCTGTGGGATTGGGGACGGCTTATCGAGCCAATCAGCGCATGGGTCGTATCCCATCAGGAGTGAGAAAGGGGACTTCCTTGTCACCTCGTGGGGCCAATTGTTGTGAGCGAATTCTGCTATAGGCAGGAGTGTCGCCCAGTTATCTTGACGCTCATTGGTCCAGAAGCGGAGATATTGTTCTAACCATTGATTGGTGCGCTCTGATTGTCCATCTGTCCTGGGGTGGTAAGCCGTAGAGATGTTCTGTTGAATCCCCAAGATGTGGCATAATTCTCGAGTGAATTTGGAGGCAAAGTGGGGGTCTCGATCACTGATGATCTTTGACGGTAGTCTGAATCGTTTGAAGACCTGGGCTGCGTAGAGTCTGGCAGTCTCTTCTGCTGTGATTTCCTCGTTGCAGGGGATGAAGACCGAAGCCTTGCTACAGTCGTGATCAGTTACCGTTAGGATGGTGTCGTACCCTTGTGATGTTGGAAGTTTGGTGATGAAGTCGAGGGCGATGGTTTCAAACGGGAGCGTGTCCTCCTTCGGGGTGATGGGCATCAGCGGCACCCTGGTCGGGCGTGTGTTGACCTTATGTCGTTGGCATTCTGCACAGCCTTGCACATAGTTTCGGACGTCTAGCTTCAGTTCCGGCCACCAGTATCTTCGTTTCACCAGTCTTGTAGTTCGTGCGATTCCCGGGTGTCCATGCACCGGTGGGTTGTGATGTGCCGCGATGAGTTCCCGCTTCTCATCCAGGGATCCCGTGATTACGTACTTTCCTTGTCGATACCACACTCCGTTAACAAACTTCAGTTGCTGGGGGTCCACCCGGTATCATAGAGTGATCTCCGTTTGTGGTGGATCTTGCATGGCCTGTACTGTGGTTGCTTTTATGAAGATGTCCTCGGGTAGTACAACTATGTTTTCATTGTCTCGTTCTCCCTGGTCGTAGTCGGGTCGTCTTGATAAGGCGTTGGCGCGTCCGTTTTTCTTTCCTGGGATGTGGTGAATCTCGAAGTTGTATTCCATGAGTTTGAGTACTTCTCTGGCGACTCTTCGACTTATCTTTTGTGGTAGTTTCCAGTACTGGAGGTTCATGTGGTCCGAGTAGATTTTGATCTTGTGCAGTGATCCAGCCAGTAGTGGTCTCCAGTGTTGGAGTGCTTTAATGATCGCAAGGAGTTCCAGGTCGTATATGTTGTAGTTTCTTTCTGCTTCGCTGAGTGTGGCCAAGTAGTACCCAATCAGATGTCACTTGCCATCTTCTTTTTTCTGGAGTAGTACTGCTCCTGTTGCGAACCCCGAGGCATCTACTTCAAGTTCGAATGGGTCATCAAGTTTTGGGTGTGCGAGCACCGGTTCTTTGGTAACAAGGGTCTTGAGTTTCTGGAAGGCTTTGTCCTCTTCGTCTGTCCATCTCCATTCCATGTCCTTCCTCGTGAGTTTGTTGAGGGGTTTGGCGTGTGTGGCAAAGCTGCGAATGAAAAGTCGGTAGAAATTGCAGAAGCCTAGGAAGGATCGGATGTCATGGACCTTCGTTGGTGTTGGCCAGTCTTTGATGCCTGAAATTTTTACCGGGGTCCATGCGTGTTACCCCCTTTTCAAGGATTACTGTTACGCTCCAGCGGGCGCACCTTCCGGAGTTCGGCACTCGACGGGAAACTTGGGGGTTCTTGCAGTATCACAGTGGCGACCAAGACTTCGGCTGGTCTATCTTCCGGCTGGATTCTCGAGATCTTGGGATTTGCTGAGTTCTTCTAGGGTTTGAACGATGCTGTAGGCAATAACGACGAGGATATGCATAACACGGGTGGCAAAGAAGAAGAGGAGGACGTGCTCAAGCAAAGGAGACAGGATCGGAGAGGGAATAACTATACAGGGGCTGCCTGTATCTGCTTCAGTCTACTTGTAGGCTGGTAGAATACAAGAAGTCAAGCTGAGGAATATCAGCGAGACTGGGGTGCTACTTATACACTTCCAGGGAGCTTCCAAGCTCAGCCTGAAGTCCGAAACCTAGTACGTATCGTCCAATCGTAAGTGAAACAACACAAGTCAGGGGCATACAGTCACAAGGTCAACAATGAGGCAAAAGGTGAAACGGGGTCAGAAGTCCATCAATCAGTGGCTGAAACATACAACTCCTGGGCGCATCAAGCCACGGGCACAATCAGACAATCCATCAGAAACTAGGAACCATACAGTCCATGAGGCAGATCCAATCACGATCCAGGCACAAGCTCATCTGGATCCTTCTGGTGCGGGTCTAGACCAGGTCATGTGCCAGGGTCACGTGACAGGCGCTTGACATCTTCTTCGGCTATTCCCAGGGCGCTTGCCAGCCCGGGTCACGTTTGTAATGCAGGATGTTTCCGGGGTCGATACCTTCACTTCTGGCGGCTGCAACCCATTTGGCGCGGGTACTGCTCGGCGGTGCTGCACGAGTCTACACTGGTCGCACGGGATTTGGGGCAAAACGTAACATTACCCTCTTTCTTAGGGAGGCGACCACGCCGAACAGCGGGGGTCTCCGGAGGGAAGTTCGAAGGGTCGAGGAGGAAGCTGACAATCACGCTTTTCAGCAGCGGGTCGAGGGGCTTCTTTTGAGGGGGTGCGGGCGGCGATCTTGAACGCACGCGCGGCTTCCAAATATCTGGGCACAAAGGGCGAATGTGGCCGTACTGCCGACAATGGTGACACACCTTGGCTGCATTGACACGGATCCTTCCGGGTCTCGTGTCCATTCCATCGATATGGTCCCTGAACGGGTACCAACTACTCTCCTGGGCTTGGGCTAGTTCTTGGCGGGCTTGCTGCACCTCCGCCGCCCATGTGCCTTGAGGAGCCGTGTATTGTTCTCTCGCCTCACCAGGCGGCATCGAATAGTACACCTCTTCGCGATCGGGAGGGACGAACGTGTCAATGTTCTCGAAATACTGAGTAGGGGGTGGTGACTTAGCTGATGGGGTAAATCGCACCCTCTTTCTTATGCTTTTGGGTCTTCATACCCATAGTTGTAATCTGGCGTCAAAATGCTATATGGATCTTCCTCATCGGGTCTATCCTCCGCGGAGTCTCGGAAGTCCTGGGCGTCGTAAAATTCGTCTTCGTCTTCTGTCGTCTCATCTTCGTCTTCGCGCCATTCCGGCGGGTCCCAGGGTGTCTGAGAATGCCCATTGTGGAACATCTCCCCTTTATTGGTCCATGGATCAGTGGCATCATCTGCGGGATCGGACGTGTGGCTGGGACTCAGCTCATAGCGCTCCTCCACGCTTTCCTCATCTGTCCAGGCATCTTCGTTGTTTTCTCCGCCCTCACTTCCCCTTGGGTAACAGGGCGAAAGGAGGCTCCAATCTGGCTGATCTTGCGCATCTTCCCGGGCGGTTCCTGCCTCTTTTGGGTCAGCGTCTTCTTCGTCGTCGGGTTCATCACCATGGTTTTCCCATTCGCCTCCGTCATACTCTGGGCCCTCCTGAGGGAATCCGTCCTCCTCAGGGTCTCGCCTCTGGTCGTCTTCGGGGTCTTGGTCTTCCTCGGGGTCTTCCCATGTCGGATCGTCCGCGTATTCTTCTCTCGCGTCGGCACGCGGCATGAACGTCTTGATGAAATCGTCTTCGACGTATTGTACAAGGTCTCCTTCGTAAGAATACCTGACGTCGTCCAGGTCCGCTAGTAGGTTGTCCTGGTAATCTTCTACTTGCACACGTGCTATGAACAACGTGGCCACTTGGTAGTCATTGAATAAGGAACTTAGCTGGTCCTTGTACTCATCCCACCATTGGATGAAACCCGGGGCTTCCTGGATATCACCGCGGAAGTTGCTTGGTCCAAAGTTTGGTGGTGACCGCGCATAGCTGGTGGAGGGCGCTCTAGTAGTGGCACCTCCTCGGGTCGCGTTCGTACTGCTTGGTCCTGCTTGTGCGGCCTTTCTGCCGACTTTCTTCGTTGTCTTCGTGGGTGCGGCCTTCCCGCCGTCTTGGACTTGCGCTGCGGCCTTGCTGCCGAACTTATGCTCTGCCTGCTTGGGTAAAGCGGCCTTCGTGATCGTTCTTGTCTTGTGGGGCATTGCGGTCTGACTTCTGACTTATCTGCGACGTTCTTGGTAGTGGTGTGTGATAGAGCAAGGAAAGAGCTTGACTTAATGTTACGCTCCAGCGGGCGCACCTTCCGGAGTTCGGCACTCGACGGGAAACTTGGGGGTTCTTGCGGTATCACGGTGGCGACCAAGACTTTGGCTGGTCTATCTTCCGGCCGGATTCTCGAGATCTTGGGATTTGCTGAGTTCTTCTAGGGTTTGAACGATGCCGTAGGCGATAACAACGAGGATATGCGTAACACGGGTGGCAAAGAAGAAGAGGAGGACGTGCTCAAGCAAAGGAGACAGGATCGGAGAGGGAATAACTATACAGGGGCTGCCTGTATCTGCTTCGGTCTACTTGTAGGCTGGTAGAATACAAGAAGTCAAGCTGAGGAATATCAGCGAGACTGGGGTGCTACTTATACACTTCCAGGGAGCTTCCAAGCTCAGCCTGAAGTCCGAAACCTAGTACGTATCGTCCAATCGTAAGTGAAACAACACAAGTCAGGGGCATACAGTCACAAGGTCAACAATGAGGCAAAAGGTGAAATGGGGTCAGAAGTCCATCAATCAGTGGCTGAAACATACAACTCCTGGGCGCATCAAGCCACGGGCACAATCAGACAATCCATCAGAAACTAGGAACCATACAGTCCATGAGGCAGATCCAATCACGATCCAGGCACAAGCTCATCTGGATCCTTCTGGTGCGGGTCTAGACCAGGTCACGTGCCAGGGTCACGTGACGGGCGCTTGACATCTTCTTCGGCTATTCCCAGGGCGCTTGCCAGCCCGGGTCATGTTCATAATGCAGGATGTTTCCGGGGTCGATACCTTCACTTCTGGTGGCTGCAACCCATTCGGCGCGGTACTGCTCGGCGGTGCTGCACGAGTCTACACTGGTCACGCGGGATTCGGGGCGAAACGTAACAATTACCCCCAGGTAATCCATTTGCGGCTTGTGGAAGAGGCATTTTTCGAGTTTGAAGTAGAGGTCGTGTTCCAGAGCCACTTGTAGTATGTTGCAGACTGCATCCTCGTGTTCGTGTTGTCCGGCCGGGTCCCTTGTTGCTATGCCAATGTCATCCATGTATACCTGTATGATCGTGCCCTTGACCTCGTGCTTGGCAATGGTGTCTTGGTAAATGGTGTTCATCATCGTTTGGAATGTTGCCGGGGTGTTTGTGAGTCTGAAATACATGACCATAGGTTCGAAGAGACCATACTGTGTTTTGAAGGCTGCTTTGTGCTTGTCTCCCTCCTTGATGCATATGTTGTTGTATCCCCATCTGACGTCCAGTTTCGTGTAGGTGTGCGCCTGACTGAGATCTGTAATGAGGTCTGAGATGAGGGGAAGGGGGTATTGATTGCGAATGGTGACCGCGTTTATCTTCCTGTAGTCTTGTACCAGTCATAATTTACCGTCCTTTTTCTTGATGAAGAAGAAGGACGACGTGTAGGGAGATTTGGATGGGTGGATGTATCCCTTCTTTAGTTGCTCGTCTAGAAACTCCCTGAGCTTGCCATCCTCTTCTTGTGTCATGGGGTAGACCTTGCAGTCGATGGTGAGGGGCGTGCCTTCTTTGAACTCGATGGCGTGGTCCCAAGGTCGGGAAGGAGGGAACCAGTTCGACACCTCTTCACTAAAGAGTTTCGCATACTTTTGGTAAGCTGGGGGGAGATCCTCTTTATCATGGAATTGCTTAGCTTCGATGGCTAGCTCTGTGGCCGTGGTGTTTAGACGACTTTCTTCCTCCAGTTCTGCTACAGCGTCTTCCTTTTCTTCCTTGGTGAGAATACTTCCTATGACGTGGTCTTCTTTGTTGGGGTTTATGGATCGGATAACAACAGGGAGCATCTTTTCATGTATTGTGGCGTATCTCCAGTTGATCGTGGGTTCGTATGTTGCTAACCAGGGATAACCGAGTACTAGATCTTCATTTCCAAGGTCGGTGACTAGGAAGCGCATTTTTTGTCATCGCTGGTTAGTTTGAACGTCCAGGTCTATGAAGTGGGTGATACTGCCCGCTTTGTTTTCTGTGTTGTCTATGTTCCATATTTTCCGGGGGTGTTCCAGCTTCTGGAGTCCGAGTCCCATTCTTTTTGCGAAGGACGGATGTATGAAGTTGTCTGTTGCTCCTGAATCTACTAAGGTTCTGATGTCAGCCATGGCGTAATTTGTGCGAATCGAGACTGGAATTCGAAGAGACCAATAGCAAGTCATGATTACAGAATTACAATTGACTGCCCTCACCCAGGCCGATGGGTGAGGGCGTTCTGAAAACCCTCTTTCCCCCACATTTCTTGAAGGATGAGGTCTTTTACATCGTCCGTCTCCCCTGCTACTCCGGCCAACCAATCCTTCGCTCGTTGTTGTGGGGGTGCTGTGTTTGCTGCTCTGACTTGAGTTGGGGGTTCTTCTTGTGTATAGTAGTTGGTGTCCGCCATTCGGCTCGCGGTTGCTCTTTGGCGCAGCTGTGGACAGTTTCGTGAGAAGTGTCTGGGCTGGTTGCAGTTATAGCAGACTACTGTCCTCATGTCACGAGGTGGGGGTCCTCCCCCTCTCCCATATCCTCCCCATTGTGGTCTCGGGATAAAGGGGCAGTTTGGGTCTCCTACTTCTGCCACCCTGGTGCGAGTTTGGTCAGCGGATGTGTCCATAGCGTTTGGGTCATATTGAGGCGGTGGTGGTCCTCTCGGTGGCCCCCAGTTAGGGGTTTGTGGTCTCCACCGGGGTTGGGCCGATGACGGCGGGCTCTTCGTTTTGAAGTTGTCAAGGCGGGCTTTCATGTGAATATATTGTTTCTGCCTTCTCAAGGCGCACCTCTTCCAGTCTTCGAACGTGTGTGGTTCGTCCAATTCATACACCTTTGTGAATAGTGCTCGTGGTAACCCCGCTGTGAATTGATCAATGGTTTGGCGGTCATTCAGGTTGTAGTGAGCTTTCCTTGCTAGCTGCTTGAATTTGACCATGTATGCGTCAATATCCTCTCCCATCATTTTGATTCCTTTCTGTAATTCTGCTTGTGCTTGTTCTTCCTCGAGTATATTTGAGAACCTCTTGGCGAATTCTGTTGCAACGTGGTTCCACAACATCTGGGAGTACTGGCTTACTCCCCGTCGTACTTCCCGATTGAGCCATTCAAGGATTGATAATGTCCATTCGCTGACGTTGATCCCTTTGACGTATCCCAGGAAGAGAAGGGATCGTTGGTATTCGTTCTGCATGATGGGGGCGTCCAGGTTCATTCCCCAGTATACATGCCATTGCGTGAGGAATGCCTCGTATTTAGTACGGTCCCTGTCAAATACAGTTGGTGGTTCACCTGATAGTCTGTCTGACCCGTGCCCTGCTCTGAGTCCTGGAGGTGGTCCTCCACCTGGCGGTCCACCTCCTGGGGGTCCTCCAGGTGGTCTTCCTCCTCCTGGGAATCCTCCTCCTGTGGGTCCTTGTCCGGGGAACCCTCCTGGGAGTCCTCCTGGAGGTGGAGGTGGTCTTTCTGGAGGGTCTGGGTGGTCTGGTCCTATTGCTCTGAAGAGCGCTGCATCGTCAGCCGTCATTCAATGTCCGGTGTTGGGGTTGATGGGGTTGAGGATGGCTTCAGCTTCTTCTCTTATGCGGTTCACTTCTTCCATTGCTTGTGTTTCGGTTACTGTAGCCATGGGACTTCGGATATGAATTTCTTCTGGGACTGTAATGTGCAGGGACTCAGTTATGTGGGCCAGTAAGCTTGCGTCGTCTCCTGTTCCTGGTCGTGCTTCGCTTTCGGTTGTGGTATGTTCTTCTGCCTGTTCTTCTTGGGTCGATTCTGATGGTGCTTGTTCTTGAGGTCCTTCTTCCTCTTCTTTGCTGTTGCTATCGCCGTCTAGTGACCCCTAGTCGTCTCCCTGGAGTTCTCTTGAGTCGATGTTGCAGTGGTAGTGTCTTCCAGCCGGTCTGATGACATTCCACTGGTTTTCTATGGGGTTCCATGTAATCTCCGTCCAGCAAAAGTTAGAGTAGTTAAACTCAACTGGTTGATATCTAATCACTTCTCCTGGGAAATCAACGAAGTATCCGGTGTCTCCTCTGTATTCTCTCCACCTGGCTGCTCCTAGGAATCTTCGTGGTACTGATCTTTCTCCTCTGGTTTCGAGGCTGTAGGGTCGGAAACTCCTCCACTGGTCTCTTGTTGTGAACGCCATGATTGAGGGGGATCTTGGTCTTAATGTAACGCTACCACAGCATTGGTCCGACTTGGACCTGTATAATGGCGTTCACGACTTGACGAATCAAAGGTAATTCCTGCAAGTCTCCATAATCCCGTAGAATACGACTAGGGCGATCCACAGTACTTGTCCAAATAGTATGAAGGCAATTCCGAGTTGTCGACTTGTCAACGCCAGGATCCTAGACTTGAAGGTCAGGAAAGTAGAGATAAAGGTGTCAGAGGCACGAAGGCCCTTTAGAAAATACGAGAGAAGAGTGGTATTCTGAAGAAGACCAAGATGGCGTATCTTGGTCTTCACAGCCCACTATTTATACAGATTATAGAAGTAGCTTTAAAGCCCCTCTATGAAGTCCGAGTCCAGTAGCATAAGTAGCTCAAACCCTACTACAGCTATCCTAGTAATGAGTCATAGTAACTATCACATGCTACCACGACTGTGCTGACTGATGATGAGTCCATGACTAATATCTACTTACTACGGTAGTCATAACCCTATAGTAAGCGTCCACTTCGATCCTCGTACCGTATCATGAGTCCAAGAGGTCCGTCTGTGACACATTGCTGCTTTAGAGCTTTGTTGGTATTTGTGGTCCAGTCTGCATTTCGTACACTGATTTGGTCGATAGGTGTTGTGACGAATCCAAAGAGCTTGACTGCTGTTTGGTCAATAAAGTTTCCTGACGCCCCCATATCTAATAGGATGCAGATTTTTTGGTTACTCCCCAAGACATTGGCCTGAAAGGTGAGAGAATTTTCTCTGACACTCTGCATCATGTTGATTTCTTCTGCGTCGTCTGCAGAGGTATCAAGGAGGAGCGTCAAAATGAGTTCGTGCCTTTCCAATGAGCCGAGTTTCAGCAAGACGCTTCGGGCATCTGCCACGGTAGGAGCCTTGACTTCCTCTTCCTTTTTCTCTTCCGTGTCTACATTATTGACCCTTTGAGTCTGGCTTTTCTTCGGGCATTTGTTCAACAAATGTCCTTGCACCATCCATCTGAAGCAGCATCCTTCCCATTGGCATTTTTCCTTTTCTTCCAGGGTACGCTTACGCTGCCATGCCAGTTTGTTTCCTCCCGTCTGAACATTGTCCACGTCCATAGGGACTACCTGATTGTTGTTGTTTACTCGTGTTGATTTGGTCATTTGTGTGGGTCCCATCGTAGGGATGCCCTTCCCTCCATTAATCTGGGCTATGGCGTTTGTAATAGTACAGAAGTGTTGAGACTCTTCTCTTGCCGCTTCCTGCCATTCCCTCATCGTTTTCGGCATCTTCAGGCATCTG
Organism: Lactarius vividus; assembly: GCA_021527035.1. Taxonomy (NCBI): domain Eukaryota; kingdom Fungi; phylum Basidiomycota; class Agaricomycetes; order Russulales; family Russulaceae; genus Lactarius; species Lactarius vividus. The sequence goes on along the minus strand of JAKELG010000366.1, from coordinate 3,169 downwards.
AGACATCCAATCAAGAGTCCCTTCTTGAGCCCGCAATGGAAGAATTCTAGAGTCCCACTGGTGTCAAGATCCCAGTTGGCGGCAGTCGCAAGACGCTCGAACGTGGCTATATACGAGTCTACATCGTCATTTTTCATTGCAAGCGAGATCAGTTGTTGATGGGCGTTTTGTTCGCTCAGCGTATCAGTCCAAGCGTCTTTAAAGGCTTTTTCAAATGTCGTCCAGAGAGATTCATCTGTCTCATCTAACTTTGGTATGAGCGTTGTGACGCTTCGGTCGAGGTCATGACTGACTTTATCAGCCCAGTCGTCGACAGTAGGTCCTCTGATGTATGACAAGGCCAATCCTACTCGAGAGTATGGGACAACCATAAGTTTGTGGCTTCTGTTTACTCGTTTGAACTGGTAAAATTCCCTCAGGAATTGTACGCTTTTGTGCCTGTCACCTGAGAATTCTTTCAGCGGCTGTCCTTTCAGTGCTCCTGTCTCAGGTGTTTTTGTGGTCATTGTGGGTGGTGGTGCGGTGATGTAGGGGACAATTGGGATGGTAGGGGGGAGGATGGTGGAACGGGTATGTCTTTTTCCTTTCTTTTGTCTTGTCTCTGAGTCTGAAGATGAACTAGAGTCTTTGGAGCCGTGCGTTCTCCACGTATGAGTGTCGCTAGATGTCTGTCCTAGTGTCTGCAATCCCCACAGCGAGGGGTTCTCAATATGACTAGAATTATGTGTGTACCAGTCATGTGCTTCTCTGTATACTTCGTACCAGGCATCCTCCGATTCGAAGAACTCAACGTCGATGGCTTGTCTGTTGCCAGCAATAAGTTGGTAACCACGTGTTCCTTCCTGTAACATCTACCACAGACGTTCATCTGACTTAGACGCTGTTGTGACGTGGGTTCCCTCGAGGGTAGTATCGGTGGTTGTCGGGAGAGTCGGGAAAGACCGCAGGATGATGCTGGTAGGCTCCAAGGGAGTCACGGTAAGTGTAAAGCAAATGGTCAATCGGCACACCAGGGGGTGGGTTGTCAACCTTCCGTACATATCTCCACCGAGGGTTGTCGACGATGTAGTAGCAGTGAGTAGGCCTTGCGGTTCTAGCGTTGAGGTACTCGAATACGAGGTGGGACGTGGTATTGGGTGGATAAGACGAGGTTGGCAAGTCTACCATTCACAAAGGAACTGGAGACGAAGTCATGGGGATCCCCTCTTGGTCGCGGAGGGATATGCCGGAGCTAGCTCACTTAGGGACACTTCGAGTCCCTAGCACAGAAGACGAGTGAAGGATGTGGTATTTTGAAGAAGACCAAGATGGGGATCCTGGTCCGTCCTACTATGAACTTAAATACAAGTAAGGAAGCTAGTTCTAGCTCCGCTCAAACTCGTAAGTAGCCAATAGTGTAAGTAGCGTAAACCCTAAGACAGGGATCCTAGGGATCAGTCATCCACAACATAATATGACTATCGTACAACAATAGAACTCGGAGAGAAGGGCATAAGACACATCACGTACAACAATAGAGATCATCAGTCAGCCGGGGCACGAGGCAACAAGATCTGAAGTCCATGACGTATTACTACTAATGTGCTGAGTCATCACGAACACGTCAGAGTTCACAACCGGGTCAGACGGTCCAAGGTTGAAACGTAACATCACCCCCTTTTCAGTGTCAAGCCCCAGCTTGACCGTGCATGACCACCAATGGGTTGGTGCCCACCTCACGGAGGGCTCTGATCTGAGCGATCTCCTCGGCGTCCTGTTCCACCTTGGGACCTCGATGAAGCGAGGCTCGCACGTTCTTGATGCGGTCCACTGCATGCGCCCGCTGAAGTCAGGCAACACACCTGTTGCGCTCTATCTCTATGCGCTCCAACTTCATCTGCTCCGCGGCGACACGGTGCTCCTGAGCCCACCATCCCAGGGTCATGCAACAGTAGCGGTGTATCTCCGCCATGAGGGTTGTGTCCTTCATGTGGAGGAGCACCTGGTCGACTGAGTCAACTAGTCCCACGTCGGAGAGCAGGAACGTGAGGTCGTCGTCGGTGTAAGTGGGGGCAGAGGACTGCTTGTTGTAATAGGGGACAGCGTGGACCAGCTTCCCGTACTGCTGGGTGCATCCGGCTCTGAAGGCCAGGACGAATGGGTCGGCAGTGAGGATGAGTTGAGTATAATGGGCTGGCCAAAGACGCTCCTGAGCGTCTCGAATCTGGAATGGGATATAGTGGACTCCCCTGTTGAACTGATACCCCCTTGGCGGGGGTGTCTCCGCACGACTCTCAGCCTCCTGCACCAATTCCTCCTCCGGATCGTGGCGAAATGTGGGTGGATACGGTGTCAGTAGTGTGATAGCCTCCCCAGTGGGTCCGCATAGCGGGGGGGTTTCCAAGTGTGTAGTGGTAAGATGGGTGGCGTAACGGAGATACTGATGCGGCTCGAGCCACTCCAACGGGTCGTACGGGTCACCGCCCTTGTCGGGTCTCGGCGGTGACACTGGGCGACTGGGTATGTACCCTTGCTGTTCATCGCCCGCTGGAGTGGGTGCTCGGGTTGGGACATAGTTGTCTCTGAGATGGCTGGGCTGGTTTGCTCTTGGAGTAAACAGTGGGGGTCGGTGAAGGAACTGGGGATGGCCTGGTGGGAAGAAGACGATCTCCTCGCTGGTGAAGGGCGAGGGTAGTTGACATGGGTGACGATGGCGTGGATTGTACTGGGTAAGGTGCGGGAAGGTTGGCGTCGACAACATAGTGGAAGTGAGCTGGGGATTGAGATCGCATGAGTGACAATAGGATGAGGGGATGGAGACGTCTCTTGGAGTTTCCCCATGTTTATATGTACTTCACGAGCAGGGTTTGATTTTTTGAACTCCCTTATCACTTCATCGGTGAATACGTCATCTTTGCCAACCCACTGGTTGTCCGAGTCTGGGTAGCCCTTCCACTTAACCAAATACTGCAGTTTGTGACTTCTGCTGAACCGCCAAGAGTCCAGAATTCTCTTGACTTTGTATTCTTCTTCGCCTTCTACTAGATCCGGCAGTGGGTGCTGATAGTTGGGTCCGTGCATGGGTGTTTTGCGATAAGGTGTCAGGAGGTCCACATGGAACACTGGGTGGATCTGCCACTGCGTGGGAAGTTCAAGACAATAGTTGACTGGAGACATCACCTGGACAACC
>JAKELG010000365.1:0-37150 GCA_021527035.1 Lactarius vividus | reverse complement strand
AAGTCTGCGGGAAAGAAAGTGCAGAAGATGCTGAAGAACCGGGTGCACAAGGAGCAGCGGCGGATCTCGACAATAGGACGTAAGATCGGGCATGGCGTAGGCAAGCAAGGTCTCAATTTGCGACGGACAACGTCGACGCCTAGTGAGGACTTTCTTTCGTCCCTACTTCACACGGCAGCTCTAATTTGGAGGGTCATTTTTGCACAGCCGAGCTGTTCAAAGCTATGGCAATGGACCAGACATCTTACCAAGCCTCTTCAATCCACTCCCGGCGGCATAGTCCTTACGCGTCGACCAACGAGCTTGTCCGCCCTGAGTCGCCGCCTCCGCCTTCCGTAACCCCTCGTGAGAAAAGAGAGCGCTCAAGGAAGGAACGCAGGCTCCTCAGCGAGTTATGGTTGATGAGCGCTGCGACTTTCAGGCGATCTGGGAAATTGGAGGCAAGCGCGTGGGGCGATACAGGAGGCAGAAGTCAGGGACGAAGAGAATCCAAATGTATGGATACAGGTGAGGAGAGAAAAAATTCCATCGTCCGTTCAGCCTCAACTAGTTATTGAAACTTGGATTACAGCTGGGACTGTACCACACCGCGCTCGGGAACAAGGATCGAGCGGTGCAGGCGTTCAACAAGGCGCTCTTCATCTTCCCGGACAGCATCCCTGCAACCGTCCACCTGAGCCATTCTTATCTTACACTCGCCAAAGAAGGGACATCGGACGTGGACAACATCGATTTGGTCGCGGGGATGTTGTCTGATCTTACACAGGGCCCAGGTTGGGATGTCCCCGAGGCGTGGTATTTCTTAGGTAAAGCTCATGGAATGCGCGGGATGCGCGATCGTGAGCGTGAATGCCTTGGCTTTGCTCTTAACCTCGCAGACGGTCGCCCCCTTCGTGAGTTTGGTGATGCAGTTGGATGGTGCTTGTAGTTGGCGTCAGATCATGTCCACGACACCTCGTTGCTAGTTCACACAGCATGCAATGTACGCCTAAGCGCCACCTGTGTAAGTGACAGAAGAATTCCACGCCAACTCGAAAACGATAATACAAGCGACGAGCACGCACGACGGTACAAGACTCAATCCTCGATAACAATAACATCGCCTAACATCTCGACGTGTCTTCGCTTTCTACCCCGCGTTGAACTCGCTTCTACTTCCTCTGACAGATCTATCACGCTATCTGACGCAAGCACTTCTTTGCGTCTCTTGGTCCCCCGTGTTGGAAGGGACACAGCTTCGATCCCATCACCCGTCAAATCGACGCCAGTTGTTGCTTGTTCCTCAGGACCCGCAGACTGCGCACTTGCTCGACCTTTGCCCTTGGCAGAAGCACGGGTAGTGCCGGCGACTGCGGACGAGGAGGGTGGATTTGAGGACACGGCGGATGGCGGCGATGGTGGCGGTGTAGGTTTGGCGTACAGTTGGGTCCATTGACGCGCAGTCTGGTCGTGTGTGGGCCGTTTCCGAAGAAACTCGGTTGCAATTGACGGGACTGCGAGCGAATAAACAAAGCTGACAGTAAGGGCAAGCGAAAGGGTTCATACCTAACGGATCGGCTGGAAAGCGGTGTGACGTGAACAAGAATGAACGTGCGAGAGAGAGAGAGAAGACGCACAGGGGTTGGGGTCAGTGAGAAGGGAGCTAAGTGAGAGCACTACTTTGAAGATAGATAGGGCGGGGGACCAGTTGTTTTTCAGTATATCAATGCAGACATTTCCTTTCTCTGAGATGTTCATATGATATATCCTAGGAAGACATGCGTGTGAGTGAGTGGACGTGCCACCTGTAGGGGACAAGAAGCGCTCAACGAACCGGGTCAGAAATAAAACCTTCGGAGCGGAAAAGCTGGGGCGGAGGTCTCAGATTTCAGAAAGGCAAACCAAGACAGGAGGTTCGCACGGGTAATCATGTCCGAGGGTAATCTCGACGCTGAATACGCCTCCTTCGTAAACACTGCCTTCGGGCCCAGGGATGCGCGCCTTCCAAAGGAAGGGCTTGTCAGCAGAGATTGGTCCGACGGATATGCCACCCAAGTCTTCTTTCTTGAGGTCTGCAATTTCCCGATGGATGCGCTTTAGTGTTGTCTGGAAGGTGTGAGTGCTATGGGGAATTTCGTGAGATGATGAATGCGAGAAACTCACACCCGAGAACCTCGCTGTGGACATTGTTTCGGTTTCGGGAAACAGTGACGTGAGAGCGTCCCTTCGACTGGCTACCAAGTCGATACACGTGATCGTGGGTAACACACTGCAGTGCACACACAATACTGACTCCTCTCTCAAACAACGACCACCACCGCAATGATCCCTCGAATATCTGCTTGATTCATTCATTCCTCCCTCATGCAGGAAATATTTGCGACATATTAACCCGAAACCCTTACAACGTTTATGTTTGGAGAGTCAGAGTCAGAGTCTCCACGAGTCCCTTCACCATGGGACCGAGTCCTATCGTCCTCGGCACCCCTCGACAGGGTGCATTATCATCAAGAGGAACTCTTACTCCCCAAACTCGCCGCGGAAGTAGAGGAGGTGCGTCCAGAATAATATCAAAAGGTTTATCTGTAACTTGTGCGCACAACAGGGGAACGTCGAGTACAAGCTTCACCTCATCAGCCCCTCCCCTACCCGCTTCGTTCGCCTCGTCACCCAAATGAAATGGCGTCTTCTTGAAGGTGGCGGCCAGGCCATATACGAACTGGGCGTCGCGGATTCCGGTGCTCTCGTCGGTCTCTCGCCCAGCGACCTCCGTGCGACGCTCAATACGCTTCGCGCTATGGCAGCTGAGATTGGCGCACACGTCATCATAGCTAAGGAAATTGAAGTCGCTGTCTCGGAGCAGACATCTGTGGCGGCAGGCTTCCGTTCACCGACCCATAAGCAGAACGGAAGCAAAGACAAGGCCGTCAAGGACCTGTCAAGGTTCCTAGCGGAGTCAGATTCATCACCGCGCTCGCTCGTCTCGGCTACATCTATGACTACGTCTTCGGTCGACTCTTCTAGCCCATCAACTGCCGATTTACACTCACAAGTACCGACATCTTCCCCACTGCCACCCATCAGTTCTATCGAGACCTCTCTTGGTGACCACGAGACGGTGCACGACGATGATTCCCTTTTCCCCATACTCACTCTAGATGAGCCTCACCACTTAGCTCGTGGTCTCGCCAGCGGAGAGGAATTACTTATCGGTCGAAGTCAATTGGGTACCGTTACTGTCCCGAAGAGCCCGATGACTAGGACTCATGGCGGACACACCGCCGCCAGGCTTTGCCATGTCCAGCATGTGCATGACGATGTCTTGCAGGAAGGAGATGAGCCCCTCCTCACTGCACTCAGTAGGCTGGAGGTTACCGATAGCAGTTGGGTTCCTGAGGAGGGTAAGAGGATGATCGTGGAGGCCATGATTATCCGCGAACTTGACCAAGAAGAAGGATTCCTGGACTTCTCTTTTTTTTGACACAGCATTCCTGCCTATGATTTGTTTTCTCTATCTCTTACGTCTTCGAGCAAGATCCTAGTAGCGCTCGGTCGACCTTGAATACTGGTTTTCTTGCTCCTTGCATCCCGTACCTTGTATACTACATATCTTTTGAAGTCGGTTCCTTAGAAAGCTAGATTTACGGTGCCATGTAATCGATTTTTTATTCTTATATCGTAGATACTGTAACAACTGAGCAGCCTTTATTAAGTTGGACCATCTTAGCATGTCTTCACTCGGACTACTGTATTTTATCTGGAAATTCGTAACTTACTGAGAAGAACCATGGCATCCCTAACTTAGAGATGATATGGAGCAAAACGTTCTCGGGACTTAAAAGCTATGACCACGGTTCCTCCTCAGTTCATTATCAACGCTTCGTTACCTCTGAAAGTTGCCGACCTCGACCATCCAATTGGGATTGTGTACGTTGCCCCACCTTCCCACTCGACAAGCTCGAAACAACAAATGGACTCGATACGCCATTAGAGTCGTCATTGGAGCACGACCTTCCTATCAGTCTTGATTTGCGAGGTTGCCTGGCTTTCGCAGCTCGAAAGTGGTCAATGATTCTCTGCTCAGTCTCGCCACTCACCAGAAAGAAGCGGAGGATATGTGATCTCTGACTGAAATGCAAAAATACTGGAGATGGAATGCAAGAAAAGATGGGGACAGGGGTTGAGCGAGGTTGAACACTCCCCTTTCCCCTGCCATGTCCTTCACTTCCGACGAAGAATAACGGGACTAGGGGTTCTTGACTGAGGTGCTTTCTAACGACGCGCTACGTAACATCATTCGCCCGAACAGCGCAAGGCTGCGCACAGCTGACCCCGCGACATTACCCCGCGACATTACCTCGACGGAGTCTTATCCGCCATGGTACGCGCCACACCCCTTGGGACGGCGATACTTCGCAGTTTGTCTCCACGTTGCACATCAAAAGGGTGAAGGCGGGCTAGTCAATGCTGCGAGAGCATGGCTTACCACTTGCTTCTCCACGGTCAGTTCGTCTATCTCTACCCCTGACGTCTACTGACTCCTGTTGGTTCCGTGTTGGCGGCCTCCGTAGCCATAAACTCAGAGCCCGTGACTGGCCAAACCATTTACGCCTATTCCAAAAGGCGGAACATCTACGACTCGCAGTACGACTCACCTCTCTAGATGACCGGTGCATTCTCAGAGACAACGCGAGTATCGCCTTCATTTTCTCACTTTGGTCTTCTAGAAGGATTTTAGGTCGCTCGCCGAGAAGGGTATCGTTGTGCGGTCCCAAAGATATTCGACCACGCTCGTGCACTGAAACTCAAACGGGGATGGGCGTGTTGGAGAAATACCTAGAAAGCAAGCGCAATCTATAATGGAAGCCGCGCACGCCATTCCCTTCATGATCAACAATTCCGACGACAAAGCCATTTCGTAGCCCAGAACTCGTGCGTGATGGCGTTCTTTCGTTCTTACGACTCTCACGTATTCGTATACAGACAGATGCTGCTCTCACTTTGAATTTGTTTCAATCCTGGACGAAAATCGAGTTGATGACAGTAGGATCGACTCCCACGAATGCCATCTACATAAGGATAGACGACTGTAGCGCTTTCGGGCATTTCGACTTTTATCTGGACAAGGAGACGGTCAGTTTCTTTCGTGGTGACTTGTTCCTGTGGAGGAATCTTTTGTTGAGCCCCCGAACCCTGAGTACCTCAAAATTCACGCGGCGTTCGCTAAAGTTCTGAATATCTGGGGGGCTATTGGTATATTGGGGACGGTCGAAAGTGATGCTGAAATGGATCTGACTTTGCACCTGAATGGTGGAACGGAATTTGCGTCGTACCTTCTTTCCAAACTAGCATCAGGACGAATGTTCACTTTTTTCTTGTCAATGATATTGAGACTCAAAAGATTAAGAGGAATCATTGTTGGTCGTGAAACCATGGAGGCCCTCGTGCTGCCTTTGCTCATAGCCGACAACTCATATAACTCATACTCTTCATGTCAGGCCCAGTCATCTTCGTAGAACTACAGGTTCTCGTGTTCGCGACTCAGCTAGCGTGAAAAGTAGGTGCACACTTAGTCCAGGGTTCCTGTGCGATCCAACACACGGGAGTGGGAGCGCTGGCGAGAAGAACGTGACTTCGTGGGTGACAACAGCGTCAAAATCGAGGGGCTTTGTCCGGCGCGAGATCTGGCGCACATACCCCATTCATCGCAAAGTGCACATCCCCGCGATTTAACGAGAACAGAGTGCGGCTAACTCCCGTTCACGCTTGAGTACTGGGGTAACGACACCTCGCCTCAGTATACAGCACTGCTGGCACTGGGTCAGAAGATCTGGTTGTGTTACACAATACAAGTACACTGGCAGGTGACGCGCTGCGAGGGTGAGCGGCTCAAATGTGGGATAGATATCCGGCGTCCTACTGCACACTGCAAGCCCCATAGGACATGAGGAGAGATCAGTAAAGATGCATTCCCATTCTCTTCCGCAGACTATACGCGGACCAATACACCCATGAATAAGATCTGTACGACAGCAACGAGAAATAGGAATGTGATACGGCGGGATCGTTGTGCATGAGAGACGGTACCAACGGCCCCTGGGGTCGCACCGGCGTCGGGTAAAACGACAGAGCGCAACGAGCGGAGCTGCAAAAAACGTTATGAGAGTATAAGCTCGAGTGCATCTGGTACGTACAAGAAAGAATGCATTCGCGAGGAACGTGTAAATGAATGCGACAGAGTATAGTGTGCGTGATAACCCAACAAGCCCGACCAGGAGTGTTGCGATCACTCTGAAGAATGCTGAGCTTGACCACTAAGTCGGTGAGATGAGCTACGCACCCAACAAATTTATAGCCACCATACGCAAGGAGGTCGACAATGGGGCTAGAGCCTTGTACTCCAAGAAGATAACAACCACCCTTTACGAAAAGGAAGTCGAGTAGGAGGACGACGATTGCCTTCGTCGCAACGAGGCCAAATATTTCAGGGTGAAAGCGGGATTGCAGACCTGACTGTAGGGCAGCTAGGAGTATATAAGTCACAAACGCCATGGCTAGGAGTGACGCAATAGATGTGAGTAAGCTGGAGAGGCAACGGAAGGGAAGGAAAGTACCGGGTATGTAAAGGTCTGGTGCATTAAGATCGTCTCTCGGGGGTTGAAATTCGCTAATTCCTGTCTCGGAACGACGCAATTTGCGCGTCCATGGTTTATGCCGCCAGGGAAACACAACGAGGCGTAGTTTGCGGATGACGTATGAATTTGAGACATTGAAATGATGTTTCAGATGAGTGACGGGTATGAGTCCGCCGAGCTGAAAAGAAAGAAATAAGAATGAGGTCGTCAAACCTAAACGGAGAAGAAGGAGCGTACGTTGCGCTGGACGTAACTCTGTCCAGCGGCAACCGCATTTTGACCAAGTTGCATGCCAAATTGAGCGGTTGCGCCGTCTATTCCCCAGGCTGAGAAATCAGGTACACTGTTGGGGTGAACGGCTTGGTTCTGCATAGGCGCGAGATGTGAAGGTTGGTGGGGGAATTGAGGGTAGGTAGTGGCGTGAGGAAACTGTTGAGGAGGCTGGGGAGCCGGTGGAGAAGAGGCATAACGTTGGTAACCCTGGGGTGAGGCGGGCGTTGATGGCGGTTCGGGTATGAAAGCAGGGTGAGTAGGGACTGGATGTTGGAGCGGGGGCGGCGAACGTGAGCTGTAATAGTTGTTGGTGGCCATTGGGCTGGGTACAGTGAGTTATATGCGCGTAAACGGGCCAGACTGACCAACTCGACACAAATATTCACAAATTGAAAAAAATTAAATTAAATTAAAAAGGCAAAGTCCCGCGAATTGTCGCGTCTCAACCCGAACCAACCATGTCGGGCTCACCACGTCTCACGAGTGTTCCCAACTTTAAAAATCCCCCCGTAATAGGTCTCGCAGAGGGCAACGGTTCCTTCTCGAACTATGTCCTTGCTACCCTCGTCGTCGGTCTGCCCTGGTTACTCAAACGCCTACTTCCCGTCGTCAACCAAGGCGGGTTCAAAACGTATCTTTTCCTCGCTACTATCCTCGGCGTGCCCATCACCGTTGCCTACTGGACTCTTATGAGTATGTTTGGACCCCGTAAAAATGAAAAGGTCGCGTTTCCAGGCAAAGACATCGAGGAGTACATCACAATCAACGACCCTGAACTCAAGACTCGTTACCACCACAAGGAAAAAATACCTATGCAGACCTTCCACGACGCTTACTTTGAAGGCAAAATTGATTTTAATGGTGCGGTCTCTCTCTGCTTATACCTCATTCGACATGACGTGTCGTGCCATCATAGGGGATATCCTTGAAACGCTGGAGGCCCGTCACGACTGGTCCAAGATGGTTTTCACACCAGAACTATTTAAATTCGTCTTTACTCAAATGATTCCGGAAATCATTGTCCACTCTCAGAGTCAGGACGAGGAACAAGTCCGTGACCACTACGACCGTAAGCTTTGTTTATGTCCTCTAGCCACCACGCTTATCGGTGTGTTTACAGGTGGAGACGACTTTTATGAGTGGTTGGTGCCTCTCTTTTGATACCCCTACTGTTTCTTTAAATGTACACTCTTGGTCAGGTTCTTAGGCCCACGCATGATCTACACGTCCGGCATTGTGACTTCGCTTACCGAACCGCAGACTCTGGAACAGCTTCAGGACAATAAGCTCACTATCGTTTGCGAGAAGCTTAACCTCCAACCCACCGACCACCTTCTTGATATTGGATGCGGCTGGGGCACTCTCGCAGCATTCGCGCACAAGAACTATGGTTGTGAGGTGACTGGTATCACACTTGGAAAAAATCAGACGAAGTTCGGAAACGAGCGCATTTTGTCTAATGGTGGTGACTCGGAACGGGCGCGAATCCTTTGTCTTGACTATCGTGATATCCCTGGGGGTCCCGGTCATTACACTAAGATTGTCAGTCTAGAGATGGCCGAGGTTCGTTCTCACTTGTACTGCCTTTCTTGTTAGCTCACATACCTGTAGCATGTTGGTGTTCGTCGCTATGCTACCTTCCTCAGCCAGGTGTACGATCTGCTCGACGATGATGGCGTCTTTGTCTTTCAAGTGGCTGGTCTACGACCTTCATGGCAATATGAGGATTTGATTTGGTAGGTCTCACCATTAACATGCGTAGGCTTTGTTCCTTACTCGTGCAGGGGTCTGTTCATGAACAAGTATATCTTCCCCGGTGCGGACGCTAGTGCATCACTAGGGTGGGTGGTGAAGCATCTTGAAGCAGCTGGTTTCGAAGTGAAGAATGTGGACGTCCTTGGCGTGCACTATTCGGCAACCATCTTTCATTGGTATAACAACTGGCTCTCCAATCGTGAGAAGGTAGTTGAGAAGTACGGCGAGCGGTGGTACCGAATCTGGGCCTTCTTCCTTGCCTGGTCGGTCCTCATTGCCCGCCATGGGGGCTCGTCCGTCTTCCAATTCACGTTGCATAAGAACCTCAATGCTTATCCTCGCATCCTTGGCGTGTCAAACCACGCATCAATCCATGTGACACCTAGGAAGACGCTTGAGTAGGTACAGTTCCTTACTGCCAACAAACTAATCTCACTTCTCTTTCAGGCCAGTCGTATAAGTCGGGCGTAGGGTTGCTGGTCCCATCCTTGGAAATCTTTGTCGTAGTGTCTATTGGAGTGTGTGGTTCTAGGAGTTCAATTTTAGTATCCTTCCAGATCTTATACCCTACTAGTATAGATACTCTCATTACGGGTGCGAATGGAGTGCCTTAGCAGTAGCTCAAGCGCTCAAGCAGGTGCGCGTTTGCGCCACCTTCAAGCGCCATGTCAGTTCCAAGGTATGTCCAGACCAGACATCGGGTAAGTCAGGTGCATTGGTCAAACAGATTCGTGTTATTCCCGCGGGTTGGGCTAGGGGCAGGACCCATAAAACTTGAACAGTAGACATTGTTCATGGGTCTTTACTTCAAAGTGTGTTCTCTTGAGCGTTCTTCCAACCATTACAGTACCACCATCATTGTTTTCGCGCTGTGGTGCAGAGTCGGGAATCATTCAGAGTACATACTTATTACGTATCTATCCCTCGGTGGAGGTGGATAGCTACGATTTCTGGTGCTCGGGGATCATCCTCCGGGTGGGCAGCGGTGTGGATCTGTGTCCATAATGACGCACCAATTTCTGACCTTCGACACTCACAAATTCTGGGATGTGGAAGTAATGGTCTACCTTGACTCTTGGTGCCGTGGTGCACTACTTGTACCTATGTAAACATGGCATTAACTCGGCTTAGGTTATGGTGTAACTGAAAGCTTCAAGAAGGATCCGTAATCAAACACGACATTCGATGCATGTACAAGTAGATTAGTACGAAAAATACACATAAAATAAGTCCCCCCGGGAAGTCCTCATTGTTCGTGGCGACAAACTCCTAGAGTTGGGATCCAAGCTGGCGACGGCACGAACAACCGGTTGTATAAGCCGCGCTCTGACGTGACCTCCAACAAGATAGATGGCTGACATGACGGCACCCCAAACAGTGGAAGGAAAGGCCTGGGAGAGAGGTTAGCATCTCGGCAAAATATTCGTCATTGAATAATAGAATAAGCGTGCCTTTGACAGGCAGGCGGCATACGGAACATCGGGGCATTCCGCGCCGAGCACCACAGCCAGAGCATGTAGATTGCGTGCGGGAGGTAGTCGGTTCACCGCACTGCGTGCACAGAAATGATACACCTGAGTGGGGATCAAGATGTCACTGCCATAGGCTCAATGACCAGAGGTGGGGGAACACGTACCGAGTTGACTGTGGTCGAGATTGAAAGACGGATCTGAAGGTGGCCTCAAGAAAGGATCGACAGCCTTGAGTAGCTCAATGCGCTTGTGCAGCAGTTTCCAGCGAAAGAGGACTTCTGCGTACGCGAGGACGTGCGTCAATAGCTGCTCCGACGACACAAATGAACACAACTCTGGATTGCTTTCGCTGCTACGGAGTGAGGAAACTTTTCTTGGTGCGCAGAACGAAGAAAAACACTGACAGCTCCTGCTGCAGCTCACGCTGCGAGTCCTTGACCTCGATCGACTTGTGCACGGTAGCATGCTTCGCCTTGGCGACCTGGGAGAAAGTAGGACGGGGTCCTTGCGCGGCCAGTGGAGAGGCCAATCCGGGGATCCGAGCCGCACCGACATCGGGTAAGCGTAGCGCGGGAGTGCGTCGTTGGGGCGAATCAGATTTCGCATGACGTATCCTGGGAGAATCGACATCGCTAAATTTCCTCCTTCGGTTTCCAGGCACGGGAATGCCCGCGGGATCTTCTTCGTGAGTCGGTAACTGTAACTCAGCGTGCCCGTTGTTGTCTCTCGCCGTATCGGCACCACTTCCGATCAGCTGGCGCATGTTGCTCGTGCCAAAAAGACTAGACCATGAACCACGGGAAGACATGGAAGAGAGGGAAACCGACGGGAAACCGGCGGCAGGCGAGGACGCTGAGTGTACCCAGGTCGGGGACCGTGGTTGGCTACCCTCTTTCCACGAACGAGGGGTGAAATACCCATCACTAAGTTGTTGCCGAATCATCGGAGGGCGGAGGGCTATGTCCTGAGCGGGGTGTTTTTCGCCTGACAGGGGGTTAAGAATGAATATTGTACAGTGCCAAAAACTTACGTGGTGCTATAGGCAAATGCATCTTCAGTAACACGATAGCTAGCATAGCCAGCATCTGTATATTTTTCTCTTGGGCGAACTTTCCGTACCTGGAAGTATGCCATGGAAGATGAGGCCAAACAGGTGAGATGAGACCCTTTTACCGCTTACATTTGTTTGATGAAACTACACGCAAGAGCATTTGCGCCCCACGCTTTTGGGGACAGCTCGTTGTACGATGAGAGGAGTAACCCAAGGCTGACAAAAAAGTCCTCGCGGTCTCTGCGATTGTATTTGTGCGCCACATCAGCATTTTCATTGCACACCTCAGACGGTGTAGCGGCATCGAAGACATATTCTGCCGCTAACTCCTGCCCTAGGTCTGTGACAGAGGCCTCGTCCCGCACAAAGACGGTCATCGCGTGGGTTGGAAGGAGTGAGTAATTGGCGGGAATGTCATCAAGTTGGCGCGATTGTTCCGAGGGGCGCCTCTGCTTGAGACGCGAAAACAGCAGCAGGTTTGTCATGATGTGCAAAATGTTATCGCCATTTTCTCTGCGTTGGGCGTCGCTACCAGAGACGCGTGAGTCGTGCGAAGCGCGTGCGAGCCGCCGCACCGCGTCGGAGATGAGAGCAGGTGATTGAAATAGTCTCGGAATAGAGTCCGCTGGGACTGGGCGTGAGGCCGAGGGTGATGAGCTCAGCTCATGAAGAGGATTGCGAACAATGCGCGGGGGTGCACGGCTGAAACAAACAAGTTGCCCTTTTCCTAGCGAGTCATTGACGAATCCCCAGTAAAAGCCGAACGAGACATACCATTAGGACCGAAGACGCCTTGAGAAGTCACTGGTTCAGCTATGTTCTTGTCGCTGTGTAAAGGTGCAATGATGGCTGTGCGTTTTGATCGCGGAAGAGACGTAGTCTCCTCATCTGATGAACTATCATAGTCGATATGAGCAGTTTGCCGTTGCCTTTCGTCCTCGTTTCCGTAAAGAAGAAAGCGCAAGCACGCCTCTAGACACGGACGTCGAGTTTCGCGCAACATCCGTAGGCGCCGTAGCATGAATGCGCGATTACGAATTGAAATGAGAGGCGACCGCTCAAGGTCCACCGTTGGTGTTCCCCCCGGGTGCAAGCTGTGTGGATAATCTTTAGGAAAGGCGAACGTAACTCGAACGAACACGGAGGATGACTCTCCCCAAGGTCCGTTCAGACCAAGGGTGCAGGTGCGCTTCTTTTCTAAATCATGCTGGGAATCACTCAGCAGTCGTCTAGAGCAGCATTTGTCAAATCTACCTTTTCGAGCTTAATTCTCGAAGACTCTTGCTGCAATCTGGTTACAACAGACGTGATTCTATATGTGCGTAAGTACACGAAAGGTACTACATTTCCGGAGACTGACTCATCTTGCAAACTCTGCCCCTCACTTTCATCATCCCAACGTCCATGACTGTCGCTTCTCTTGCGGAATACTACGGGTAGAGTAGCCGAGTTCGCGTCTCGAGACGGTGGCCTGCTGCGACTGCCAATACGGCTGGCACTCCCACTCTCAGCACCACTACCGGTTCCTGAAGAGCCGTCACGGGCTCTATCCCCGACTCTAAAACTAGAAAGCCAGGCAAGGGAATCCATGCGTGCAGAGCGGTTCCCACGGGTCATGGTCCCTCCTTGCCGAGGGGGAACAGAGATCGCAGTGACTGTGGGGGTTTGCTCTGGCTCTGACTCGGGCAATTGGTGGATTGGTTGAGATGCGTCCCGTGCACCACGCGGAGGGAGAAGGACGGGATTGGGAAGTCGCCCAGCAAAGTGCATGGCACGGACCTCCGCTAAGATTCCGCGCTGCCCAACGGGGGCAGAGAGAGCTGGCTTAGTGTGGCTTGTTTCGGGTGGTGTGCGAAACGAGAATCTGTTATCTCCGTAGCCCTGAGAGCGAGGTGGCATATCTTTATCCGGTGGTTGACCTGCCCGCTTGTAAAGAGTCGGAATGGTGCAACCTGGATAAGAACAAAAAACAGACCTCCAAGACATCTTGGTCGATCGGCCAAAACCTTAGGGTCTTGTCTTTTGACCAAGTGATGAGTTGGAAGTCGCCCCACTCTAGAAACAGTTGGGGAAGTTGAGGGTGGTCGTGGAATACAACGCTGCACTTACCCCGGCCACCCCTTCTCCATACGAACTCCTTCACAACGTCTGTATGTCCTTCAAATGTCTCCACCGGAATGGAGGTGTGAGCCATTTCTGTGTTATGCGTCCATAGTTCCGGAGCTTCGCCCCCACGCTGCGGAAGGCTCAGTAAACCATCACCAAAAGGGAGGTCCCGTGCCCGCCAGACCGGATATGAGGTGTGGATGGTACTAAATGGTTCACAAATTGAGCCCCCAGGGAGTGTACTTGCAATATCATCTGAGCGACGGGTCCCTTCCAGCACGGTAGGGGACGAATCAACGTCCCATAGCTTTATGGTCTTGTCCAGCGAGCAGGTCAGTAATTCTCTGGAACTATTGTGGGCCCAATCAATGCCGTAGATTTTGGCAGAATGAGCCTTGATATTCTTTACTGGCATAGACCCTTTCTAGGAAACTTAGAGTAACACCAGGAAAGGAAGTTACTCGCTTACCCGCCGGTCCCAGATAAGCACTTCGTTCAAGTGGGACGAGGCAAGAATGTTGCCGTCTAGACGATTCCACTTAACCTGGGTGCCGCCAGCTGGTCACATGAGATGTCGGACGCCGGATGTGATTAAGGACAAGTGCTCATACCGTTGAAAGTAGAAAGGCCTCACAGACAATCACAGTCAGACATGATAAAAATTGACAGAGGAAATGTATCTACCCATGATTGGTTTCTGTGGCGTCCGCAGGTCCCACGCCCATAGCCAGGAGTCGATGCCAGTACTGACAACGATGTCCGGATCCAGGGTGTGCCAGTTGATATCAGTTATGGCGCGGTAATGTGAATGTAGCACATGTTGTATGGCCGACTTTCCAGTAAGGCAAAGATTCCAGATGAGGCTAGCATACGAGACTTAAGACAGGGCCAACCTGGAAGGACATGAAATATTTACAGCTTCTCGCTTGATGTCGAAATTATATACTCTGCACGAGCGGGATGCGGATTCCATTGTACATCAGCAACGTCCCATGTTCCCCCTTGTGAAAGGAAGCGAGGAACGTCTGACGGTGCTTTGAGATCTATGATGAAGAGGCCATTGCGCCTTCAAACAGGGGAACGGTTAGACCGAGAGGGCGAAAAAATGGGGGAGCGCACGCAGCAAGGACCAAGTCGCGGTATGAGGGACTGATGCTCATCTACATTCAGGTGAGGGAGGAAAATATTTGGGCACACAGAACGTACGTTCCCAACTGCATCTCCTACGAGATCCTTCATGTCGATGATTACGCTCTTCTTAATGCCATCTTCGGGAGAAGATAGGGCCTCGATGATGTCCGAAGACGTGACATCAATAGAGTCGGAGTGAATGCCGAGAATAAATGGGAAATGAGGTGAGGTAGGCTCGTTGAGAATGGTACGGGACATTCTCGAGACCCCGCGACCCGACTGTATGCGCGCTGTAATTAACTGACTAGTCCCGTGATCAGTGTTGTACAAGTCAGGCTAACCCCGGGTCATGCTAGGCTCGTGACCAGCCTGTATATGATAATCGATATACAGGCTGGTAAAGCTGGGTTTGAATTCCTATAGCGTTCGTTTCCCACGTAGTTTCCCCCAATTCTGACCTGCCCTGAAGTAAGTCGGTCACGTTACTGCACCTGTAGATTAGATCGCGCGTTCAGTAAGGCGCATCACCCGGTGTCTGTAGTGGGCACATATTAAATATATGCGTTTCTCCCCCAATCCTCTGCAAGCTGTTCAAGTTCTTACATTTTCTCAGTATCAAATCAGGGCAATCACAATCAACGAGGACACTCTGAGCAACCCTGATCTCTGGCAGGTCTGCGCACATGGACTGTTTATCTCAAAACTCAGTGATGACTAGGTTAACTGAAACTTCAGGATATCCGAACTGGCATGTATTTCGTCCTCATTGTGCAGCCTGAACAGCTCTGCATGTCAAATGGTCATCTCCCTCAGCAAGGGCTTTCCCGATCCTCTCAGCCCGCGACATCCTTGAAGGGTAGGATCCGACATCCTTCCTTGCCATGGATGAATCAGATGGAGATCTAGAGCTACAAAAAAATGTTTATTTGGGTCCAGGCTGGGTACAGAACGAGCCAACATAATACCCGTGTCCACACGACTTCTCGACTGATTCCTCCCACTGTGTGTGACCCCTTGCTGCCCACCCACATGTGATGGCCCCAAGCTAGAACCAGAAAACATAGGGGACTGAACTGAGACTCCAGAAAGGTGCCAACTTGTCGCACCAACAACAGAGTGGCGGTCTTCGACAAGAGCTGTACCAGAGAGTCCAGGAGTCGAAGGCAGTGTAAGCAAAGAAGTTTGGCCCTCAAACCCAGAATACGACCACCTCTGAATAACGTGTTTTTGATTAGAAGTTAATGAAGCCAGAATATCTATAGATGAGCAAGGTAGCATAGCAAAGGCGTGTACTTTATATGATGCTAAGGCCCGCACGGAAGCTCAGAGATAGTGTCATTACCATTTTCGGACATCTCACTGTTTTCGGACGACAGAACGTGACTTAAAGCACTTCAGGGCAGGTCAAACTACGTGGGAAACGAACGCTATAGGAATTTAAACCCAGCTATACCGGTCTGTATATCGCAGGTTTACCTTCATATACAGACGGTCACCGGTCTAGGGTCATGCAAACCTGACTGACCTTTTGGCGGGTCAGTCAATAATCGTGGGAGGACAATGCCAACGGGAGAACGGACCGGAGCGTGTGGAGTTTGCAATTAGAATGTCTTCCTTTTGTATAATATCCCACGGTCCCTTGACAGGGTCACTGCCCGTGCGCGTCACGTGTTTAGGGAGATTACAGACGGTCTTAGGTTAGCCGTGATAGATTCATGCCTACCTTGACTCGGAAGCGTCCTGCGTCTGCACGCCCAGTCCGTCCCCCTGAAAAAAAGCCGCGCCTCTCTAATATAGCTAGGAAGAATTTAAAACCCGTCACCTCTCGAAAAGAGACGCAAGTCGTTGATGACGACGACTCTGCATCAGAAGAAGAACTTTTGGACGAAAAAGACCAAGATGCCCAACCGTCAACAGGACACTCCCTCGAACCCCTCTGCGGTAATACACTTTCTGTGAAGAACCGATCTCTCATTTACTCTTTCGTTACTTACCAGTGAAGAACGCTCACGCAGCCCAGCGTTTACTCACTCAGCAACGCCGTGCTGCAAAAAGACATTCCGCTCTTTTGGCGGACGCAAAGCGCGCTTGGTCTCTCGCCCGCCAGAAATCGATCTCCAAGGAAAAGCGCGCTTCTCATATAGCGTCTCTGGTCGACATTGTCCGAGGGAAGATCCAGGATATCGTCTTCAAGCACGACGCCAGTCGTATTGTTCAGACAATTGTAAAACGGGGAGATCGACGTCAGCGTAGCGAGGTTGCCAGCGAGCTTCAAGGGCGCTTCAAGGAGCTTGCGGAGGACAGATATTCAAAGGTGTCGTTGATGAAACCCAGTGTGGTGAAAAGCTAAATGTGCCCTAGTTCCTCGTCTTGAGACTCGCACGTCACTGCCCTTCCCATCGTCTCCCGATGATCATGGAATTCCGCTCGCATGTCCCCCGTCTGCTCTTGCATAGGGAAGCGTCACAAGTCATTGCCGACATCTACGAGCTGCATACTAACTCGGCAGAGCGCGCCATCTTACTCCGCGATTTTTATGGGCGTGAGGCCGCTCTTCTCCCACTTACCCTGAGTAGTGAAGATACTACAAAAGATGTGCGCGGCGGCCTTCCTGTAGTTTTGCAAGGCGCGAGTGAGGATCAGCGAAGACGTATCCTTGCCTCGCTTAAGGAAAATCTCGACTTGATGTCAGTCCGTTCTCCCTTTTGATACCACTTACCAACCTCCCGCAGGTTCAACAACCCCGAAAAGGGCCCCATCCGCCATGCCATCGTTCACAGGGCTCTCCGGGAGTATCTGACTGAGATAGCTCGGATTTCTAGTGACGACGAACGAAAAAAGATGTATAGTGGAATATATGAGAGGTGAATAACCCCATCATCTCCCATCCATTCACTAACGATATTACGAAGTTGCAAAGATTCGCTTGCGGAAATGGTGCATACTAGGGACGGGAGCAGGGTGGTACGCGAGTTCTTAGCGCGAGGCACTGCAAAGGTTTGTCGCGTTGTCCCCAGCCGCCACGTGAGCTAATGAGAGCCTCTACGTAGGATCGTAAGCACATCGTGAAGGTCCTTAAGCCCTACATTGCGACCATGGCTACGGACGAGGAAGCTCAGCTCGTCCTCTTTACCGCCCTTGATGTCATTGAGTAGGTGGAGACATTGTCACGTCTTCTGTTGACCGATTTTCTTCAGTGATACGAAATTGATTGCAAAATCCATCCTGCCTTCCATAACCGAAAATGCGAAGTCGCTACAAACCAGCGCCGCAGGTCGGCGGACTTTGTTGTACCCCGTAGTACCACGACATCGGCGTTACTACACACCAGCAATGATCTCTATCATCTCCGAAACAGACGACCTTCGCGCGCACACAAGCAAAAAATCTTCTGACGTTCGCACTGCCGAGATTTGCGCTGCAGCAAGTCCGGAACTCCTATCTTGGATTGTGCGCGATGGGGCTGAAGTGAGTCGGGACACGGGAGGATCGCTTGTAATAACGGAGATTATGCTTGAAGCCCACGGTGGTGAGTCTTTGCCTGTTGGCTGTATCAAACGGGTTATATATGTAATTTGGCGTTCAGACAAAGATGCTGCAATTGAGGCACTTTTATCCCCGTTAGAATCTGACTATCCCTCCGAAGACTCCTCTCATCCCATCGATTTACCACACACCTCGCGGCTATACAAGGTCCTTCTTCAAGGAGGTCACTTTTCACGCGATATCAACGCAATTGAATCCCGGCCAAATTTTGAACCATCCACTTTTGCCTCTGCATTTCTGCGCCACGTTACACCCGCGAACATCACGTCTATGGCCCGGGGTGGTGGCAGTTTTGTAATCTCTGCGTTGATAGAACGAGTCCTCGCCATTGGGACACCTGAGGAATGCAAGTTTCTGAATAGATGCTTAGCAGGGCTTAAAGCTGAGGTTGAAGGGCGTCAAACGAAAGGGTCGTCTGTACTCGCTGAAGGAATCGGTTTGTTGGGGCTTAAGGTCGGTAATGGTAATAAATAAACTATTCGTTCCTCCCATAGTGCATGATTTCTTTTTTGCTGTTCCTTGAAGCGCCATAAGGAGAGCACCTTTATATAGCCTCAACTCGGTGGCCCGCTTCGACTCTCGAGTAGGTACCTCTTGAAGTTAGGACAAAGAGACCGGAATTGATCGACGTGTGAGCTCCTATTTCTCTCACCAGCAATACTAGCAATTCTTCATAAAAGCTTACGGATGTCAATTGTTATTACGCTGCGTCGATCGTTTCAGGGCCTGAGGCCTGATGCGCGGCGCATCGGACCGGCAGCGACTCGCTCGAGGTTCGCGCCTTACTTTTCAGGATGTGCAGATTCGTTTGAAGACATTGTGGAGGCCTAGTATAGTATGACTGCGCGCTGACGGACCCGCTGCGAGTCGACGTTATCATTCGTTATGTTGACCCCTCGACAAGGTCTTCTCACTCGACGCCAGACACCCAGCTCCGAGTCCCCTCTTTGGCTTCGCCCTCGGCTTCGGAATCTCAGTATTCGGCAACGCTCGATCAGCCCGAACCCGCACCTACGTTGCTCCCCTCGGATTCTCCTCCATCCCATACTTCCTCGCTCGCACATTCGGCTGCTGACGAAAGCCCCGAGACCTCGTCCACATATTCTTCGCCCACGACCACGCCCACGCCCACGCCTGTATTCCTTTTCCATCTGATTTCGAGTCCTCGGTGATGGAAGATCAGATTGAGCTCGAGCCCGCACCCACGTTTCTACTTTCCATTTCTTCTGCGTCGTATGCGCCCTCGCTTGCACCCTCGGCCATTGACAACAACCCCATTTTCGCGTCTATGCCCCTTTCCTTGTCTCCGTCTCCGTCTATGTTCCTGCCCTCTCCTATCAGTATGCTATCGGCGACGAACTCAGCCCGAGCCCGTGTTTACGGCGTCCCTCTCTTCGCCCTCGACCATTGAGACCTCACCTCTGTCTGTACTTTCGACGGCTGACTCTCTCCCACCGTCCTTTAAGCCTCACGAATTTGAGTCTACTCTTGCATCTACTGTCGACGTCGTCCCCCTGAGTCCCCTGGAGCTGTCCTTGTCGTTAGGCGAGGCGCTTCCCCTCCTTTCGTCTTCGACCCTCGAGACTTTACCTTCGCTTGAGATTTCGACATCTGACCCTCGACTCTCTACCGGTTCCGATGCAGCCCTACGAGCTCAACTCTACCCCTGCGCCTGCGTTTATCGACACCATCTCACCGAGTCCCTTCGAGCAGCTTCCTTCATTACTTTACAGCATACTTTCTCTCCCGTCGGCGCCGTCACTCGAAGCCTCGGGAAGTGTCCTTGTTTCACCACACTCGACGTTACTGCAACGCAACGATCGCTCGGAGTCACGTTGACCGGCTCGAATTCTTCCACTCTCGAAGTTACGCCAGCCTTCCTGGTAAAACACCTGCCAATAGACTGCCATCGTTGATATCACCACCGAAAATACTGCCCCGCACGGACTCCCAACCACGCCACTGCCCCTCTACGCCCTGCACCCCCACGATAGCCACAACGGTGATGGTGACAGCGATGCGGTGATAGCGACGACGACTGCGACGGCAACGACGAAGGTGTGGGGCGGGCAGCAGGGATAGCAGCGGCGACAGGGTAGTCCTATAGTAGCTACCTATATATATACCATCCTATGCAATGACTATATTTTCTGTATTTTTCGGACTATGGGAGTTGTATCACTAGATGCAAGGTGGGAACGGGTCCCGTACGGGTTTTGCCGACCTGTGATAATCCTAACCATGACCACTGTGGACTCTGATCAGTCCTTATTCTCAGCGGAATCCTACTTTGGGACACAATTGCCCCCACCTAACCTCGACCAGGACATAGCCAGTGTCAGGTCTTTCGTCCATCGACAACGAGGTCTCAACAGGAAAGTGGTACTCGTAACCGTGAGCGTTACCCCCATTCTCCGTCTCTCGGCTCAAATGTCCGTGCCAAGAGCGGTGGGACAACCGTCCCTTTAGAACTCAATGTGTGAGTGTGTGCCGTCCTCTGTGCTCAGGGCTCATGCCCTAGCGACACTCTTAGGGTTCGCTTTCTGGATAATTTCAGCGCCGGTGAGTCAACCTCGAATGCCTCCATAACGTCAGACGTCTGAACGACCGACCAGGCACCCGAGGAGCAACGTCCGCCGAGTACTTCCTTAAGGCCGGGTATGCCGTCATCTTTATGCACAGGCAGTTCAGCCTTCAGCCATTCAGCCGCCACTATTCTCACTCCACCAATCCTTTTCTTGACTTCCTTGACATCGAACCAAACCTAGACAAGTCCTCCGCCCCCCCAGACATCACCGTAACGCGTTCGAAACGTGATGGTCTACTTGATGTGTTGACGGCGTACAAATCGGTTCAACAATCCGGCCTGCTTCATACCCTTACCTTCGTCACCGTTAACGAATATCTCTGGTTACTTCGTGCCGTCAGCCAGGAGCTATCTGTACTTGGTCGGAGCGTGTTGTACTACCTTGCCGCTGCGGTTAGCGACTTCTTTCTACCCAGACAGAAGATGGTGTGTTCTTCTTCCCCAGTATCGACCAATTGTTGAGTCCATTGGTTTGTAGTCGGAACACAAAATACAATCGGGCAAAGGGAGCCTACTGATCGAAATGGATCAAGTACCCAAGATATTGAAGCCAATGGTAGACGAATGGTCCCCTGATGGTTTCGTAGTCTCGTTCAAGGTGAAATTGTTGGCGCATCATCGGTTGGTCGTATTCACGACACTCTCAGCTCGAAACAGATCCTGCTCTACTGGTTCCCAAATCCCGCGCCGCGCTGGAGCGCTATGGACATCACCTCGTTATTGGAAACGACCTTCATCGTCGCAAGCATGAGGTGGTGTTCGTTTCGCGCGAACATGACGGTGCCGCAGCGAGAGACGTCGGCATCAACTGGTTACGTATCTCCGGGAATGCGGTAAACGCGCGTGGACACCCAAAGGAGATCGAAGAGGATATCGTAGCGGAGCTCACCAAACGGCATCAGGCCTGGATAGAAGGGCCGCGGTTGTAGCGACGTACATGAGGGCGAACATGCCACAACTTAGTGTATTGAGGAGCACTGTCAGAAGTGTAAAATATCAATTGACGCGATCACATGACATGCCGTACAATCACAATTCCAAACGAGCTTTGGCCTTGGCCTCAAGTCGCCACTCATTAGAAAAATCCCCTTCCACTCTTTCAGTCGTAGAACTATCATTAAGCTATTTAATGGGAATCCAAGGCCTTCTTCCCTTCCTCAAGTCGATTCATAATCAACGACACTTACGCGAACTCTCCGGCCAGACGCTCGCTGTCGATGCGTATGTATGGCTTCATCGCGGAACGTACACGTGCTCCACGGAACTGGCGACGGGAAAAGCGACGTGCAGGTAAGGTGTTCGCGTGTTGCTGTATCCACGTTCAGGAAAGTTGATCTCGTTGGTAAGATACGTCCAGTACGCGATGCAGAGAGTCCGTCTCCTGCGTCACTATGGCATACATCCGTACATAGTCTTTGACGGTGGGCGTCTTCCTGCTAAGCGTGGAACGGAGGAGGAACGAAGGCGCAGACGGACGGAGAATTTGGCGCGCGCGAACGCGTTGGCGGCGGAAGGGAAGCACACACAAGCTAGGGAATACTTCAGTAAATGTATCGACGTCACACCGGAAATGGCATTTCAGCTCATCAAGGTACGTCGTCGAACGGTTGTTCCCACCTAAATGCGGCGTTTGACAAGTTTTGGAGGCGTTACGCGCCGAGGGCGTCCCCTACGTCGTCGCTCCCTATGAGGCCGATGCACAGCTCGCCTACCTCGAGCGCACGGGGATTGTCGACGGAATCATCACCGAAGACTCTGACCTTCTCGTGTTTGGTTGCAAGAACGTATATTTCAAGTTGAATGACGTCGACGGCACAGTCATCTCAATCTCACGGGACGACTTTGGAAAAGTGACGGACTGCTCTCTGCGAGGTTGGACAGATGGGCAATTCCGTGCGATGGCAATCCTCAGCGGATGCGATTACTTACCAAGTATTCCTGGTGTCGGACTCAAGACTGCGTGGACACTGCTACGCAAATACCGGACGCCGGAAAACGTCATACGCGCACTGCGACTAGAAGGGAAGAAACCCGTGCCACAGGGATATCTAGACGCATTCATGGCGACGGAGAAGGTTTTCCTGTACCAGAGGGTGTATGACCCACTGGAGGAGAAGTTGGTAAATCTCACTCAAATCCCATGCGGGGAGGTTCTCAGTCCGGCTGACGGGGCATTTATTGGAGAGTGGGTTCTGACAAATTAATGTCCGAACTGCCGGCTTATGTCCGCATGCAGGGACGTAGCCCCGACTGTGGCAAAGTTGATTGCCACGGGCGAAGCGGACCCAAATACACGGTCGCCCATCGAGGATATTAACCCATCCTTTGCCCCACGTGTCGTCAAGCCATTACCCTTCAAGCTACATGATCTAAATTCTTCGGAACCAAGAGGGAAGAAAGGCGAGAAGCCCAACGCCGCAAGCATCTTGAGCTTTTTCAGTGTGTGGGGATTTCACGACCGAGCTTAGTCGATGCTAATTTGACTATCTGTAGCTCCCAAAACAAAAGGCCCCGCACCAAAAACGTCTTCAGGACCGACCGTTTCTCGAATTGTCGCGGGTCGTGCCAGTGGAAAGCGCCGACTTTTCGGGCTCATGGATGGCGACCTGGATACCAAGCGTAAAAAGTTGCTTGAACACGACGAGGAAGAAAACGTCCCGACTCCTGTTCTGAGCCACTTTTTCAGCAATGCCGCTAGTTCATCACGACTCCAAACTACGACGGAAGAGGATGGTGTCCTAGGTACTCAGGAAATCGTGCTGGTTGCAGATCTCGATATCGACGAAGTAGAAGACGCTGAGGCATGCGACGAAGAACCTGACCAGGTCGCTCAGGAAGACGGATATCTATCACCGGCCCCATCACTGAAGCGGCTTAGCACGCCTGACTTGTCTTCTCCGCCGCGACCTCTAGATCCATCTCGGGTTTTTCAGCATGACAGCTCCACACAGGACTTCGCCGTCGACATCTTGTCGAGTCCAGAGACTCGGAAACCAGCAGTGCCTTTAAGAAGTAAATCTCTTTCGGGTAGAGGGAACGAACCATTTGGGTGTATCCTTGTCCCGGATACGCCCCGAAAATCTCGGTCGGCACACCCAGCGGGTAGACAAGACGCACCTGTACTCTGTGGGCCTGACCTTTTTGAAGACTCAGATATCGTAGAAATTGACGATTTTGGGACACCACCTTGCTCTTTCGGAGGCTCCACCCAGTCTTCGTCGAGTCTCGAACCGCCTGCGAGCCAGGGGGCGGCGCGTGCGGGAGCATGCAACGAGGAACTTGATCTGGAGGATGACATCGAATTTATCGGCGTGCGGCGGGCAAGTCAAGATGCTGTCGCACGAGGCTGGTGGTCAAAATGGGCCCGTGGGGGCGTTACCGAGCCGAGCCGCGGCACGGCGAAAGATCAAAATCACCATCGGGTGCGTCTGTCACTTTATTGGCTTAGAGACACTTTGCCTATTTGCAGGTATATACGCCTTTGCGACGTCGAGAAACGACGGTTACCCCCGACGGCCTTCATGGAGCGTTAAGGTTCTGGCCGAATGCGAACACTGCCAGTGACAAGAAGGCACCAACAAATCGTAGAACTACCCGTGAGGCTGGCTCAGCGAGGAGAAGTCTGATCCCTTCCGAATCGGAGCATAAGGTGGAGATCATTCGACGTCGTAGAAGCACCGGGACGGTCGAGTCCGGCACTGGGACTAGCATGAGAGTGGTGTAGTGGAGTGGAACGGGATTGGTTCTGAGGTGAGAGTCTGCCGAAGTCGATAGATGTATCGCGATTTTATCGTTCGTAGGGAAGATAATTTATTTTTCGAATTGCCGAGAAGATGGCTCTCGAGGAAAGGGGTGGAGGTGGAGGTGGAGATTCCCGATTTCTGACAGCGATTCGCAAAGGATGAAGTATCGTATGGTTCAAGGCGAGTTTAACCTGATCTAGCTCGGACAAGGCAGATCTGGCAATCGAATGGCCATTCTCAACTTGTGCGTGTCAAGACATTCTCATTCCTCTGTCCTTATCGTACTTAGTTCACGCTCAACCAGAATGTCCACCCCCCCCGCATCCCCCTCCTACTGAATGGACAGCCACTCCCACTTTCACTCTAATTCTGACCTCACAACCCATCGCATACATCCATTTCACCTCACTTTTAATCAAGGCCTCCTTGGCGGTCCCTCTCTCCATTACCCTCCCGCTCAGGCGAAACCCGACCCGTCTCTTCGATCGCCCCCTCACCACCAGTCTATCTCATGGCCTCCTCTCCATTCTCTTTCTGGTCCTGCCCAACACCCCCACGCTGACATCAACCGACCTTGGGTCAAGCCAACTCCCGAGGTGTTTCTCCCCGCCAGCGGTGCCGACTCACAGAACTATCATAGCTTTCTATTATTAGAGCCTAGGGAGACCAGCGCAAATTTATCTTCGGATACGGAGCCGTATGACCCGTCCGCCCTGCCAACCTTGGCCAACTCCATGTTGGCGGTCGATACCCGCACTGACCATCCTCGAGAACCAGTCGTGTACTTTTCTGGCTCGGAGTCTGACTCAGGACACGAGCTAGATGACGAGCACAATGCAATTCGGGACGCCAGCAAAGATCAACCGACGTCCATCCCTACCGCTTCCCCTCAGGCAAAGCCATTGGACGTGGTCCTATCTCGTCGATCCGCTTCCTTTCTGGCTATCGAGGTGCCTACCCCTTCGTCCGCATATAATTACTCTCCGGCTTACCGTTCCTCGTTAGGGAGGTAAATCGGGCCCAGATTTTTCTTCGAAAGATTTAGAATGCCCCTCCAGAACCCCACGTCGCACCCGATCATCGTCCAGAAAACCCAAGATGCATCAGTGCCAGACCTGCAAAAAGTGGTTTCCGCGACCTAGCGGACTCGCTACCCATATGAATGTCCATTCAGGCGCAAAGCGTAAGCACACTGTCCTGACCCCGCTTTTTTTTTTTTTTCCTCTGACGCGCACGTCTGGCCATTTGGTTTATCACAGCATTTACATGCCCTGTGCAAAGTTGCAACAAGAAGTTTGCCGTTCGATCGAATGCCAAACGTCACCTCCGCACGCATGGCATCATGCCCACACCTGACATGAGCTTCATATCCACGCCAGTAGAAGGGGACGATGCTACGACAGCTCCTGATCCCGCTTTCTGGATACCGCAGAGTCTGAAAGAACGACACCTCAAAGTGGAAGACCTTGATACGTGTCCGTTGTTACTCTCCGCACTGCCCCTCGTCCGTCCATCTACGTCCATGTGGCACGGTGAGCTCGTGTACGAGGAAAGGGACTCGTTTGCCGATGCGCCAGTTGCTCCATACCACCCCGCTTATGTATGTCACGACGTTTGACTCTCCAGGACTCCAGGACTTGCGACTGACACTGTGCAGTGGAGACGTCTGCCTGGACCCGCCCCCACTACCGTCGTCAGATGCGTCAATCATTCATCCTGAGCAGCTCAGGTTCTTTGTGAAACTCCTCTATCATATTATCTTTCTTGATTTCCTTTCCCGGTGTTTTCACTCATTCGATTTTCAATCGCTCGTAATCGCTCGTTCTTGGGGTAAGAGTGCACTGTACATAGGTGGTAGTAGGGACGTTGCCGAGTCTCTCTTACGCGTAAGCTATAGATAATTATATTGTGGCAAGCTACGACTTTGTGAACAGAAGAAGATAGGTGGTGCGCGTGAATTGGCGTCGTAGACCAGCGGACGCGACCGCAACACGGACGACCTTGCTCACTGACCAAAAAAAGTTCTTGTTGAGAGTTCTTTGTAAACATAAGGTTACATCCGCTCCGTAGTCTGTTCTGTGCGGACCATTGGTCCATAGAGAATGCGATTGACTAAACCAATGGGTATATCATACGCCTCTGGTATTGAGTCCGGTCGCGCGTACGTGAGGTAAGGATTGGGGTTACTGGCGTCTGGGTATTGCGCCCTTGAATCTACCAGATAAGACACTTGATCAACCCATATACGGAAGCGGGTCGGAAGTGGGGACTAACCAGTATATGTGTTAAGCTCTGAGAAGCCCGGTGTGCCTCTAATGGCCATTGAAAAGTACATAAAGTATGTAAACAGGACGGTCACAACTGTCCATGCCGGGACAAGAAGAGCCCATTCACTAAATCAGAAAAAGAAAAAAAAAAGAGTGAGTTTCATCTGGCCGGAGAAAGCAAGCGATTTCCCATTTCACCGATTAGGATACCAGGTCACCCCAAGCCGTATGATCCACTCGTCTGGGAGGATCGCCCAAAGGAAGTACAGGACAAACGCGAGGTAGGTCACCGCCCACGCGACGAACCCGTAGAACTCGGGCGCACGGCTCCGATACTCTACAGGTGGTAGCGGAGGGAACCGAGCTAAAGGCGACGTTGGTGATGTAGGCTCTTCATCTTCGCCGTACTTGCGAGAAACCATGTCACATAGAGCAGCACTGAAGGCGCGGAATGCACCGGCCCGATTGAGGACAATATAAATGGCATTGATTGGAAATCAAAAGGCACTTATTGATGATCGGGCTAACCGATATAAATAATTGAAAACAAAATGATACCAGATGTATTTCTTAGATTGCCTTCCTGGTCGCGGGATCTTGTCCGAATCCCGTTTAGTCAGACTAAAAAAAACTCGGACGTGCATGAAGGAAGGTTATTATTTTTTTTAAGAGCGTGCACTACTTCTATTCCACGGTAGGTCCGGACTTCCTGTCGTTGCGGACGGCTTGCTCTGGACCCGAGAACCACATATGTCCGCTCTAAGCCGACGTCGAAACTTGAAGCATGAACAACAGTGCTAACGTCAGGAGCGTCCCAGGGAGTGTCTCCCGGTGATAGGCGGTCCACGTGGCATTAAGACTTGCGAGTACCCATCACGTTGCCATCCTACCGCCGGGGGACATCAGACAGTGCGACTCTGGCGATGAACTGCGGCGGACTTGCCATTTCAAAGGACACTTCGACGCTCCTACTCTCACTGTCAAAGCCGGGATGCGAAAGCAGACGCAGTACCCTGAAAAAAGGGGAGTGTTTTCTTTGGGTATTCGACATGAAGAGAAAAACAAGGAACCCTGTTGTTCTGGTCTCCGGAACAATCAACACGCGATATGTCCGGTTAAGTGGAAGATAGGTCCCGCCTGGATGAATAGGTCAATCGATCACTGCGCCCACATTGGGGACATGGGATAAACCGACTTGCCAAGTTGAGGGACAAGAACAGCCCGCGAGCCTGTGTCAAAGCTCGCTGGAGAGCCATCAGGAGTGAGAAGTTTTGTAGCCATTTGATTAGTGGTCACAACCTGTCCATCGGGTTGTATAAGCAGAAGCTAAGACGTGGCGTGTGTTTATGGATGTACTGAGATATCAAGTGAGGAACAAAGCCTGGCCAGGACTTGCTTTACGCGGGCGAGCAACGTTGCCCGCCTGGACTGCGTTAAAGTCGAAGAGGTCTGGAACGGAAACCAGATTGAGTTCAAAACGACGAGGCGGATCTGAAGGCCCCTCTGTCAGTGGGAACCAATAGATAATAAATTGTCATAGCCTTATTCACTGATCGATGTCCTTCTAGGAACGAGGGGAGGTTATGCAGGAAGGCCAGGAGAGTCGGTGGTGTAAATATGTTCAAATAGTGTACAAGGTCAAGGGTGGTATCGGGGAGATCTCTTGAGCCTGGAAAGTAGAGTGAATGGATAGTGGTAAACAGAGTGCTCCTGCCTACGAAACTCAGAATAGAGTAAGGCCGGACTTGTCATATTTTGCATGTCTAGAACACGATCAGGGTACGGATTCGCAATCACCTTATGTCCTACCGATGAAAAGCACTTGGTCGTTTGACGACACAGCGTTGGACACGAACTTGACTACTAAGGACTCCTTCGCCGTTCCTGGTGGGCCTGAAAGCTCCAGGATATGACCACTGGGTAAGCCATTCCCTAGAAGCATATCTAGAGGTTCGCAGGATGAAAGAAATCTCTTGTGAATCGAGATCAATTCTGAGGCAGATCGACCTAGCGGCAGGCTCAAATCCACTGTGTTCATGTCGAACGAATCGTCGCTGGTAAGGTAGAGGACACTAGGAACGGGCACCCCTTATGTAAGCGTTAAACCCTAGGGTTTGGTTATGTAAGCAGGACAAATCTCAGGGTTTAACATCAAAAGAAACCAATGTGATAGTTGACAACATCTTTGCATTCATGCCCATCCATGTATGTGCCCTTTTGAGGTTGACCATACTGCCAGTCAAGCCTTGAGAGCCAGTGGCATGCAGTGCATTTGGTAATTGTTGGCTTTGTAATCCCAGACCACGAGAAATATCTTGGCTTGTGGGTGGACACAAAGTCAACAATGTCATTGGCGGAGACACACCCACTCTTCGTGCACTCCAACAGATGAAGCTGAAGAATTTGCTTTACGTCCTTGTCCTCAAGAACTGACCACCCTTGGCTATGGTGATATGACAGGAGTTCCCCAATGCAGATGAAGTCAAGGATCCACCAGCATCCACCAGTGCAGATTGTGTGCATGTTTCTCCCCACTCCCCTGGATCCTTGCAACGACCAAGGATGAATACCTTTGTCCTTTCATGCCTAAACCCTACACCTGCACGCACGGTTTAGATCACGTGACAGCTTATATAAGTAGGACAAATCTCGCCGTTTGTTTTTACAAAATGTGTAAATTAGCTCAATAAGAATGAAAACATACAT
Source organism: Lactarius vividus (assembly GCA_021527035.1). Taxonomy (NCBI): domain Eukaryota; kingdom Fungi; phylum Basidiomycota; class Agaricomycetes; order Russulales; family Russulaceae; genus Lactarius; species Lactarius vividus. The sequence continues at coordinate 7,899 of JAKELG010000365.1, read as the reverse complement.
TACTTGATAATAAACTTGGAAGGCTAATTTCTCCCTCAGTTTTGAGAATCCAAAAAAAATGTTCTGTTCTAGCTGTAGCTACAGCCATGTACTTTAATGCTAACAGAGCAGATTTCCGAATTTCGAAGATGTGGGGGTGTAATTAGGACAGCGAGGAGGGGGGCGTCCCGCTTACATAAGGGGTGCCCGTTCCTGGTGTCCTCTACCTTAACAAGACGTGATCGCGTGATCTCTTGTGGTGGTCACGGGTTCTGGTCGCGACAAGACTTGAACTAGAGTTTGAACACGCGATTTCGCTTGCGTCTTGGTTGAACTCGAACATAATCCTAAATCAATATCCCGTACACACCTTTTAACCTACACCCACCCCCTGCCCTGTCGTTTGTCTCAGTCTTGTACTTGGCTTACGCTATACCTTGACTGCAGACGATGCCAGCCTCTGACATAACCCTTTTCAAAAACGCCAGGGCAGTATCAACCGTGAGGGTGGATCAAGTTCCCAGAGGCGGTTAGTGCCCGCCTTAAACCCGGCAACTGTGGACCTTACATTTGATAATAGGCGGGCGGGAGATAGCGGACTATTTCAGGGACCACATAGGTATCCCTGTTGACCTACGCCTTCGCCTCGCTTTTTAACTAGAACGTAGGCCCCATCAAAAATGTTGACTTCTTTGGAAACGGGTCTTCAATGGAAATTACATTTTCTAACCCCGATGCTGCTCTGTGCGTCCGTCATCTTTACTGGCCAACTCACCTATTTCCGACTCGACCTTCAGGAAGTCTCTCAGCATGTCCGGATACATGATATCTGGTCACCATATGTACGTCCTGTGTATCTTCATAGTGGATTTTAGCTTTTGGGAAAGAGCGACGTTCTCTATCACTCCAAATATCGCCTCCTTTTTTTTATTTTTATTTTTAACAAAACTTGGAACTATCTAACGATGGTTTTACCATAGAACTGTCACAGCCAGGTCGCCTCCCAAATCTCGTGCAATATCACAAGTTGAATTCCCGGATATGCGCCGCAATCTCTATGTACTTGGACTGCCATTCGATCTATCCAAGTGAGTGTCATTCAAGGTGTGAATCGTACACTTTAGGCGATGCTAATCAGCGTAGCAGGGCAGAGCTGTCTTCTATTTTTTCACAGTTCGGAACTGTGACTCACTGTGTCATCCTCGCTACCGTTGATAATGCATCTCGCCGTCGCGGGTTTGTAGTGATGTCAAACCACACCGAAGCGAAAACTGCCATGGACAATATCTCTCAAAGGAATATCAGGTACGTTATTGCGATGGCCACACGCACTCGCCATTTACTTGACCATGTACTCCGCAGAGGGTCTATCGTCGATGTATCTTGGGCTGTCGTTCAACGTTCTCAAGGTGTGCTTCACATACTAGGAACTTATCAGCTTACCAATAGAGTCCACACCCAGGTTTTCTTGATGGCGGTGATAGGACTATCACCCTAGAAGGCCAAGTTGACTCTGCTCCTCCTAGCGCCGATCTTAGTTCTACATCTGCTCCTGCGTTCCAGCCCTTTGGTCTTTTGAGCAACCACCCCAAAGTCAGTCCACTCTCAGACGCTCGGTCTCGTCATGCGAGCATCTTTGTTCGAAATCTTCCTGCACTTCTATTTGCTCAAGATTCTGACCTGGAGCCCTTGTTCTGCCCGTTCGGCGACGTTAAAGAAATCCGAAGACAGGGTGTATCCTCGGCAACCTGGTCTCACACCGACACCATCTCCGTGGTTGTCACTTATTCGTCAGTTGCGGGTGCAAGAGAAGCCAAGGCAGTTCTGGAGGGTCAGCGCTATGGAGACATTCCTCTCATAGTGGAGTATCTCCCATCATTCAACTACAACGCCGAGAATGGCTGGAAATATGGTTGTGGTGGTGTTGCTAGCTCATCCTTGAATCCCTGCGCGTCTCCCTTTGTTTCTGACACCCCCTCGGCTGCCTCTGCTCCCCCTACTTGTCTCGTCTCTGGAACTTTCCCCGACTACTTTTCGAAACCCACGTCAAGCGGATCAGCTGTCCCTCTGAATCGTTTCTCGCTCTCGGAATCTGTCTCGCAGGGATACAGATCGCTTCCTGCCTCCGGCTTTCCATCGCGGTCCAACTCTGCTGCGTCGTGGAACATTTCACATGCACGCCCGAGTTTCCATGCGTAGCCAGCGGTGCAGACTTCGTAACCAATCCGCAGCAATCTTTGACAGTCTCAAGAAAGTCTTCCTATTATGATCCGTCAGCGATACCATTCCCCAAATTTCTCTTGCGCTCCACCCAAAATACGAGAAAATACAACCCTCAGCTTCGTGTTTATGTTTGGTTGCTCAATTCTATCGACTATCTGGTATGTTCACCTGTAGCAACGTCGCTACCAGGAAATTGTTGGTCATGGACCGTGTGTAATCATTCTTTCATAATTACGGTGCCTTATTGTTGTTTCCGCTCTCTCCAATAATCAAGTCATGATGTTTTTCCTTTCCTGTGATGTATTAGTTCTTCGACCACTGTGGTATTATTATAGAAAGTGGTTACCACGCCCCGATGAAGGAACTTGTCTCTGACCGGATATTTCGGCCCGGATGTTATGTCCTCTGACGACTCTGACACAGGCGGTGGTCGACTCAGAAGACGACCACAAGGTTTCCGGCCTTTACCTCGACCTTCACTATCAAGTGGTTCCGTCGGCCAAAGCATTCCGGAACTGCCTGAGTTAAACGAGGTTCACGGCTCTGCACCAAGTAATGAACTTACTCGTATCGCGACATCGACAGGGCTCGGAGGAGAGAATGCCCCGTCGAGTGACCCAAGAAATATGTTCCTTGTAGGAACGGTGTTAACTGAGTCTCCTGTCTCCAGCCCGAGTCCATCTGACGACCAGAGGCCGTTCTCATTGGGCCTTGGTCCATCAAGAGCTCCACTGCCTCGTCCACGCCCTATGAAGAAATCATCATTGCTTTCCAACATATCTTCCTCTGCCTCCGACCTCGTTGCCGTTGATGAACCTCCTTCACCCTCTCGACGACGATGGGACGATCTCCGCCATCACTTCCTGCCTCACCATTTGTCCAGTCGCGCTTCAGACATCCAGTCCTCTTCCACCCCACCCACTGCATTCTTTGCACCTCCACGCCCTTCTACGCCCAAACAATTTCGAATGCCTAAGCTTGGATTCAGGCAGGTCGTCGAACAAGCCCCGGAAGCGTTGGTGGATCAAATCACGAGGTTTGGGGATGACATTCTCAGGGCATCAAGAGCAGTGCGCTCTGCTGAACCCAAAGCACAGAGAAGGGAGCGGGATGGAACGCTCGCGACGGTGGCAACGTCCTTTAACATGAGTTTCATGAGTTCGAACGCAAGCCTGGGGTTAGGCACGCCAACCCCAAACTACCTGCCGCCCAGTCGCGCAAAGGCCGTGCGGAGACCACCATCCCTCCAGTCCATGTCTGTATCGCACTCGCCATCAGCAGCCCCCACTTCCTTATACACTGTCATTTCGTATTATGCGTCCATCACCCCTAGCCAAAAGGACACCACAATTGTTTTACCACACGAAAGCGAGGTCCTTTCTGCCTTATTGTTGCCTTTCATGAGCATCAGGAGCGAGAAGGCCGTCAATAAGCAACCGCAAGCAATGGAGGCTTTTGAGACCATAGTGAAGACCTGGCGAGCAGCCTCAGAAGTGGTAGCACATTGATAAACGTCTCCAATGTCTCTTCTAATTAGTCGGTGTCATAGGCATTTCTCGAACGCTGCCTTTGGTGCTGCAAAGTTGCACGAATTACCCAAGATAAGACGGACATTCGGATGAAGGCTCTCGGCGGCTTATCCACCTGCTTATTTTCCTCTGCCGGCCTATTCGCCACTGGTTCCTTCGTCCATTTACAGACGCTGTTTCAGGCGCTTTTTTCTCTACAAGTATCTCTACTCGCCGAAGGTGATTCGGAAGGGGCATCATACGTACGCGAACTTATCGACGGTGTAAGAAAGGTCGGACGCAAAGAAGGGCTTGGTAGCTCCATGTTGATCCAAAAATACGAGGTCCAGCTCGTTTCCGAAGCTGATACTCAAGCAATCCTCGAATTCGCGGTCATTATGGCTTTGGCGGCCTGCTTGGAGAGTGCGATGCAGGGCGAGCATCGATATATCCTACATCATCTCGCGGAGATGAAGGTAAGCATAGGTTGCATCTCCTGGTCCTTGTGAAGTGATTCTTCTATAGGAAAGCGGATTCGGTGACATTGCATCGTCCCACCATTCACCGGACCTGATGCGTATTAAATCACTCTGCGTCACCCACTGTTCGTATGCACTTTTAAGTTTTCTGCCGTCAAGTGATGGAGCGCAACGATCCACTGAAGACCATTACTTGGCCTTTCGAATCCTTACCGAATCCTTGATCCCAACGGCTCATACTCTCGTCCACGATGAGGTGTTTGATTGCAAAGTTGTTTCTGCCAGGCTCGCTCTTAATATTTTGCACCTGTCTGGTAAGGAGACCGGTATCGCATCCCTTATTGGAGAGTGGTATCATGGTCATGATCAATGGAGAGCGGCTTTTGAAGTCGCAATCCAAACTATGGTTGGTGTTGTTATCTGCGTACTCGCAAAACTCCATTCTGTTTTTCGCAGGTGAAAGAGGATGATTGGCAAGCGGTGGCCACACTCCTCACGGCTTTAATGGAACAATTACCAAATGAATTACGCTTTCCAGCTGCAACTAAGTTTCTTCCGGCATTGAATGAGGTGCGTCACACCCAGCATCAGCGCTTCTTGGGCTGAGAATACCTATCAGAAACTCGTTCTCGACCCACCTCCGCTTCCTTTCCCGGAATTCACAGAGCTTCTAGAGATAGTCTCCCAAAAGCTCCCAAAACTCTTCTATAAGCCTCTATTTACTTGCGCGGCGGGAACCAAGACCTCTTCTGTCTTAGACCATCTGCGGACAGTAGCAATGCTAGCGCGGTACCTCCCGTCCTTCTGGATCCGAGACGCCGAAATGTTACTGGTAGTCATCATGAGCGATTCTAGGAGCACAGACCAGGACCTACAAGGTGATGTAGGGCTTCAATGGGGTCAAGTCCGTCTCGGCCAGCTTGCAATTTTGATTGAGCTTATCGCACATGTTCAATCTGAAAGATATGGTAAAGACGCCCAGACAGTGAGCTTTGTCCCGTCCGATTTGAACCAAAGCTCAGCGACGTAATCAGATCTCCACCCCCGCGTTTGTTAATCAGGCTCGATTCTTCTTCGCATTTGAACATCGCCTCGGTGCATTCCTCGACGGGAAGGTGGTTTGCATACTTCCATGTAGTTGCGTTGACTGACTGAGACTTAAGGAGCGCACGCTCTTAATACCGGTAGTCCAGAGAATATTGTGGTCATCCTTTTTTCGAGATCCGACTGCTGGTGGGTTCCTTGAAACCGTAGGTTCATCTTCATCCACAATATCCCAAACCCCGATATTTGATACCTGCTCAGGGCCCAATGGTTGTCTCGTGTCATGTCCTGGATTCTTAGCTCCGAGGAAGACACACGAGCTGCGCCGAGTGACATAGTTACGATTCACGAGGCACTCGCCGAAATTTATGGTTCTCTTCAGCGGTGGTCACCGACCTTGCGAAAGGTAGTATTCGCCCCTATTCGTAGTTCTGCACTGACTTGGCGAAGCACGAAAGCGTTATTCTCTTGTCACCTTCGGCCTCATTGGATGGTGGACTGTTGCCGACTCATCTACCTGCGACCACCTCCCCTCCCTTCCTCACTTTCTTTACCCGGGGGCGTCACTTGGAAAACTTCTTCAAGGGTATATTAAGCAATTCGCTTCGTCTCCTGGTAGTAGTCTCTGGCCTTTTATCCAAAGAGGACCATGAGAGTCTCTGTCCATTTCTTTGGGAGAGCTGCCTCACTCAAGTGGCGTCTGAGATTCAGGCCTCGGTGGGTCCACATTTGGCTGGCGTACATCCTATTGATTCCGGGTTCATCACTCTACACAGGCAACGTTCTTGATTATGCAATGCGCAGAGAAGGCTCCGACTGCTGTTTTGAACCTAATAAAGGCCGATCTTAAATGGTTTGCCTTTGAAAAAGTGTCTTTATGAGAAGAGACTTTTACATTTGGCGTTGACAGTTCGGAAGCACCCATTCGTCTTCTCGCGGCGCGCCGCTTGAGCTTGATTTCTGGATGGCGTTTCCAAATGCTGTCGCAGGAGTACCTTGTTGATAAGAATTACCGAAGGCCGTTTAAATATGCTCCGACCCCCGTCTCATTTATGCCCACGGACATTGGCTCTAGTTCTTTCGTGTTCAGGGAGGACTCAGAAAGGGGGAGTGTCGTAAATGGGCGCGTTCTTCCGCTAGAACTTCGAAAGAGGCTGGCAGATATAGGCTGGACCCAAGATGAAAACGCAACGGACCAAAAACGCGAGTGGATTATGACACCTTTCTCGCTATTTTCCATGCAGCAGCTTGAAAAGCTGGACCCCGGTCTTCCCACATCAGTCACATCAAGTTCTTCACAGCCTGGCGTCCACGAAAGTCTTTCGCCGCCTTTGGCAGAACAAAGGTCATTGTCGTCGTCGTCGTCGTCACCCCACGGTGTCAAACGTCGGTCCATTTTCGTGCCGACCTTGGCATCAATCCTACCCGACCTAGCAGCCCTTGCGTACGATACTAACCACATCGTCGCCAACGCCTCTCGGGTTGCGGTCATGGACTTGATGCGACACGACCCAACCCTTATCACCAGACCTGCTTTTGACGTCTTATCAAGAGGAGAGACCTCCTTCCAATTCGTTTTCTCAGTCCTTAGGCGCTACATTTATACCCACAGTACGCTTCCCCCTGCCATGGCACACCACCTATTCAATCATTTGGCGGGTTTTCTCAAGCTCTCTGCAAGGCAAGGTGAAGGCGAGGATACACTCATGAGGTTCGCCTACACCGTTCCGCTACTCTCGAAACTTGTTTCCCAAGTCAGCGACATGTCTCTACGAGAACTTCGGCGTGCCAAAGTGGATATTTTCTTGATCCCGTCTGGTTCGCTTTGGTTTTCTTCCTCTACTCCCGCAAGTCCCATGTTCCCTCGGTCTCTAAGTGAGATCACAACCAGTTCTGAAGTGGCTACATTACATCGACTTGGGAAGGTGGTACTCGTCCGAGTTGCCCAGAACCTGTTATTTATGAATATGCTTAAGCGCAACCGAAGAAGTCCAGGCAGTCAGAAAAAACGTGTCTCGCCTAGTTCTACCAACCACGGCAGACGCTGACCAACGATCCTCGGATCCGCTTTCTTTCTTACCAAAGAAGGAAAGAACTACGTATTTCAAAACTACCCTAGGCGCCAATACATCCGCTCTCTCCCTTCTACTCTCAAGGTCTCACGTTCTTCTAGTTACTGAAATATTTCGCTCTCTTCCGCGTCACCTCAATGACAGGAGCGAACTTGCTGTCCTTATTGATGGTCTTAATGAGATATTGCTTGTTCACGGGGACGACATCGGAATCGTCGCACACGTCCTTATTGGTGAGGCAATAGTTGCATTCGGACGTTCTTTGACTCATTCCGCTCTAGCTTTGATGACAGCCAGCGCACGCTTTCATCGGCTGTTTACTTCTGGTGGAGGCTACACCCTCTTCATATCGGTCCTCTTCAAAGTTTATTCCGAGTCGGAATCCAACGAGGGCGTCAGGCTCGCGATAGAATACTGCATAAATCGTTTCTACGCCGTCCATCAAGAAGCCTTTGTCTTCCAAGCTCTTAATGTGCTTTCGCACATAGTCATGCTCCCCGAAGTAGACGGCCCTTGGGTAGCTAAGCAAATATTCTTACTCCTCTCCACACTCAAGGACCACTCTCCCGTACATGCTGCCGACGCTGCTGGTAT
>JAKELG010000364.1:0-37161 GCA_021527035.1 Lactarius vividus | reverse complement strand
CTAAGGCAGCCAAGGAACCAAGAGGAGAACTGCCGCCCAACTAGCCCTGCTGCTGCCAGTGTAGTATCTTTGGTTGCCAGTGGGTAAGATCAAGACGATAACATTTGGATGGGCCCCTTAACGTTACACTAACCTACAGAGACTGTACGATTGCTTCTTGATCCCAGGGCAGAGGACTAAGACCTAGAGGAGGGAAACCAAGGCAGGTAGTGCCAGTGGCAACAACGTAGCCTGAGAGTGCAAGTTTCAAATAATAATAATTTTACAGTAAATAACATTCTCGTAATAAATGCTATCGTAATCCCCGTAAGCAATTTCGACCATCGTTGGCCTTCATTCTAAAGGGCGGCTCGACAACACGTCCATTGGTACGCTTGTTGGCACGAGTGTCGGCGTAGACTGAGTCCGACGTCGGAAAATGAGCAGTCCAGCCAGGGGCTCCATGTCGTGGGAAGGTCTTAGGTCTCGAAAGTTCCGACAATATTGCGCGAAAACCTTTTTTCTGATATCCCACACGACAGCTTGAACGCGAAGGGGTCGAATGTTTCGTCCAGGAGGACAACTACGACCTTGATCACGACAGATAATCCTGAAGGGTGTGCAGCTCACATTCTAAACCACGAAGGAGTATTATACCCCATGTGACATCATGATCCAACTCAACCGAACTACCCCTGCTCATGGATATCGGTAGAGCCTCCGCCCGATACCAAAAGCATCCGATGTTCTGCTGCCTCTATCCTGATAAAAGCTTCCCACATAGGTTCCAAGTGTTCCTGTGTCGCCACGCGGTATGCCATTCGAGCCAACTGAGAGATCCTAGGCCGGCCGGCCGCCACCTCGATTGACCTCCACATTGCTCTCAACACACAGTGGCAGCTAACGGTCTCTTGCCAACGAATTCCAATTCCTGGCCTGATGTAGTGCCTTGATGACCGAGCTTCCAACACCCCGCCCTATAGGCTGCACTATGTGTAGTTCCAATGACGCTCGATTACATACGTAACACGAAACAATTTGGAAAGCTCGAAAAAGACACAGAAACAGACAAACTTATGAGCATACAGCTATCTCACTGTTGCTTCGTAGGAATGATTGCCTGCTGCAACGGTACGCGGTCGGTGTGTCCAGAAGACTGCAACAGGACATGGTCGTGAGTGCCAACGCCCTGATTAACAAACGCGTCAACAAAGTTACCGCGATGAAAAGTCAATGGAGAGGACGTACAATCATGCTATGCGGGAACCCGAAGTCAAAAGGCGTGGCTTCCTCGATACGCTTGATCTGCTCGGCGGTGAGAGAAATGTCAGTGCGGTGATATTCTCATTGAGCTGTTCGACCTTTCGGCCACCGATGATCGGGAACACGTAGGGCAGCTTTTGCAGGTGGTACGCGATGGCGACTGTTCATCCGTACTCGTCAGCCCGGCCCGAATTTCTGGCGGTCTAAAGATGTGGATCCCCCACTTACTCGATGTGATGCTCTCCGTACCCACTTCCTTCCCAATCTCCTCGAGCACGTCACACACCTTCTTCTGCTCAGGGGTCCGCTCCCAATTGGGGCTGAATACAGTACGACCTTTCTCACCGCTCTCCTTCCGGCGAGCCTCTTCGGCGTTGGTGCGAATCTTCCCACCGCCAAGGACCCCCCAAGGGGCAAGCGCGAGACCCTCAGAGCGCGCCATAGGAATGATATCACGCTCGAAGGACCGATCAAGAATAGACCAGTTACCCTGGTAAACGCTGAAGGGTGTCTTGCCGTGATCCTTAGCGTACTGGTTCGCCTTGGAGACCACCCAGGCAGGAGTATCCGAGATGCCCTGGGCGACCAATCAACAAACCTCACAGCGAAGGAGACGCATAAGTAGATAACGTACGAGGTAGAGAACCTTGCCTTGTTGAACAAGAACGTGGAGCGAGTTCATGACCTCTTCGACGGAGGTGGCGTAGTCCCACCAGTGCACGTAGAGAAGGTCAATATAGGTCGTGCGCAGCTTTTGAGCGAGGCTTCCACGGAGACGTGAAGTGACTTGGCATGGTTCCCAGAGTAAGTCACCATGTGGCTCTCTTGACCACGCTTGTAGTTGCTCGTATACTTGGTGGCGATGACAAGCTGGTCGCGGATACCACGCTTCTCGGCCCACTCGCCGATGAAGGCCTCAGAGGTCTCATCTTGACTGTATTTAAAGTAAATAAGATCATACGTCCGACCCTCCCGAGGAGGTGAGAGCTCACTAATTGTTTGCCGTATCGATAAAGTTACCCTGCAGAAGTGGGTCAGGACTGTACACACGGAGAAAGCGTGAAGGTGGACTTACGCCTGCGTCAAAGTAGGCATCGAGAAGCTTAAAGGACGTCGACTTATCCATCGAGCCCATTCCGAATTCATGCCATTTGTCGCCAATACTCATAGCACCGAGCTGCAAGGGCGACACACGCACGCCTGCAAGAGGCGAGAGTGTACGATAGCGCCCAAGCTTGGTAGGCGGGAGAGGAGGGGGAGACCAGAGAGAAGACATTTGAGGAGGAATAGCGGATGATGATACAAAATGGGTCGTCCCAGCCCGCTATTTGTACTGCGTGGCAAATAGGGAGTTGGCGATCCATGCGAGAGTCGGCTGACTGAGCAAGTACAAAGATTTTCTCTAGTGCGCTGACAGCTGGCGTAACACGAAACTCGGACTGCCAATGACGATGACCATAATGGTTCACAGAACAGTTTAGAATCACAGCTGACAGTTTAAGCTCAAACACATACGACGCGACGCGCGCGTAGCGGCAAGCGTAGCCGGGCACAGTGGAGAGGTCGACACCAACCCGGATGCGGGTGGATACCATCCAAACTAGGAAGTCATGACACCAAGCGACCCACACCATGACATAATCGAAGTTTGATAAGACACCCACACTTGCACCCACTTGCCAGTGCATCCACATCTCCTCCGCGCTTCCAGGTACCGACAGGCACGTACTTCCAGAGACACATAATATGTGGGTTGGGAAACAACAATACCAAGGCCATCAGACCGTCTAGAAGGCGCAGGTTGTTGAGGTCAATAGTGATTTCACGTTTGGAACGGGTATTGAAGCACGCCATGTAAGATGCCATGTGTGTAATTGTAGAGTACAGTAATGTAAGCAATACCCCAAACATAATTATATTCGAAGGGAAAGTACTGTGCCAGATGAAGTCCGCGGATAGGATAACGATGGTAATGCACAATGGTTGCCTTGGCTAACACAAGTTACATGAGTACACAACAAGTGCAAAAGGCTCACCTTGTACAGACATGAATACATGAAGATCAATCTCATTGAGCTGTTAGTTCAAAATATAAGTCGCATGGCACAGAGATGTTTCGGCGCCAATATATTATTATCACGTTGGTTAGAAACCCGGGTCTTTCGGGGTTTTTCGCCGACTTGCGATTTTCATCGCTACCGAGATCTTCGCCCGCTCGCTTCGGTTCGCGCTCTCAAGGCCAATTCCCGAAGTCCAACGAGACCGATCGACTGACCCTTGCGATTTCTCTGTGCGCAATTTCGCTGCGTAGGGTTTCTGGCGCAACAAGATCGTCTCTGTGCTAGCCTCGCAAGCACAGCGACACGACAGTGGCCCAGCCCCGAAGGTGTTTCTGCACCTTCCTCGCGGGCTGTGCCTCACCCTTCACCGTTGCATGACCTCTCTTCATGCCTACTTCAATAACCGCGACCAAGCTGCATTTCAGCGACAGCTTGCCGTCGCTCCGCCTACCGATGTCAATGCGCGCGATTGGTTAGGCCGCACTGTACTTCACCTCGCCTGTTCTGCCTTGGACCCGGCGGCAACTGAATTTGCGCGTTTGCTTCTCGCTCATTCCGGAATCAGTCCCAACCTGCAGGATGTGGAAAGCCACTGGACCCGCTGCACCGTGCGCTGTATAATGGGAATCTTTCTACCGCGTACGTAGCTCAGCTCATCATTGTGCCATGGTCCTTTGTCGGACTATTCCACAGCATTCTCCTGCTCCAAAGAAGCGATGTCGATACCACGCTGAAGGACTCGGAGGGCTATCGGGCCTTTGACCTCTACAACACCACCGTTGAAGATACAATGCCGAACAAACGTGATACAACTGGGGGTTTTGAACTGTATACGTGGGGCACGAACAGGCACGTTTATCACCTTACTTACTGGGTTCCCAACCAGTGGTGCTCAGTCATCACAGGAACGCCTCCTTGGGCCACGGCGATACTGATGACCGAATCCACCCCGAACAGGTTGTCCTTGGGCAGTGCGATACGTCAGAGGGTAGCAAAGAAGCACGAGATATGATCGATTTCAGACTGCGGCCCGCACTAGCTAGAGACGTCCGACTGTCAAGGCTACATACTGGTATGCTAAAACCTCCCCCTTTTCACCTGATTCTCCTTTGGGAAAGGCGCACTTCGCTCTGAATCGTTTTCTGAACAGTGGTAATCACGAACGAACCGCAAGCCAAAATCCACGCCTGCGGCTTTGCTAGTACTGGTCGGCAAGTTACTTTCTGTTCCAGCTCTGAACAGTAATCCAATCGTCGCGTAGACTTGGCCATGGCGGAGGGCAACATACCCAGCCTTCATTCTCGCCTATCGTCCAGCTCCCTTTGAGAACAAGGTTACTGCTGTCGCTCTCGGCCAAGATCACACTCTTGCCCTTACGTCACATGGCGCCGTTTTCTCTTGGGGCCTTGGTCGGTTTTCTCAACTAGGTTATGATGTGCCTGCGCCCCATGTCCAGACCACCCCTCGTGTTATCGGTGGACCTCTTAAGCGTGAGCGCGCGCGAGGTATAGCCGCCTGCAAGAGTGCAAGCGCATGCTGGACGGACACCGTATTATTTACATGGGGGAAGAACAACGGCCAGCTTGGGTACGACAAAAGTGCAAGCCCGATACAACCTATCCCGAGGATAGTCACCAAGGTCACGAAACCCGTCATTTCCGTGGCGCTAAATGTGTGTCTAACTGCTATGTTGGTAATGTTTTGATTTGACTCGTTGGTTCAGGACAATGCGATGGCTTGTCTTTTGGTGACGCAGGAAGTCGTTCTCCTATTTAACGATGCCCACTCGCGCGTAACCTTTCCATCCCCGACGCGCCTTCCTTCCGACTTTCTAGCGTATCGACCTCCTCAGGCTGCGCGAGCAATCACTACTGCACGCATTTTTTGCAACGAGAACATGTTCGCCACAATTTCCTCCTGCAGGGGAAATATTTACTTTCAACGTCTCGACCTTACTCCCCCCAAGCGAGCGTCCCCTCCCCATACAGCCCCAACGCGTTTGGACGCTGCGAAAACAGTGGAGTGCTGTGCACGTATGCCACCCTTTAGACACTCTTTCCTATCTCGTCGAGGCTGAGAAGGTACTCATAGGACGCGGCGCTCGCAGGAGAAAGCTCGCTCATTATTTGCACCGAGTCTGGGCATGTTTTCGTGCGGTCACGAAGCAGTGGCTCCAAGGCCCCGCGCTTTTCACGTGTAAATGGGTTGCACCGCGTCGTCGCTGTACGCGCAAGCGACACAGGTGCCCTAGCTGCCCTCCGCGAACCTTATCAGCCTCCGGGAGTGATCCCTTCGGGAAACACGCTTACGGAGGACATAGCGCGATCGCGGCCGTTTATGCGTATTGAGCACGAAGTGAAGCTTGGGGTGCACGAGTCGACGTCAGGTCCCAAAGTGTGGGAGGAAGAGGACGGGAGAGATCCTAGTAGACAAAAGGAAACGCTCGTGGACTTACCACGATCTCGATCGTACTTCTCCGTCACGCATGCCGAGAAAGTACGCTGGGACCTCGAGAGTACCCAGGGAGTTCCTCCGTGATCCCGCCGACCGAAATACCTCCTGGTCTCACAGCGTTGGAGGACGAGGAAGAAGGTGATTCTAGTGCCGAGGCGGAAGCGCTCGCTCGTGACTCGCAGGAAATCCATCGCCTCTGGGCCGTCCTTGCACAAAATCGGACTGCGCGGAAGCGGGCGGGCCGGGCTCTCTCGGACATGGGGTGTCCGTGACGAGTAAGCTTCCCAATGGCGCCGATCTTGTGCTCCGCGTCCAGGGCTCCACGGAACTCAACGTGCACAGAACCGTGCTTTCTGCGCGCTGCGCGCTTCTTGCGCGCGTGCTTGGTGGCTTCGGGAGTCTCTACGACCGCGAGTCCGGCGTGGTCCCTCAAGCTCCTCCCCGGGCCAAGCCCGAAGAGCAGCGCGGGTCCCCCACGGACCACGGGCGAGGCCCCCCGCCTCGCCGTTGCGGGCGTGCATGCGTTTTCGGTGCTCGTGTTGGTGCATTACTTGTACACGGACGCGCTACTCGCCGTCGGCGATCCCCGGCTCGCCAGTACGACCGCTGAGGCGTTTTCCCAGGGCCGCGTGTCGCCCGCCCAAGTGGTGCGCGAACTTCGGTCCCTCACACGCGTACTCCACCTCGAGTGCCTGGCCGATGCCCTGCTGGGGACCGTGCGTCGCGAGCCGTCTCCGTCGCTGAACGCCGATTTTCGCGCCATCTTTGACGCGCCGATGTCGGCGACCCCGCCGGACGTCGTGCTCAGGCTTGCAGACCGCGGACGTCTTGTCTCACTCCCTCGTCCTGCGCGCCCGGTCTCCGTTTTTTTGAGGTTTTCTTCGCGGACGAGGATTGGACCGCCGACCGGTGGGAGGCAGAAGGTACACTGCGCGTGGATTTGCGCCATTTGGAGTGGCGCTCGATGCAGTATGTATTGCGGTTCATGTGTTGCGGTGAAGAGGCAGAGATGTTCGAGAGGCTGGGTATGTGGTTGTCTTGTCCCTTCCTCGTTCGCTGGTTGTATCCGTTGAGCAGATTTTATTGAGACCGTCGATCAGCTGCTGGACCTCCTATTTGAGGTTATGTCTGCTGCGGTGAGCCCCCGCCTCGATAGGTCTTTCTCATCTCACGGTTGGTGGCACATTAGAATGAATTGCTTCTGGACCGATTGCTCCTGATTTGCTCCTCTATTCTCGTCAAATATGTTACCATCAACAATATCTCATCCATCTACATGGAAGCCGCTTCCTTACATTGTGAACAACTGATGGATAGTTTGCATCAGTACATGTCTGTCAATATGGAGACATTGCTCGAGGCACGCTTACTCGATGACTTGCCCCCTCGACTCGTCAGGCAACTTTCCAGCGCCGTGCGCGGATACCAGGCTGTCAAGTCGCCATTTTCTCGCATGCAGTTGCCTGTGAACCTCGCCGCGGCTGTTCAAGCGCACCACGAATGGATCGCTGAGCAGGACATTCCAGGTCCAATCGTACGCTCACAACCGAGATCACAACCCAAGTTGTTCCCCAAGGCGAACCGGAAGCCGTCGCTGCCCACGTCCCCTGGGAACAAGCCAACTGTACCACGTACTCCACTTCTCTCCAACCCAGGTGAAGACTTGTTCGCCATGGACGAGGCATTTGTTCCTCCTCTGAATCTGGACGCAACTGCGTCGACTGACGAACTCGGACCTACCCAGAAGGTGGGACCATGGAAGGGCAAGTCTACTACTCCCAAGTAAGGTCCCACTTTAGCCCTTTGAAGGTGTTCATACTGACATTGAGGGCTTGTAGGATTGATATGAAAAAAATACTGGCGGAGGCCGAGGAGACGCAAGCTGCGAATCGTTCACAGCCATCCGTGGCTGGGGTACCAGTGTCTGTACAAAGGCAGCGGTCAGGGGATCGCCTGCGTGTGTCGTTTTCGCTGTCCAAAACCCCAGATTCGCCGCATTCGAGCCCTCTCAACACCTCGCGTACCACGCCAACCGGCACACCAGCGTGGAGGATTCCACATTCTGGAGAGCCCTCGAGCTACCCTCCTGGTCATGCTCGCGCAGCAAAAACCCCGCCATCGCCCGCCCGCACTTTAGCGCGCACTTCCCCAGCAAGCACCCAGGCGGCGCCCCCGTCCCAACTGTCCGGTTCTCCGATGATAATGCAAAGATCGCGGAGCTCCCCAGGCTCATCAACGCTCGCGCCGCCGAATCGTCCTGGCTTGGGACCGGTCATCAGCCCGTCCAAATCCAAGGCGGGGCCGACGGCACCCCGCCAAGCCGCGTACGTGGCATCCCCCCCACCGATGCGTTTTAACTGTTAACTAACGTGGACAACGAACGCAGAGGTAAAGCGTGGACGCTACCGTCCGCAGAGCCCGTCTCGTGGAAATCCTCGAGCGGTGCGCCGGTCTCCTTCGCCGAGATCCAGCAGCTGCAGAGCAGGCCAGCCCAGGCGGCAAACGAGCAGCGCTCGCTACGGGACATACAGGCGGAGGAGGCCGAGCTGCAGGCCGAGGCTGAGTTCATGAAATGGTGGACTGCGGAAGAGGAACGTATACGCTTGGAGAACGAGGCCGTCGCCGCGTCCCTGCTGGCGCAATCGAACCAGCCGCGCCACCGGCGTAAGGGTAGGAGCGGCAAGACGCCAACCAATACTCCGCTGGCTGATGGGGGAGCACCGGCTTCTTCTAGTCGTGGGCAGAAAGCACCTCGTGGCGGCGGAGAGGGGAAACGACGGACACCACAGCGCGTCCCGTCGGACGGGAAGAGAGCGTCGGGTCGTAGCTGACTTTTTAGTTTATCTTATCTTCTGGGACTGTATGTCTTTTAGCCTACGGGAATATATAGTAGGAATTTATAGAGGCGCTCTTCTGCCCCATCTGACGAGTGCCGCAATGCGAACTGGGCATGCATACAGCAACTCTTGCCAGAGTTAAATCTATACTGCACGTGGAGTGATGTGTGGACTTTTTGAATTACCGCGTTGCGACGGCTGTATAAAAAAAAAAAAAGCACTGGTGGGCTTATGTATCGTGCGAGCTTGGATGATGCTCCTCTATCCACCTTCTCGGCCTCTTTTCTACAACGGCGACACGCCGGTTCTGCGGGCCGCCCTCCTCGTCACCATCAGCGAAACGCCCCCGCTGGGGGTGCGCAGGGCACGGAAGAACGTTGGATGCGGAGACGGTCAGCAGACACGCGAGGAACGTCACGCCGAAGAGCGAGGAGGTGAGCGAGCGCGCGCGGCGGCTGGTGAGACGGAATGCGGGTGTTCGTGCGAAGACCATGTTGCTTCTATGACTGTTTTTTGCTGGAGACCTCAGAAGAATGTTTAGAAGAAGAAAAAAAAAGGGGGGGATGTGGTACCATAAACCCCATAACCCTCCCTACTAGGCTTTGTGTGCTTTGCGAATGCCTGTGGACGTTGGCGGTGTTCGGTGGGGTTTGTTTGCTGGGTGGCTGGCTCACGGCTCGGAGCGCGCCGTGGGGTCAAAATCCGCTGTTGTGGCATGTTTGGACTTGCACCAATTCTCCTTTCATGCCTCCGCGACCGAACGTACGTGTCCTGCGCGACATCAAGGCGCGACAGGGCGTAGCCGACAACGAGATTGCGCGCCGGGCCTACCTCTACGTTGCTCGCAACCAGACCCTCCCTGCCCAGGTGCGCTACCGCGCCCAGCTGCAGCTCAACACGTTTGGCCGCTACACGCGACCAACCACCGTCAAGAACCGGTGCACCGTCACCGGGCGTGGGCGCGGAGTAATTGGCGAGTTTGGGCTGTGTCGTGTACGTGGGGGTGCTGTTTTTTCCAGCTTGGACCGCTGACACGAGGGGGTTTGACGTGAACAGTACCAGTTTCGGTCGAAGGCACTCGCGGGAGAGCTGCCGGGCATCCAAAAAGCCTCTTGGTAAAGGGATACGATGTGGGTGGAGTCGTCATTGGACATGGCTTCCGAAAACTTAATTAGGTGCCGTACTCGTACTTTCGTTTCTTTCTGGCCATCGTTTGACGTCGGCACCAGCACACCTGTTATTTGCCAGTCCACTTTGTGTAGTTCCCGCATCAATAAGCTACCATTACATTCAAATCCGAGTGCAAAAAAGAAAACTCGCGTGTTCATAGAACCAGATATAGAAACGTGTAAGGCCGTACCGTAAAACGAAGCAGAAACCGAGACCGAAACGACGAGACTAAGCGGTCGGCGCTCGCACGCGCGTCCACATTCGCCTTCGGCCAACTTAAGTCCACCAGAGGCAGGCCAACACGCAGCCCTCGAAAGGTGTTGGGTAATATATATATTCACTGAATACCAACACAATAATTCCTGGAGGTCGTCGCAAATCACGTCTACTACTGCATCACGGCCCATTCTCGGCTATCCGAAACTCAGTCGCAGCGGCGATACCAAGGCGTGAACGAACCGCCGGGGTAGGAGTCCCTAAGACACCAGTAAGCCCTAAAATACTAAGAGATTTACTGCCGACAACTAAGAATGACCGCTGGGAGGATAGTACACCGGCGCACGGCGATCTTGCTCATTGTGACGCATATAAGGTAAGGGATGTTGAACGGATGGAATACCTGAGGGTGCTAGGTCTGTGCTTCCCAGGCCTGGAGGAGGGGACAGAGTGGGTAAGAAGATACAGAAAACGGATGGGCCGTTGCGCCACCGGGCCCAATCTGGCTCGGGAGGAGGGGGTACGGGGCACTATATAGGTTTGGAAATTCGCCGCGGGGACGATTGAGTGGTGCCGGAATGAAGCCTGAGAGATTGGGGTGGGCGTTAGTGGGGACTGAACAAATAGGAATTCCGTCACAAAGGTAAAACCGTACCTCTGATATCGTCCTCTTGGGTTGGTGGACCATCGTGCCGATCTCCGATGATGGTGATAGAAGAAAAAGCATAGCTAGACCTATCATTAGCGGGAATCTGCCCCCTGAGGGGTGGGTTCGGCTGCACGGTGGCCGAAGTTCCGGGAGCTTGGGATCGCACATGATCGCTTGGGATGTACTCTTGTGTGGATGATGGGCGGAGCTTATAGACCACGTCGATCTTCGCTAGTAACGCTTGCATATTTTCTTCATCCTCGCTGCTCCCCGCACAAATCTCGAAGACTTCCTCTCGTAGTCGCCCTAGGTCTTCCCAAACTAGGGGAGAAGCGAGTGCCAGGGGTAGACGTCTGTCATCCGTCATCGTCTCCAGTAGTTCTAACAGCTTCTTGAAGTAGTCTGTATCCTCTAGACCTGATCCTTTGAGCGGAACCACCATCACCCCCAGACGTCCTAGTTTGCAAAAGTTTAGTAATGGACCGTCGCGTGCAGCCGTCCCGAGTATTGCATGAGTCCTGCCTATAAAATCAGCCCCGATAGGGCCCCCATCGACGAATGATTTCCAGAATTCTACGTCTTCATAGGTGCCAACGCCGAGGGAATAGAGCACTCTTGCAAGAGACGCGACGTCCCACTGTGACCGGAAAACAACAGTGCCTTCACGATTGAACTCGTCCAGGAACTGTGTTAAGACGGCTTTACAGAATCTAGCCTTGATGAGGCCGACGCGGAATCCAATGGCCCTATCGACGAATATATGCCCTGGAAACAATCAGTGACAAATAGTTCGAAGCAATGCGCTAGTGATCCAAAGTCGGGTGATCGCCAGTCCACTCTCTGTGAATTCTCCAGTACCGCGAACGCCGTGTCGATCACGGTACAGCACACACCAAAGACGCGTAACTTGGCTGGAATGAAGGTATTGGAACGCAATGAATTTAAGAGGTTGACCTGCAAGCTAGTCCACAGGTAGTCATAACAGACGAGGCCTTCCATGAACTCCATGGACTCCTCGGGGTGTTTGGCGACAAAGTCTGGAAGACAGTTGGCTAATGCCCGGAGGAGATCGGGGTTCCGAAGGTGGTCCTTTCTAAATACTAGCTTGGCCTTGCTGTAATACTTGGGACGATCCTGGAACACTAGGCTGAGACGCCGCCCTCCGGCCACGGCGTCCAAGATCTCGAGGAGCGGGACGACGCTGAACCCTGGTTCTTCAGCACCGACACGCGTGCGCGTTCGTTCGTGTGCCTCGTTGAAAAGCGCCAATGAGGAGTCAGATACGTCGACCTTGTTGATTCGAAGTTCGCTCCGGAGTATGTCGAGTGTTTTCCAACACATTGAAAGGCTTGAAGGGTCAACATCATCTTGCGAGAGAATAGCTCCGACGAGCAAAGTCAGATTGATGAGTGGGCCATCGTTCAGAACAGTCCGCCACATTTTGCCTTCGTCGGGAGGCGGTGCCTTCTCGTAGGAAACTCCCACAGAAGGCGGTACGGTGTCCCGCTGTGTCTGCAACCTATTGTCCCAAGATGAGAAGAACGTGCACAGGGGAGTAAGGTAGCTTGGGAATTTGTTTTTCGGTAGTACCACCTTGCCGGGTTCCAGGAATCCTTGGAAAGCGAGAGCCCTGATGCAATACGTGCGCAGGTCTACTATTCTGTCTGATTCTTCGCATAATGTGTTGAGACCATCGACAATGCTCTGCATATGTGCTTGTAGCAACTTTTCTTCGTCATGGTTTTCGGCGATAGTTGAAATATTACCCGCAGAGAATCGACGCATGCCGACACACGATTTACGCGTGCTTGTTCAGAAAGTTCGGTTGCTGTTGCGCATGTTAAGAGGTGCTCCCTGATGCGACGGAGGATATGTGGCGCAGTTAAAACCGTCAGCAGGTCTCTAGCGACGGTGAAATGCGAGTGGATATATCCAGGGAGTCCTAGTAAAAACCTGTCCATATCGGCGTCCCCGAGGTCATAGTCTGTGAGGAGCCGTTCTATGGCATAGGCGTCGAGGTCTGCCGCTCTAATACTCGCCTCTTCCACGAGAGACTATGTTTTGTTGAAGTGGAGGGCTTCGCGCCGCGGCAGATTCCGTTTGCCGCGACCCAAACACCATACAACGTTACCAAGGACGAGTAGCAGCCTGCCACAGAGTATAAGAGGAGGGGTCAAAGCCGTTTTATAGGGGCAGTTGCCGATAATGAGGGGACAGATGCTGAGAGCCACATACACCACCGTAAACGTGATGGTACAGTACCATGCGATCATGCCGACCCTCGGATAAACGTCGTGGAGATAATCGCTGAGAGGCCGCAGAAAAACAGGAAAACCGAAATTTGCAAAATCAAGTGGATGCCGTAAATTAATTCCCTCATATGGAATTTATTGATGCCTAGAAACAGATATGTTTGCAGTTGTCCGCCGCACGGAGGTTGGTGGATTTATGAATTCGCGGCACCATAGCTGGATAAAAACCCAAGCTAGAATGTTTATAATAGTCAGGAAGAAGCTGATGAAGAGTAGGATATTCGATCGAATGGCCGCATTCGAAGGTACCCCAGGGTAAGGGTCCGGACAAAATGGAGATGA
Source organism: Lactarius vividus (assembly GCA_021527035.1). Lineage (NCBI taxonomy): Eukaryota > Fungi > Basidiomycota > Agaricomycetes > Russulales > Russulaceae > Lactarius > Lactarius vividus. The sequence goes on along the minus strand of JAKELG010000364.1, from coordinate 23,939 downwards.
TTGTTGGGTGGTGTTTCCCTGGGAAACGAGCTGTGGTAATAGGCAGACGGTTTCCTGGCTGTTTGGCTGAAGAGCCTGGTTGGCTCTTATGATAAAACTCGCGACTATGGAGGAGAAAATGCTATTCTATGCGGTGGGACTAGGTCGACACGGTATGAAGCGCGTGTATCACCACTCACCAGAATTAGCATAGAGTTCATATCAACGGTCAAGGTCTCAACGAACTTCTGTTCGCCAATTTCAGCCTCTGACCCGTACAAGTTCCAGTACATAGCAGACGAGTCTCCGTACTCAGCAGCTTCGGATTGCTCAAAGTCAGCCGGGGAAGTGCAAGTAATTCGGGTCAGGCTAGAGGATGCGTACCTTCGCGTCGCCTTTGGTTTCTCCCGTCGTCGTTGGAGTTCCTGTAAACCATCGCCCAGTTGGAAAACCATCTCCGAGCTGTGATATGCCAGATGAGACGAGGTCGGCGAGGTGAGCATAAATTCGGCACTGACCTTCTGTTTGGGCTTCTAGGTCCCTCAGATCGTAGGGTGTAGTCATTGTCCTGAGTCAGGGCCACTAGGAGAGACCCTATATAAAGGGGGAACCACGACTGAGTGGGTCGGGCCGATTCTAGAAGTGACGGTGATCGGGGTGTAGAGGTCCGTGGTGAACACGAAAGGGCGCGAACCCTGATCGACAGCCCCAAGTTCACCGACCTACACGTCCTTCCACTTTCTCAATTTTTCCTAACAAGAGACAGAGCTTGGGCACTGGCAATGTCACATCTGATGATACAGTGAGTAAACTCCGACCACTAGAAGAGAAGAGACCCCCAACTGCTCGTAAACGTTCGACATACTCATGCAGCGCTCGCCTAGGTCGAGAGATGACTGGAATTGCGGCGGTGCCATGCGTCGCGGTTGGTGACGCAGGGATGACATGCGTTCGCGGACAGGGAGGTGGCACTGGTGTTGCCCATTTCCGAATCATTTTGTTCCACGCCTACGTTCCCCTTCTCCTGGCTTCTGCACTTGGCTCTAGCGACACATCGTCGGGCATTCTAAATTGGCATGTAGAACTGCTGGTGCGTGTAGCCGTATGACTAGCTTGTCTTCCTGACAGTAGTGATAGGACTTCTCTGTGTGCAGTGAATCCGGAGATTGACTCAGAGACGGCGTGGTGACACAAATATGAGTTGTCAATGTTCCAAGCAACTCTTTGACAGACACTAACTACCGCTCGGTGGAGATACTGTAAACACTTGCGACAGGGTGAAAGCACGCTCACCCTCCTCTCGGCTTACGAGTCTCACTGGAGCCCTCCCCCCAGGTCCGTGGTTGACCAATCCGGCTAGGGCAACAGTCTTCATGCGATTGGTAGCAATATAGCCGAGTGAGTCTGCGAGTATGGTCTTTGTGGGCGAAACGTTTTCGGAGTGGGAGGCATGTGGTGTAAAAGTTGCCCCTCTGGGAGCAGTAGAGGGGACAGTGGGATGATATGATCATCAAGGGCTGTGAGAAAGTCATTATTCTACAATGAGGCAGGGATTTGACGTGCGTCTTTGCGTGCGTCGTGCCCTACATCACTGAAAATGCATTAAGAACGCGCATGTCAGTGACCAGCCTCAATGTATTCAAAAAAGGCGCTACTGTAACCAGCGCGTGTCTATATTCGCTACTATATTCGCCACATTACTCAATATAGATGAATTTAGACCAAATTTGGGGGCCGAAGGTAAATGAACGACAATGCTGCTCATTTCCGAGTCATTGTCGTGCCAACGCACCTTCTATCACTATACGCCTTGCAAGCTCCTTGACAGAGGTGTGTCTCTTACGCTTGATCCGTAGTTTTATTTTACACCATTGATCAACTGTCCATCAAGAGCGCCCAAAGCCTCGCGAACGCCATCGCAGCATCGAGCCTCTCCTTCTGGCCCGAGGCGATTCTGCGGCCCTTGGATGGCACATGCATCGAATGCGCATGCCACATTTTCTGGCAGAGCCGTTGGTGTATGCAGCTGCAACTTATCCGGTACTGTTTGCAACATGATATACTGCAGACTTGGAGCGGCATCGGAAGCGTGCCTACACTCGTCTCGGCAATGACTCGGGTCCTTTTTTTTTGCGTGTACCAACCGCAATGGCCCAGCCAGTCCTCAGCGTCCACCCAAACCCATCCGTCAGCGCTATAGAAATTTCACTAGACAAATGTACACGCACGGCATCTTCAAACTACGACAGAAGCAGCGTGTGGGAAGTCCGCCACATAGTTGTACAAACAGTGTGCCCCCAAAAAAATTCCCGAGCTGGGCGAGAAGCGCAATAGGGGCGGCTGAAACTGTCTGGGGGCAGTAACATCTTTAATTGCGGGTGTACCGATCATCTGCATTCGCGGATGCGCCAAGAACGCAAGGGGGAGCCAGTGAAGCATATCCGGGCTCTACCAGTGGACTCGACAGGTAAGTGCTCTGGGAACTTAACGGCCTACTGCGGATCAATGTCGGCACCCTAGCACTGTGTATTTGTGCACTTCTTCATTTGCTGTGCCCAGGCATCCGGTGCGCAAAGCGATCACCTCTTACTATCCATGTTTATGAGTGCGACCTTCGGCACTTCAACGGATGTACGAAATATGAGCGCTATGTTGGGTTCTAGGAGTATTTGTGGTACCCGACATGAAGTAGAGTAACGTAGGGGTCTCGTGTGTGATGTGACGGGTAACTGCCTCAGGGTGTACACGCACCATGCGCTGTCACAGTCTGTACACAAGGGTACACGCTGCTAACTGCGGAGAATGCACCGCAAGGGCACGTTGGAGTGACCTGCCTGGGCACTGGTAATCACGTTTGGGTCGCCGTAACTCATCGGGATTGACTCCGAGTCGGACACGATGCTGTGCCATCCAGAGGTGTCAGTGTGAGCGAGCCCACGCGGCGGCTGGTCGGACGGAATGCGGGTATTCGCGCAAAAACCATGTTCTTCTGTGAATAAGAATTTTCAGAAGAAAAAAGGGGGATGGAGCATCATAAGTTCCATGGCCCTCCCTTTCCGATTTGTGTGTTCGCAGGCTGTAAGCGTTGGGAGAGTTTGGTGGCAACAGGTCGAAATCCGCTATTGTGGCATATGTGTACCCCACTTATTCTTCTGTCCTGCACGACATCATGCATCAAGCCTAAGGCGCGACAAGGCGTAGTTGACAACGAGATCGCCGTGCATACCTCAATGTCGCCTGTAACGAGATCCTCCCCAGGTTCGCTACTCCGTGCAGCTGCAGCTCAACATCTTTCACTACATGCGGCAGACCACGGTCAAGAACCAGTACACCATCACCAGGCGTGAGCGAGGGGTGATCGTCGAGTTCGGACTGTGCTGTGTACCCTCGTTCTTTTGTGTGGGGTTGTTTTCCTGGCTTTGGCCACTGAGACAAGGTTTGGTTTGGACGGTACCAGTTCGGTTAAAAGCAATTGCAGCAGTGCTACTTTCTAAAGACAGAACCCTCATCCGGGAGTAGTGTGACCGGTATACCGTCAAGATGAGGGCCAACGACGCAGTTGTAGCGACTTATCACTCGGTTGGGCAACAGGGACGGATGGCAAAGGTCTGCGTCTCCGGGCTAGCCAGACACAAGTAAACTTAGTCTGTTTGGGTCACCTATGGTAGAATCAGACGAGACAACTTGCTCTCGAAACGCGCCAAAGACATTTGTACACTGGGTTCGTTGTTTGCTTCTCTACGGTCTCGGGTGAATAAACAGAGTGGCATAGCAAAAAAAAGCTGGCTTGCGATGAAAATACAGTGCTGATCGGTGTATATTTCTATCTATGTTGGAAGTGCCTCGCTTTGATGGATCTGCTTGACTATCGTTAGAGTATGAAGTCATATGAGCCATATAACACGCACCTCTGAAGCGATGCTGACCCACTCAGAAAGCGAACGAAGGTACTCGTCCATCTCCTCGTCGACGGGGATATCTGGGTGCCACAAGACGAACGAATCGAACCGGGCCGACGGTTTCAGGACCCTTACCGGACGCTCCTCTTCAGCCTCAGGTGGCAGGATGCCAGCCATATCGTCCTCCGGGATCTCATTGGGGAGTTGATTGCGGAGCCTACGTGCCGGCTTGCGCTTCGCTTTACCTGTCGTCGTCTGGGTCCGGCCTTCTGCATCACCGCGCAGGACGATGCCCGAGTATCCTTTCGGTAACGACGCTGCTGCGCCGTGGACCGTGCGACCGCGGAAAGACGAGATGAATCGTTTGGCGGATCCAGAGATCCGCTCGATGAGGCCAGGACGAACCAGTTGTAAAGGTGGCTTGATGACTGGGTCAATATCTGCCTTGGTTTCTGCTGTCGCTGCGGCTACTGGCGTGGAATTGACTGCAGTCGAGTCTACAGGAGCGTTCTCCTTCTCACCCGGGACGGCCACGACGGTAGAAGTAGCAGAAACTAGCTGAGCTTCGACAGCTACGGACTGGGGAGACGGAAATGATACTGGCAAGGGTGCAGGTCGGATACGAAAGTAGGTAGAAACAGGTGCTGGGCCTGAGTACTGTATGTGAAACGGCATTAGATGGGGGACCCGTACTGGAGGTGCCGCAGGGCAGAGAGCGATTCTCGTCGAAGTCGCCATAAGGTCAGAACAAGGATTAAGTCAACCTGAGCTGAACGCGTCAAGTCTACTCTGTCACAACATCATATGATCGTGACAAGTCGCGGATAATTTTATTACACGTAACACTTATCAGTCATAAATTATATTCCTTTGCGAAGTTCGGCGTTATGCTCTATCGGGTATTTTTATATATATTTTGTGGAAAGGTTAATTCCCTGGTGAATTGTGGTATTCAGAATCACTGTTACATCTTCCTTTTTCGCCTAACATTACGTTCTGAGGAATCGATAACATTCTCTCGTTGAGGGGTGGCCCACTGCTAGCATGGAGGATGGCCGCTAATATTGATTGAGCCGAGGCAGGCCAACATGCAAGGTCATGAAGCATAAATTCCCGAGAAAGGTGTCTGATAATAAATATTCACTGAAGGCCAACACGCGACAGATGTCATCGATTCCTCGAGGAGGTAGTCGTAAATTACTATCTACCGGTATATCACTGTTTGTATTCGGCTATCCGTGACTCAGTCGCAGCGGAAATACCAAGACGCGACGAATTGCCGGGGTAGTCCCTAAGACACTACTAAGCGCTAAGATTGACCCCGACAATTAATAATTACCGCTGAGAGTAGGTGGTTCATTTTTACTCATGAACTGGTGAGGCAGGAGGGGTGCTCGAATAGGCCCCGTTGCTGGAAGAAGAGCTGAGCCATCTGTTTGAAGGGGCAGAAAGTGTTCTTGTCGGCGGCGGTGATGGTGACAGCGTGGTCGACCGATTGGCCCGAGTATCCCGCCTTGGGGGATAGTACACCGGAGCGGGGCGGCGTTGGTTATTGTAGCGCATATAAGGTGAAGAATATTGAACGCTTGGAATGCCTGTGGATGCTTGGTCCGTGCTTCCTGCTGGAGGGGACAGAGTGGGTAAGAAGGACGCAGAGAATGGCTGAGCGATTGTGCCACCGGGCCCAATCTGGCTCGGGAGGAGGGGGTACGGGGCACTATATAGGTTTGGAAATTCGCCGCGGGGACTATTGAGTGGAGCCGGAGTGAAGCCTGAGAGATTGGGGTGGGCGTTAGCGGGGACTGATCAAATAGGAATTCCATCACAAAGGTAAAACCGTACCTCTGATATCGTCCTCTTGGGTTGATGAGCCATCGTGCCGATCTTCGATGACAGTGGTAGAAGAAGTATAACTAGACCTATCATTAGCGGGGATCTGCCCCCTGAGGGGTGGGTTCGGCTGCACGGTGGCCGAAGTTCCGGGAGCTTGGAATTGCACATGATCATGATCGGTTGGGTTGTGCTCTTGTGTGGATGAAGGGCGGAGCTTATAGACCACGTCGATCTTCGCTAGTAACGCTTGCATATTTTCTTCGTCCTTGTTGCTGCTCCACGCACAAATCTCGAAGACTTCCTCTCGTAGTCGCCCCAAATCTTCCCAAACTAAGGGGGAAGCGAGTGCCAGGGGTAGACGTGTGTCATCCGTCATCGTCTCCAGTAGTTCTAACAGCTTCTTGAAGTAGTCTGTATCCTCTAGACCTGATCCTTTGAGCGGAACCACCATCACCCCCAGACGTCCTAGTTTGCAAAAGTTAAGTAATGGCCCGTCGCGTGCAGCCGTCCTAAGCATTGCATGAGTTCTGCCTATAAAATCAGCCCCGATAGGGCCCCCATCAACGAATGATTTCCAGAACTCCACGTCTTCATAGGTGCCAACGCCGAGGGAATAGAGCACTCTTGCAAGAGACGCGACGTCCCACTGTGACCGGAAAACAACAGTGCGTTCACGATTGAACTCGTCCAGGAATTGGGTTAAGACGACTTTACAGAATCTAGCCTTGATGAGGCCGACGCGGAATCCAATGGCCCTATCGACGAACATGCCCTGGAAACAATCAGTGACAAATAGTTCGAAGTAATGCGCTAGTGATCCAAGGTCGGGTGATCGCCAGTCCACAATCTGTGAGTTCTCCAGCGCCACGAATGCCGCATCGATCACGGTACAGCACGTATCAAAGACTCGTAGCTTTGTCGGAATGAAGGTATTGGATCGCAAGGAATTCAAGAGGTTGACTTGCAAACTAGTCCACAGGTAGTCATAACAGACGAGGCCTTCCATGAACTCCATGGACTTCTCGGGGTGCTTGGTGACAAAGTCTGGAAGACAGTTGGCGAATGCCCGGAGGAGATCGGGGTTCCGAAGGTGGTCCTTTCTAAATACTAGCTCGGCCTTGCTGTAATACTTGGGACGATCCTGGAACACCAGGCTGAGACGCCGCCCTCCGGCCACGGCGTCCAAGATCTCGAGGAGCGGGACGACGCTGAACCCTGGTTCTTCAGCACCGACACGCGTGCGCGTTAGTTCGTGTGCCTCGTTGAAAAGCGCTAATGAGGAGTCAGATACGTCGACCTTGTTGATTCGAAGTTCGCTCCGGAGTATGTCGAGTGTTTTCCAACACATTGAAAGGTTTGAAGGGTCAACATCATCTTGCGAGAGAATAGCTCCGGCGAGTAAAGTTAGATTGATGAGTGGGCCGTCATTTAAAACAGTCCGCCACATTTTGCCTTCGTCGGGAGGCGGTGCCTTCTCGTAGGAAACTCCCGCGGGAGGTGGCGCCTTCTCGTCGGAAACTCCCACAGAAGGCGGTACGGTGTCCCGCTGCGTCTGCAACCTATTGTCCCAGGATGAGAAGAACGTGTACAGGGGAGTAAGGTAGCTTGGGAATTTGTTTTTCGGTAGTACCACCTTGGCGGGTTCCAGGAATCCTTGGAAAGCGAGAGCCCTGATGCAATACGCGCGCATGTCCACTATTCCGTCTGATTCTTCGCATAATGTGTTGAGACCATCGACGATGCTCTGCATATGCGCTTGTAGCAACTTTTCTTCGTCATGGTTTTCGGCGATGGTCCGGTGTTGAAATATTACCCGCAGAGAATCGACGCATGCCGACACACGATTTACGCGTGCTTGTTCAGAAAGTTCGGTTGCTGTTGCGCATGTTAAGAGGTGCTCCCTGATGCGACGGAGGACATAGGGCGCAGTTAGAACCTTCGGCAGGTCTTTAGTGACGGTGAAATGTGAGTGGATATATCCAGGGAGTCCTAGTAAAAACCTGTCCATATCGGTATCGCCGAAGTCATTGTCTGTGAAGAGCCATTTCATGGCATAGGGGTCGAGGTTTTCCGCTTTCGTATTTGCCTCTTCCACAAGAAAAAGGTTTTTGCGGAAATGGAGGTCTTCGCGCTGTGGCCAAGTCCCTTTTGTGCCTAACCACAAAGATCGCCATACAATGCGACCAAGGAAGTGTAGCAGCCTGCCACCAAACTGAAGTGGGGGGGTCAGAGCAGTTTGGTAGGGGCAGCTACCGATGATCAGAGGAGCAATGCTGAGGGCCGCGTACACCATCGCCAACGTGATGACGCAGTACCAGGAGATCATTCCAACCCTCGGGTAAACATCGTGGAGATAATCGCTGACACCGCAGAAGAAAAGGAAGACCGAAATGTGCAAAAGCACATGGACGCCGTACATGAACCTCCGCATATAGGATCGATTGAGGCCCCGAAATAGATATGTTCGGACCCGTCCACGCTTGTGCGGGGCCGCACGGGGATAGGCACACTTCATGTATTCGCGGCACCATTGCTGGATAAGGGCGCATGCTAGCACGCTTACCATAGCCAGGAAGAAGCTGAGAAACAGTAGGATATTCGATCGAATGGCCGCTGGCGAAGGCCCCTCAGGGTAAGGACCAGAACAAAATGGGGACGCTTGTTGGGAGGAGTTTTCATGGAAAACGAGTTGCGACAATAAGCAGACGGTTTCTTGGTTGGTGTCTGGCTGGAGAGCCTGGTACGTTTCTATGATGAAACTCGCGATGATAGAAGAAAAGATGCCATTCTGTGGCGTGGGATCAGGTTGACGCAGAGCGTGAAGTCGGTGCATCCCCACTCACCAGGATCAACATCGAGTTAGTGTCACCGGTCAAGGTCTCGACGAGCTTCTGATCGCTGATTTCAGCCTCCGACGCGTACAGCTTCCAGTATATGGAAGACGAGTCTCCGTACTCAGCAGCTTCGGATTGCTCAAAGTCAGCCGGGGAAGTGCAAGTAATTCGGGTCAGGCTAGAGGATGCGTACCTTCGCGTCGCCTTTGGTTTCTCCCGTCGTCGTTGGAGTTCCTGTAAACCATCGCCCAGTTGGAAAACCATCTCCGAGCTGTGAAATGCCAGATGAGACGAGGTCGGCGAGGTGAGCATAAATTCGGCACTGACCTTCTGTTTGGGCTTCTAGGTCCCTCGGTTCGTAGGGTGTAGTCATTGTCCTAAGTCAAAGCCACTAGGAGAGACCCTATATAAAGGGGGAACCACGATTGAGTGGGTTGGGCCGATTCTAGAAGTGACGGTGATCGGGGTGTAGAGGTCCGTGGTGAACACGAAAGGGCGCGAACCCTGATCGACAGCCCCAAGTTCACCGACCTACACGTCCTTCCCCTTTCTCGATTTGTCTTAACAAGGGACAGAGCTTGGGCACTGGCAATATCACATCTGATGATACAGTGAGTAAACTCCGACCACTAGAAGAGAAGAGACCCCCAATTGCTTGTAAACGTTCGACATACTCGTGCAGAGCTCGCCTCGGGCTGGTCGAGAGATGACTGGAATTGCGGCGGTGCCATGCGTCGCGATTGGTGACGCAGGGATGACATGCGTTCGCGGACAGAGTGTAGGCCGTAATTTGTTGGTGTTACGTTGACGAACCGGAATAGACTAAGGCTGCGACTGGCTTGAAAAAAGGAGAGCTCGGAGCCACGGGGAGATAAGGGACGAATAAGCGCTCGCAGTCTCGGTAAAGGTATGAGGACATACCAGTAGGGATAGTCCAGGTGCTAGTGCCCTCTGCGATGTCTGCAACATCCCAGGCAGTGAAACTTATTTTGTCGTTCCGAGAACCCGACAAGGAATCCGAGTCGACTCGAAGAAGGTACAAACAAACAGTTTCGTCGGCGCTTGATTCGGCGTTAAGGAGCACTTACCGATGAGTGAGGCGCTTGCACCGGGCGCGCTCACGGGAAGTACAAGAACCTGAGTGCGTTACACCACTGTAGGACTTCCTGCAGACCCGAATCTGTACACAACTTCACGCCTCAGGGCCAGAGGGCCAGGCTACAAAATCGTTGCCAAGCGCTGACTCGGAAGCGCTGACGGACTAGGGACTTAGGCGGTCCGGACCGCATGCTTGCACAACGTCGCGATCTTGCGCCCAACGTTTCATTCCTAGTTTCATTGAGGGCTGTGGAGGTCACTATCCTGTACTCACAAGGCAATATTTGACGTGGTTCAGGCCCTATATCACTTACGATCCATTGAGGAGTCACCCGACACGTGTTACCCCAATGAATGTAAGAGTGGATGCGGTGGATCGGGGCATCGTGAAAAGGTTGAGTGATGAGGTTCATTTCCGTGTTGTTGTGTTCCGCGCCAACGTCCCTTCCATGATGTCTATCATGCCCTCAACCCTCCTGTCCGCTAAGAGCGCTAAGCGAAGGCCGGCGTAGCGCCGAACCCCTCCTCCTGGTCTCAGACTTTTCTGCGAGCTTGCCAGTTGGACGACGCACCGTCGAATGTGCGTCCTAGACTGACTGGCAGAGCTGCTGGTGCGTACAGCCGCAACATATCTAGTGCTGCTAGCAACATCATGCGTGACAGCCCAGTCCGGGTGTGTCCTTTCAAACCCCTCCGCTCCCCTAGAAATTTCACCGGAGTCCGGACACACATCAATGCACTGCATCTTTGAACTGTGGTTGAAGTAGCGCACAGATGTCAAAAACGTTGTCGTACAAATGATTTGCCACAATTCTTGAGCCGGGCGGTAGGGGTTGATGGACTGAGAAGTAGCCGTAGCACAGTGCGGAGCGGAGCGCACCGAGCGTCCTATCTCGCAGCTGCGTTGTGGACCCAAGGAGGAGTTAGTGAGGTATAGCCCAAGTCCTGTCCCGAAGGAGGGTCCACAGGTACCTGCTCAGAAAGTAGCGGCACGACTCACTGCACTTGCTGGGTAGCAATGTCGGCACACCGGCACCCTGTATCAACTTCCCCATGTGTCGTGCCCACGCACCCGGTGCACCCAGTCAATATCTCCCACCTTCTGCTTTATTAGAGCGGCGTTAGGCACCTTGAGGCATGTAAGGGTTCTACGATAGAAGTACGGTTCGAAGTATGAAGCCGGCAGTGTGGAACGGCGCAAGGAGCTTTCCCCGTGCGTAGAGTGTGGAGTAGGCAAATAGCACGCAAATAGAACTGTCTGCCTCGGACCCTGCACTGTCTGTACACGAGGGTTACACGCCACTAGTTGCAGATTAAGGACCCTTGGAATGACCTATCTTGGCGTGCGCATCTGCAAGGGCCGTGTCTATAAACTAGTCGCTTGCGATGAGAGTGGAGATGCTCTCAAGGCACTCGAGAGCAGGGCTGTGATATAAAATGTCCAAGGAAAGAGCGCACGGCTACGTCTCTCTACGGTACCAAAGAGACACATCGTCACTCCTATCCTTGTCCATGACCTTCTGACCTCCCTAGACGATCAAACAAGCTTTTGTGAGCGAGCATAACCACGGTAAAAAGAGGTCTGAAACAAACGCACTCGATTGCAAAGTCGAGTCGCGCTTCAGACTCTTACCCCAGAGGCAGCACGTCCCCGAACTCTTCCATGAACGCGCAGAACTTCTCTGTGATCTGGTACGCGACATTGGCTCTCCTTTGTTCGCCTCCGCCACGACTTGTGCAGCGCCGCTAGGTTTAGGCCAGATGACAACGAGCTCGCCAGAGCAGTCTTCAGTCACGGAGAACATTATACGTCCTTCCTATTGCAAAGGGGCATCAGCCACAAAAAAATCACGGCCATGACGATCAGCCCACACAACATCTAAGTAAGGCCTTTCTAAAGCTCAGAGTCGACCTGGACCGGTTCAAGGCTTTTCGTGTTTGCCTTCTCATTGAGGTCTATTTATGGAAACCCGGTATAAAAAATAGAGGAACTGACGGCGGAATACGGCGAGGTCGAGAACATCCGGTGGTTCCGGGAGTAGTCACGCTTGTACTTCTGCGTCGACCGTCGATAGCAGCTGACGGTAGTTACATGCGTGTTGTGATTCACAAAGTAGATGCGTCGCATAGATCCGCTCGATGGGGCCAGGACGTAGTGATTACGAGGGGAGTAGCTGGTGACTGGGTCAATTTCTGCCTTGATTTCTGCTATCTCTGTGCCAAGGCCGCAGCAGTGAATACGGTTGAGACAGTAAGCGTCCTCTGGGATGGCCACGACCGTAGAAGCAGAGACCAGCTGCGCTTCAACGGGGGCACGGCGTGATCCTGGCAAGGGTGCAGCCTGACTCGGCGCATATGATCGTAAACCCTTATCAGACGTAAATTACAACGTTTCGTTCTTCGGTGGGAAGAATTCAATTTTGGGGGGCGATGACAGAAGACAATGGGAACTTTTGAGTCCTAATTAATTATATTCTATCAGGTATTTTTTTACAAGTCAGTCATCAAAAGACCAATTCCGGGCGCAGTGTGGTATACACGCGGGTACGTTACGAAGTTGGTTACAGCCTCCTTTTCTAACAATAACGTCTTGTGGAATGTTCCTTCTGTAGTGTCCTCTCGTTGAGGGGTGGCCCGCCGCCAGCATGGGAGATGGCCAAAACTGTACCGATGCAGCCAAACATGCGGGTCGTACAGTGCACGTCCTGAGAAAGGTGATTAATAATACCGAATATTAATATTCACTAGCTACCGACACGCGACAGAAGCCTGTCAATGCTCGGAGGACGATATCGCATACTAACGTGTACCGATACGACACGGTCTAATCTACTGGTGAGGCAGGAGGAGAACTCGAAATGACCCCGTCGCTGGGAGAAACGAAGGATGGGTTCGTAGAAGAAGAAAGCGCTCTTGTAGGCGACTGTAATGATGACAACGTGGCCGATCGACTGGCAGTAGCCACCTTCGGAGGATAGTAAGACGCGCGGCGGTGCTGATCATTGAAACGTATAGGAGGTGGGGGAGGGTGAATAGATGGGAGACCTAGAGACGCTAGGTCTGAGCTTTCCAAGGGACGTGACAGAGTGGGTAAGAAGGACGCGGAGTATGGACGAGTGATTGCGCCACTGGACGTCATCTGGCTTGGAAGGTGGGGGTATGCGTCTCGATAGAGGTTTGGAAACTCGCTGTGGGAATCATTGAGTGGTGCCGGAGTGATGCCTGGGAGTTGGAGTGGGCATTAGCAGGGACTTATCAAAGAGAATTCCGTCCCAGGGTAAGGTCCGTACCTCTTAGATCGTCCTCTTGGACCGGTGAGTCATTGTGCCGACTTTCAATGACAGTGGTAAAGGAAGAGGCATAGCTAGATCTGTCATTGATGGGAATCTCCCTGCTAAAGCGCGTGTTCTGCTGCACGACGGGCGAAGTTCCGGATGCTTGGGGTTGCACATGATCGCTTGGGTGCCCTTGAATGGATGAAGGGCGGCGCATGTCACAGACTGCATCGACCTTCTCTAGTAGGGCCTGCATGTTTGCTTTGTCCTCGTCGCTGCTCTTCGCGCAAGTGTCGGAGACTTCCTCTCGTAGTCGGACTAAGTCTTTCCAAACTAGAGTAGAAGCGAGTGTCAAGGGTAGGCGTGGGTCTTCCGTCATCTTTTGCAGTAGTTCCAACAGCTCCTTGAAGTAGTCCGTGTCTTCGAGACCTGATCCGTCGAAAGGAACCGCCATCATCCCCAAATGTCCTAGTTTGCAAAAGTTTAGTAATGGCCCGTCGCGTGCAGCCGTCCCAAGCATGACGTGGGTTCTAGCCACAAACTCATCCCCGATAGAGCCTCCATCGACGAATAATTTCCAGAACTCCACGTCTTGTTTGTCCCCTACACCGAGGGAATAGAATACTCTCGCGAGAGAAGCGACGTCCCAATGTGACCGGAAAACCACGGTACCTATGCGATTGAACTCGCCCAGGAACTGGGTTAAGACGACTTTACAGAATCTAGCCTTGATGAGGCCGACGCGGAAGCCAATGGCCCTATCGACGAAGATGCCCTGGAAACAATCAGTGACAAATAGTTCGAAGTAATGCGCCAGTGATCCAAGGTCGGGTGATCGCCAGTCCACATTCGGTGAGTTCTCCAGCAACGCGAACGCGGCGTCGATCACGGTACAGCACCTTTCAAAGACGCGCAGCTTGTCTGGAATGAAAGTATTAGATCGCAGGGAATTCAAGAGGTTGACCTGTAAACTGGTCCACAGGTGGTCATAACAGACGAGGCCCTCCATAATCCCGACAGACTTCTTTCTCTCCTTGATAACAAATTCTCGAAGACAGTTGGCAAATGCCCGGAAGAGATCGGGGTTCCGAAGGCGGTCTTTTCCAAACACAAGGTCAGTCTTGCTGCGATACCGGGGATGGACCTGGAATACCAGGGCGAGACGACGCCCTCCGGCCACGGCGTCCAAGACCTCGAGGAGTGGGGAGAGGCTAAGGCCTGGTCCTTCAGCTTCATCTTCGACCCGGTTGAGTGTTTGTTTGTGTACGTCGTTGAACAGCGTCAATGAGGTTTCGGATACGTCGACCCTGGTGACTCGAAGTTCGCTCCGGAGTATGTCGAGGGTTTTCCAACACATTGAGAGGGTCGAAGCATCAGTACAATCATGAGAAAGAATAGCCCTGGCCAGCAACATAAGATTGATGTGCGGGCCATCATGCAAAACGGCGCGCCACATTTCACCGTCGGGGACCATCTCGTTAGAAACTCCCGCGCGCGCCGGCGGGATGGTATCCCGCTGCTTCGTCTGCGAAGACAAAAAACTGTACAACGGAATAAAGTGGCTGGGAAGTTTGATATTAGGTAATCCCTCTCCGGCTTGCTCTCGACACTTGGTCAGGAAACCTTGGAAAGTGAGCGCCCTGACACAAAATCCATGCAGGTTAACGGCCTTGTCGTTGAGACCATCGACGATAGTCTGTATGTAACCTAGTGGCGAATCCGGGTTTTCGGGATGCTCGGTGCTTGTCTGGTGTCGGAATATTATACATAGAGATTTGACGCATGCAGACACACGCTTTAGCCGTGCTTGTTCAGAAAGCTCACTTGCCGATGCACATGCCAACAGGTGCTCCCTGATGCGACGGAGGATATAGGGTGCAGTTAGAACCTTCGGCAGGTCTTCAGCGGCAGTGAAACGTGAGTCGATATAACCCGGGAGTCCATCTAAAAACCTGTCCATATCGGTATCGCTGAAGTCGTTATCAGTGAAGAGCCATTCCATGGCATAGGGATCGAGGTGTGCCGCTTTCTTATTTGCCTCCTCCACAAGAGATTGGCGTTTTTTGAAATGAAGGTCTTTCTGCCCTGGAAATGTCTCTTTTGGATCGCGCCGCAGGCACCACCATACAATGCGACCAGGGAAGAGTAGCAACCTGTAACCGAACTGAAGTGGTGGGGTCAGAGCAGTTTGGTAAGGGCAGTTGCCGATGATCAGGGGAGCAATGCTGAGGGCCATATACACCGCCATCAATGCGGTGAGACAGTACCAGGAGATCATGCCAACCCTCGGGTAAGCGTCGTGGAGATAATCACTGACGCCACAGAAAAATAGGAAGACCGAGGTGTGCAAAAGCACGTTGACGCCGTACATGAACCTCCTCATATAGAATCGTTCAAGGCCTTGAAACAGATATGTTCGCACCCGCCCACGCTTGTGAGGGGCCACACGGGGAGAGGCATACTTGATGTATTCGCGGCACCATTGTTGGATAAGAGCGCATGCTAGAGCGCTCATTATAGCCAGGAAAAAGCTGACGACCAGTAGGATATTTGATCGAATGACCGCTGCCGAAGGCCCCCCAGAGTAAGGACTCGGACAAAATCGAGATGACTGTTGGGAGGAGTTTTCATGGGAAACGAGTTGTGATAATAGGCAGACGGTTTCTTGGTTGTTGTCCGGCTGAAGAGCCTTATACGTTTCTATGATAAAACTGGCGATTATTGAAGAGAAAATACTATTCTGTGACGTGGGATTAGGTTGATTCAGAGTGTGAAGCGCGTGTATCGCCACTTACGAGGATCAACATCGAGCCGGTGTCAGCGCTCAAGGCTTCGACGAGCTTTTGATCGCCGATTTCAGCCTCTGACGTATACAGGTTCCAGTACATGGTGGACGAGTCTCCGTACTCAGCACCTTCGCCTTGCTCGATGTCAGCTGGGAAAATCTCAGTAATTCAGCCTAGGGTATGCGTACCTTCGCCTTGCCTTTTCTCACTGGCTGGGTTTATTCCATCATCATCCTTGTGAGCCGATACCCCGTTGGGCCACCGTTTCCGAGCTTTGAAACTCCAAGTGAGATGAGGTCGAGGAGGTGAGCATAAATTCGGTACTGACCTTCTGATTGGGCTTCCAGGTCCCCCCGGGCCAAATCGTGAGGTACGTGAGATGTAGTCATTGTCGTGGGGCCTAGGACAGAGACGCTACTGTATTTAAGGGGGAAACCCTGACCGGACGTTAGTTGGGTAAAGTCTAGGAGCGGCGGTGATCGGGGTGTAGTGGTCCGTCTGACCGACACCTACAGTAGCAACCTCAAACTTCGCCGAAATGGGATCATAGCTGCGACAATATCACGTCCGGGATGTGGCGAGCAAGCTCCGACCACTAAAGGGGAAGGGAATCCCAACTGAAAGTTTGACATCCTCCACGCGGCGTCCGCCAGTGCTGGCAGGTGAATGGAGCCGTGGTGCCGAGTCTGAATCACAGTTGGTCCGTGTATCAACCTGCTTGTGACTCTGTGGTGATGGCGAAGCAGGGATGATATGGGTGCATGGATGGGAAGTAGGCCGTCATACGCTGGTGTGATGGATAGCC
Organism: Lactarius vividus; assembly: GCA_021527035.1. Taxonomy (NCBI): domain Eukaryota; kingdom Fungi; phylum Basidiomycota; class Agaricomycetes; order Russulales; family Russulaceae; genus Lactarius; species Lactarius vividus. The sequence goes on along the minus strand of JAKELG010000364.1, from coordinate 7,430 downwards.
GCGTGGGGCCTGATGAGGATAGGGGAGCTCTTGGTAAAGGCATGGGGAGACAGACAGATTGGCAGGTCCAGACGGTATGATGTCCCAGATGGTGGGACAGAATTTGTCCATTGATTGAGTCGACTCGAAGGCTACAGACACTTGCAAACTGTTTCGTCCTGGTTTCGTCGTTACTCGCATTGGTAGGTGTCGAGAAGTACTAGCCTTACTAATGAATGAGGGACCTACTACGAACGTGGTCACAAGTGCAGTACCCCAGTGGTGGAACTTGGCAGACTCATCGGTCCGGCGCGCTGCATGCCAGTGCCCGCTGCGTTGCCCACCGGGTTTCAAGATGTTCATACACTATTCTGCACCCATTTGACAGCATTTGAAGAATGATCCCGAGTGAACGCTAAGATGAACGGAACTAGCGAGCCAAATCTGGAAAAGTGAAGGGGATGCAGAGTTGCCTGGTGTTACTCATTTCCGAGTCGCTTTGTCACGCCAGCGTTCCTTCCATTGTTTCTACGCCCCCAATCGACTCACTGTCCACCAAGAACGCCAAGGCCTTACGAACAGCCCTTCCTTCTGGTCTCAGGGTTTCCGCCCCTAGCGGCACACCATCGAGCGTTCTAGATTGACCTGCAGAACTGCTGGTGCGTGCCCGTACTACGAGCTTGTCGATGCCGCAAGAAACGCGTTGATAGACACTACCGCTTGGTGAAGATACTGAAAATACCCGTGACAGGGTGAAAAGTATACCTGCCCTTGTCTCGATAATGGCTTGCGACTCAGTGTATTGCCGTGCACCGCCGCAGCGGCCCAGCCCCATCCGAGGTATCCCCCCCAAACCCCTACGTAGCGCTAGAAAATACACGCCACATACACCATCTTCAAATGGTGTAGCAGAACGCAGAAGTTCCAACACATAGCCATACGGACGGTGGCTGCAATACCTGAGCTGGGTGAACACAGTAGTGGCGAGTACATCATGGGACCGTGTGGTGCGCACTGACCGTACGCTTCGCCGTGCCCACGGAGAACTAGTGAGGCATCAGTGAGGCACATCCAGATTCCGTCCGAGGGGTCTACTCTGCACTTTCCTGGTCAAGGAATGTAGTACCAGTGGTATACTGCGTAAACTTTGCGTCGTAAGGCCAACTGGAGCACGAAATCTGCCGTTTTCGACACATTCCGGGTCGCACATTGCCGCTTTGAACTCGCACTCTACAGTGTCTCACAACATCACTATTGATTTCCTCGCTTTCTCCCGTCCTACTATCTCTCCATCATACACACACCCCTCGTTACTCGTTATCTCGCTCACCTTCCTCGTCGCTTCGCAGTGCCCATGGACGCCCCCGGAAATCCCCTCACCACTCGTTCGTAGGTCACGCGCTTTCACACCTCGTTCGGCTTATTGAACTCACCCATCGTCACTCGGCACATTTTTGTCACTCACTTCTTTGGGGCTCTCAAGACGGTTTTCCATCATTGGATACGACCCCCCTTTGTCACTGACAAGAGCATGGTTCACTTCCCCGTAGTAACCTTTTTGCCAGTGCAGCCAGTCTGAGGCGGAGTGAGCAACGAACGAGAGCTTAGAGCATAGTCATTTAGCGAACGCACAGGGTGGTACGTGCTCATTCCTCTCTTCCGTGCCCCTCGCTACCTGTTTACCCATTTTCTCAACCAGTTCAAAGAACCGTAACTCTTTTGTTTTTCCCGCCTGCCGCACACAAAAATTCAATTGCCAAGGGATTGACGATGAGGTGCTGATGGCGCGCTCCAGGAGGGTCCCACCCACTCGTTGAGACCTTGCCTCGGACATCGAAACACCTCATTTTTAATCGAGAAGCACTCGTGCTTCTCATCCGTGCTCCTCGTCCGGTCTACCCGCTCATCGTATGCCTACTTAATCACTCGCTACCTTGTACCTTCCCCCTTCCCTCGCTATCAACTAGTACGCCGGCCAGTCAATAGGACAAGAGTTTATTATTTCTCTCTCCCTGTGCCTCCGCGCCGGGTCTCCCCTCTCTTCACTGATCCTCCACGTCCGGTGCTGCACGATCACACCATTCCGGTAAGCAACCCGCAGAGAATTATGGTTGTGCACGCGTCGTTACCCCTTGTTCCTGCCTCCGTAGTTCTTGTATCGGGAAAAACCCACCCCGCAAATCCTGTCAAACACAGCGCTAACCCCCATAAACGCGCTAAGCGATTGTAAACTTTTGTAAATACGACGATGCATTTAGTTTACTCTAAATTTCATTCAAATTTTGTGCATTTTTGTTCAATTCCGATTTGTGTGCGCATTGACAGTACCCTATGTTTCACTACACTCTTAACTGCATATCTCCGCCGCTGTTGTCATCACGGTGTTCATGGTGATCGCAGTTGCGGTCATCGCCTTTGTCGTGGTTGTGGTCGCTTTGTTGTGGTCGCGGCCATCCTCCGCTACTGCCGTCGCCATTGTCAGGGCTCCTTTGTCGTCGTGTTCACGATCTTTGTGGTCGGGTTGTGGTCGTCGTCACCCAGCTACATATGCAGTTGTCCTCTACCGCCGCCGTTGTTGGGGGTCGACTTGTCATGGTCCGCTGTCCAGCTGCCGCCACCATAAGTCACTCCACCGCCGCCCTCATTGCACTCGTTGCAGCTTGTAGCTTGTGCTGATACACACCCCGCCACGGCCGCTGTACAGAGCCGAGTCCGCGTGAGTTTGAAGGCGGAGGGGATCTCGTAGGGGTTACAGAGGAAGGAAGAAGGGCCGAGTCCGGAGCATTTGCGATGGCGAAAGCCAGTGCGAGCGCAAACGGGAGCGGAGACGAGACAAGCCGTGGTCATGGTGTGTGCAGCTACGGCGGTAGTGGGAAGGCTTGGAACCTGGAATTGATGTCTGTATGCCGCACCTGCACTCGAATCGACTTACAGCGGTATTCATAACATAACACCTGTCCCCTCACGACCACTTTAGGAATACAGGCGGGGTTTGGATGTGACCATGCCGAATTTCTTTCCCACAAAAAGTAATCGTAATAATTAATAAATGTATTTATCTATTCCACTTATTGGTTTTGAAGAATATTTGTGGCATGTGGCGCACTACGACAGCAAGCACACCTGCACCCCCTAAGCACGGTCAGAAAGTACAGGCTGAATCCAACCCTTATGCCTCCAAACCGGGTCCTAATGTACTCGGAAACAGCCTGAATAGGCTGGAAATGGCAAAACTTTGTGAAAATTTAGGTCAGCTGGTACTGGTGCAGGGGTTGAGGTGGGGGTATGAACATTAATATATGAACCCCTCAAATATGCTGAGAAATTTTGAATCACAAATCCGAGTGTTGGAAGTGCAAAGGAGCACCCAGTAGAGCTGGATGCCAGTGGGCGTGGTGCGTGTAGGCATCACAGATATCCCCGGGCCGTGGGAAATCTCAGTCTTGCATATTTTCAATAATGCATAGTGTTTTGGCCGTGAATTACATTATGCGTTATGATAATTTTGACTGTATGTCCAAGTCGCCATACCGCGTCATGACGTCATGTGATTGTGACAAGTCACGCTCAAAGGCTCAAGATAACCCTATGATAGACCTAACTTGAACTCGCTCCGAGTCAATGAGAGGACAATAGGAGCTTTGAGTCCCGCTACCATGAATTATGCTCTATCAAGTATTTTTCTAAAAGGCATTCCAACGATCAATTCCAGGCGCAGTGTGGTGTTTGCGCAGTTACAGAATGACACTATGATTGCACCTTCCTTTTCTAACAATGACTTAATAACGTCCTTGAAGTGTCTGTAACGTTCTCTCATTGAGGAGTAGCCCACCGCTAACATGAAAGACAGCCAACATTATACCGATGCGGGCAAAAATGTGGGTCATACGGCGCACATGGCCGAGAAAGGTGTTTGTTAATAAATATTCACCAAATACCAACACGCAACAGAAGCCCATCAATGCTAGGAAGACGATATCGTAAACCACCATCTACTACTACTTCAGGGAAATATTCGGCTTTTTGTGGCCCAGTTGGAGCAGGAATACCAAGACTTGACTTCCGGGTAGGAGTCCCTAAGACACTAATAAGCGTTAGATGTCACGGGTTCTGCCAACCGTGAATAATTACCGTTGGGGTGATTCACTTTATCTCATCTACTGGTGAGGCGGGAGGGGTACTCGAATAGACCCTGCTATTAGAACGAACGAACGATGTTGCTGAAGGGGTAGAAACCGGTCTAGTAGGTGAGTGTAATGATGACAATGTTGCCGACCGACTGGTAGTACCCCCCCTCGGAGGATAGTAAACCTGCCTGCGGCGGTTCTCAGGCTGGTCATTGTAACGGATATAAGATGGGGGAGGGAGAACGGATGGAGTGCCTGAGGATGCATGGTCGGCGTCTTCCGGGGGAGATGACAAAGTAGGTAAGAAGGATGCAGAGAATGGACGAGTGATTGCGCCACTCGGCGCAATCTGGCTTGGGAGGTAGGGGTACGCGTTATGATAGAGGTTTGCAGGCTCGCTGCGGAAATAATTGGATGGTGCCGGAGCGATGCCTGGAAGATTGGCGTTGGTGTTAGCAGGGACCTATCAGACAGGTATTCAGCCACAGAGGAAGGACCATACCTGTGTGATCGTCGTCGGCTGGTGAGCTATCGTGTATATCTTCACCGACGGCAGTGGGGGTAGAAGCATAACTAAATCTTTCATCGCCGGGTTGAAGCCCTCTGGGGGGTAGGTCCGGCTGCACTACGACCGAAGTTCGGGGCGCTTGGGATTTCCCGTGATCACTTGGGTGATGCTCTTGCGTAGATGAAGGACGGTACATATAGACTGCATCGATCTTTGCCAGTAACTTCTGCATATTTGTTTTGTCTTCGTTGCTGCTCCTCGAGCTCGTGGCGTGGACTTCATCTCGTAATCGCCCTAGGTCTTCCCAAACTGGAATAGATGCGAGTGTCAGGCGTCGATCTTCCATCATCTTCTGCAGTAAATCTAACAGCTTCTTGAAGTCCGTATCCTGTAGACTTGATCCTTCGAAAGGAACCGCCATCATCCCAAGATATCCTAGTCTGCAAATGTTTAGTAATGGCCCGTCGCGTCCAGCCGTCTCGAGCATTGCGTGAGTTTTAGTCATAAACTCGGCTCCGATAGGACCCCCATCAACGAATGATTTCCAGAACTCCAAATCTTCATCGGTGCCAACCCCGAGGGTATAGAATACTCTTGCAAGAGAGGCGACGTCCCAATGTGACCGGAAAACCACGGTGCCTTCGCGAACGAACTCGTCTAAGAACTGAGTTAAGATGGCTTTACAGAATCTGGCTTTGATGAGACCGACGCGGAAGCCAATAGCCCTCTCGATGAACATGCCTTCGAAACAATCGGTGACAAATAATTCGAAGTAATGCGATAGTGATCCAAGGTCGGGTGATCGCCAGTCCACATTCGGTGAGTCCTCCAGCGACAAGAACGCGGCGTCGATCACGGTACAACACCTTTCAAAGACGCGTAGCTTTTCTGGAATGAGGCTATTGGATCGCAAGGAATTCCGGAGGTTGACTTGCAAACTACTCCACAAGTTGTCATAACAAACGAGGCCCTCCATGAACTCCACAGCTTTCTCAGGGTGATCTGTAAAAAAGCCCGGAAGATAGTTGGCGAATACCCGGAAGAGATCGGGGTTCCGAAGGTGGTCCTTTCCAAACACAAGGTCAACCTTGCAGTGATAGTGGATATGGTCCCGGAACACCAGGCTGAGACGCCGCCCTCCGGCCACGGCATCCAAGACCTCGAGGAGTGGGGAGAGGCTAAGGCCTGGTTCTTCGGCTTCATCTTCGATGCGTCTGAGTGTTTGTTTGTGTACGTCGTTGAACAGCGTCGATGAGGTTTTGGATACATCGACCCTGGTGACTCGAAGTTCGCTCCGGAGTATGTCGAGGGTTTTCCAGCACATTGAGAGGGTCGAAGCATCAGGACGGACTTGCGAAAGAATAGCTCTGGCAAGCAATGTCAGATTGATGAGTGGGCCATCATGCAAAACGGCGCGCCACATTTCGTTGTCGGGGGGGAACCTCTCGTCGGAAACTTCCGCACGCCCAGATGGCACGTTGTCCGAGGAAGAGAAGAACGTATAGAGGGGAATAAAGTGGCCTGGGAATTCGACATTGAGTGGTCCTTCTTCGGCCTGGTCTAGCCACTTGGTCAGGAAACCTTGGAAAGCGAGTGCCCTGACGCAAAATCCGCGCAGGCCAACTATCTTGTCTTCTGTGTTGAAACCATCGATGATACTCTTCATGTAGTCTCGTAGTGACTCTTCTTCTTCCGGGTTTTCGTCTTCGGGTTGCCCGGCGCTAGTATGGTGCCAGTGTCGAAATATTATCCATAGAGATTCGACGCATGCAGACACACGCTTTACCCTTGCTAGTTCAGAAAGCTCGCTTGCTGATGCGCACGTAAACAGGTGCTCCCTGATGCGCCGGCGGATATAGGGTGCGGTTCGGACCTTTGGCAGGTCTTCAGCGGCAGTGAGAAGTGAGTCGATATATCCTGGAAGCCCAACTAAAAACTTGTCCATATCAGTATCACTGAAGTCATTTTCCGTGAAGAGCCATTCCATGGCATAGGGGTCCAGGTGTGCCGCTTTCTTATTCGCCTCTTCCACAAGAAAATGGCTTTTGTTGAAGTGGAGGTCTTTCCTTCCTGGAAATGTTGCTTTTGTGCCATCCCATAACCACCATATAACACGACCAGGGAAGAATAGCAGCCTGTAACCGAACTGAAGTGGTGGGGTCAGAGCAGTTTGGTAGGGGCAGTTGCCGATGATCAGGGGAGCAATGCTGAGGGCTGAATACACCACTGTCAACGCGCCGACACAGCACCACGAGATCATGCCGACTCTCGGATAAGCGTCGTGGAGATAATCGCTGACGCCGCAGAAAAACAGGAACACCGAAGTGTGTAAAAGGAAATGGACGCCGTACATGAACCTCCTCATTTCGAATCGTTCAAGGCCTTGGAACAGATATGTTCGGACGCGCCCGCGCTTGTGAGGGGCCACACGGGGCGAGGCATACTTGGTGTTTCGCGGCACCATAGCTGGATAAGAGTGCATGCGAGGGCGCTCATCATAGCCAGGAAAAGCTGAGAACCAGTAGGATATTCGATCGAATGACCGCTGCCGAAGGCCCCCAGGATAAGGACTCGGACAAAATCGAGATGGTCGTTGGGAAGAGTTTTCCTGGGAAACGAGCTGTGATAATAGGCAGACGGTTTCTTGGTTGTTGTCCGGCTGAAGAGCCTTGTACGTTTCTATGATAAAGGCCGCGATTATGGCAGAGAAAATGCTATTCTGTTGCACGGGATTAGGTTGACGCGGAACATGAAACCCTTATGTCTCACCAGGAACATCAAGGAGTTGGTGTCACCAGCCAAGGTCTCGACAAGCT
>JAKELG010000363.1:0-37499 GCA_021527035.1 Lactarius vividus | reverse complement strand
CTTCAAAACCAAGACGCCCCCTTCCTCTGCCCAACCACGATGGAGACCGCAACCCCCTAACTGGGGACCACCAAGGGGACCACCACCGCCCAGATACGACCCAAACGCCATGGACACATCCGCCGACCGAACACGCGCCCGAGTGGCGGAAGTGGGAGACCCTAATAGACCATTCGTCCCCAGACCACAACGAGGAGGATATGGGAGAGGTGGAGGCCCGCCGCCCCGAGATATGAGGACAGTCATCTGTTACAACTGTAACCAGACCGGACATTTCTCACGTAACTGCCAACAGCCACACCGTCGAGCAACCACTAGTCGAATGGCAGATACCGACTATTACACACAAGAGGAGCCACCCTCACAGGTCCGAGCAGCCAGCTCCGCACCACCGCAACAAAGAGCCAAAGACTGGCTGGCAGGAGTAGCGGGGGAATCAGACGACGTAAAAGACCTCATTCTCCAAGAAATGTGGGGAAAGGAGGGTTTTCAGAACGCCTAAACCCAGCGGCCTGGGTGAGGGCGGTTAATTGTAATTCTGTAATCATGACTCGCTATCGGTCTCTTAGAATTCCAGTCTCGATTCGCACGAATTACGCAATGGCCGACATCAGAACACTAGTGGACTCCGGGGCTACGGATAACTTCATACGCCCCTCGTTCGCAAAAAGAATGGGTCTGGGACTCCAAGAACTGGACCATCCCAGAAAAATATGGAACATCGATAACACGGAAAATAAAGCGGGCAGTATCACCCACTTCATCGACCTAGAGGTGCAAACTAACCAATGACGTCAAAAGATGCGCTTCCTGGTCACCGACCTTGGAAATGAAGATCTGGTACTCGGATACCCCTGGTTGGCAACCTATGAACCCACGATAAACTGGAGATACGCCACTATACACGAGAAAAATGCTCCAGTAGTTATTCGATCAATCAACCCCAACAAAGAAGACCACGTCATCGGAAGTGCCCTCACAGCAGAAGAAAGAGAAGACGTGGTGGCAGAACTACAAGAAGAAAGCCACCTACGGACCACGGCTACAGAGCTAGCCATCGAAGCTAAGCAATTCCACGAAAAAGTAGAACTTCCCCCAGCTTACCAGCAATTCGCGAAGATCTTTAGCGAAGAAGCATCCAACCGGTTTCCCCCTTCCCAACCATGGGATCACGCTATCGAATTTAAAGAAGGTACCCCACTGGCAATCGACTGCAAAGTCTACCCCATGACGCAGGAAGAAGACGGCAAACTCAAGGAGTTCTTGGACGAACAACTAAAGAAGGGATACATCCGACCATCCAAATCTCCATATGCCTCATCTTTCTTTTTCATCAAGAAGAAAGACGGAAAATTACGACCAGTACAGGACTACCGAAAGATTAACGCCGTCACCATCCGCAATCAGTACCCCCTGCCTCTCATCTCGGATCTCATCACGGACCTCAGCCAAGCACACACCTATACCAAACTGGACGTCCGATGGGGGTACAACAATGTACGTATCAAAGAAGGGGACGAACACAAGGCGGCCTTTAAAACACAGTACGGACTCTTCGAACCCACGGTCATGTATTTCGGACTCACCAATTCCCCGGCTACCTTCCAAACAATGATGAACACTATATACCGAGACACCATCGCAAAACATGAGGCCAAGGGAACGATCATACGTGTATACATGGACGACATCGGTATCGCGACTAAAGACCCAGCTGGACAAAAAGAGCATGAAGAAGCAGTCTGCGACGTGTTACGAGTGGCCATGGAACACGACCTCTACTTCAAACTTGAAAAATGCCTCTTCAACAAGCCACGAATGGATTACCTGGGGGTAATCCTTGAAAAGGGGGTAACACGTATGGACCCGGTAAAAATTTCCGGCATCAAGGACTGGCCCACGCCCACCAAGGTTCGTGATGTCCACTCCTTCCTGGGCTTCTGCAATTTTTACCGACTCTTCATTCGCGGCTTCGCTACACACGCCAAACCACTCAACAAACTTACGAGGAAGGACACGGAGTGGAGATGGACGGACGAAGAAGACAAGGCGTTCCAAAAACTCAAGGACCTGGTCACGAAAGAACCAGTACTCGCACATCCGAAACTAGACGACCCATTCGAACTCGAGGTAGACGCCTCGGGGTTCGCCACCGGCGCAGTCCTGCTCCAGAAGAAAGAAGATGGAAAGCGACACCCCATAGGCTACTACTCGGCCACACTCAATGAAGCGGAACGAAACTACGACATTTACGACCTGGAACTTCTCGCAATCGTCAAAGCTCTCAGACACTGGAGGCCGCTATTGGCAGGATCGCCACACAAAATCAAGATCTACTCCGACCACATGAACCTCCAGTACTGGAAGCTACCGCAAAAGATAAGCAGAAGAGTTGCCAGGGAAGTACTCGAGCTTATGGAATACAACTTCGAAATTCATCACATCCCAGGGAAGAAGAACGGTCGTGCGGACGCACTATCACGACGACCCGACTACAACCAAGGAGAACGGGATAACGAAAACGTAGTGGTGCTACCAGAAGACGTCTTCGCAAGGGCAACATCAGTACAAGCAATCCGCGACCCACCACAGACGGAGATCATCCTGAGGTACTGGGTAGACCCTCAACAACTGAAGTTCGTAAACGGAGCATGGTACAGACAAGGGAAGTACGTTATCACGGGATCGCTCGACGAAAAACGAGAGCTGATCGCCGCCCATCACGACCCTCCGGTACACGGACACCCCGGAATCGCACGAACCATGAGACTGGTAGAATGAAGATACTGGTGGCCGGAACTGAAACTCGACGTCCGCAACTATGTACAGGGATGTGCCGAATGCCAGCGTCACAAAGTCAATACGCGTCCCACAAGAGCCCCACTCGTGCCCATCACACCAAAGGAAGACGCCCTCCCATTCGAAACCATTGCCCTCGACTTCATCACCAAACTTCCGATGTCGCAAGGATACGACTCTATTCTAACAGTGACAGACCATGACTGCAGTAAAGCCTCGATCTTCATCCCCTGCAACGAGGAGATTACCGCGGAAGAAACAGCCGGACTCTACGCCACCCACGTATTCAAACGATTTGGACTACCGTCAAAGATCATCAGCGACCGCGACCCCCGGTTCGCCTCCAAATTCACGCGCGAACTATGCCAAATACTGGGAATACAACAGAATATCTCCACGGCTTATCACCCCCGAACGGACGGACAATCGGAACGCACCAATCAATGGCTGGAGCAGTATCTCCGCTTCTGGGCAAATGAGCGCCAAGACAACTGGGCGGCCTTCCTACCAATAGCAGAATTTGCACATAACAATTGGCCCCACGAGGCAACAAGGAAGTCCCCGTTTTCTCTCCTCATGGGCTACGACCCACGCGCTGATTGGCTCGATAAGCCATCTCCTATCCCACAGGTCACCACGAGGCTGGAACAATTCCGAGAAGCCCGGAAGGAAGCCCAAGAACTCATCAAAAAGGCGCAATCAATGTGGGTAAAACACAAGGACACGCCCAAACTCCGTATCGGAGATTACGTGTGGCTGGAAGGACGTCACCTGAGGACCAATCAACCAACGCCTAAACTAGCGGCAAGACGGCATGGTCCCTTCAAGATCACACGAATTCTCTCTCCTGTCAACTATCAACTGGAACTTCCCACGCAATGGAGCATACATCCCGTGTTTCACATCGATCTTCTCATGCCATACCGCGAAACGCTGATGCACGGAGAAAATTTCCAGCGCCCGCCACCAGACTTGATAGCCGGAGAGGAAGAATATGAGGTCGAGAAGATCCTAGACCATCGGCACTTCGGCAGAAAAAGACGCCTTCAGTACCTGATCAAATGGAAAGGATACCCCGACTCGGAGAATCAGTGGATAGATAAGGATGACGTGTTTGCGGACGAGGCACTAGCTGAGTATCAAAAATTGAACTCCCGCACCGCACGAGACTTAAAAGCTCGGAAGGTCTCGTCGCAACCATCACCTCCTCTCACTCGCTACACTGGCTTCCTCTCTTCCCTACTCACAACAATGTCCGTTTCCTCTACCGCCGAGGCCGTCGCTCGAGTTGCCTCAAACACGAGCCCCGTCACCCATCAGGAGCTCGTCGAAGCTCTTCAAACCCTCGTCCCAGCCGAGTACACCTCCGACACCAGCAACCCCGCAAGCTGGTGGTTGGTCACCGAAGACGGCCAACGCCTCAACCAAACCCCGCTCACGACGCCCGAAGTTGACAGGCTTCGTGCAGCTCTCTGCAGCAGTGAGGTGTCCTCACCTCGACCTCTCCCGGTCCGAGTGGAGCAGTGGGCAGAAGAGCCCATCGCCGGCGACATCACGATGGCGAGACTGGAAGAGGGAGCGCAAGTGGCTGGAAGTGGCGAGGGCGTGGAAGGAGGAACAACTTCGGAGGGCGACCGAACGGCGGTCGGAGATGATGGCGAGGCGGAAGGCAGGGGCCGTGGAGCGCATGAGACAATATTGGAGCAGGCGCGGGGGAGCCTCCACGACTACTACCCAGATGAGCACCCGCTCATCGTCACTGCCACCGACACTGACCACCCCGACGAGACCCCTTATGCATGCGACACCACGGGATGCCCCCTGTACCGAGGAGGAGTTCGAGCAGACGCTCCTCCCCTCTTCCCCCTCCTTCAACTACGACACCGAGCCCTAGGGCCAGCCCCTCACGGCTACATTCACAACCGTGGGGAGAACTTTGTTCACTACCCGATCACCGACGGCCAGGGGCGCACCCGCCAGGCCGCGTTCGTTCAAATCATCATGAACGCGGACCCCCTGGTGCTGGGACTGACGGAGGAAAGCGAGAAGGTCTATTCGAAGCCGCTCTACGCAGAGCCGCAGGTCCGGGCCCGAGGTAAGCCCCATTACCCTCAGGAGGATCTGATGATCTTCGCCGGTGGTTATCACGACCGCCCTCGCATCGATCGCGCCCTCGAGGAGCTGCACGATGTGAGCCTCAAGGCCGAGCTACACCGGTACCGGTCATATGCGTACGAGGCTGAGAGAATGGAGCAGCGGCTTCACCAACTCGCCGCCGCATTGGGGGGCATCAAAGGGGAGTTGGCCCGGAGCAAGTTCCGGCTGGAGATGGCCAACGCAATGGACAGGATAGAAGAGGTACAGGCTGGATGGATGGGAGGAGCTGGCGACCGCCGGCGACGTGGGCGTCGCTCCTGAAAAGGGGGTGATGTCACGGTCGGGGTTTCATGGACTCACATTACGGTACGGAGATTGAAGTGGACGCTTACTATACGGTTATGACTACGTTAGTAAGTAGAAATTAGTCATGGACTTCACGATCAGTCAGCACAGTCGTAGTAGCATGTGATAGTTACTATGACTCATTCCTAGGATAGCGGTAGTAGGGTTCGAGCTACTAACGCTACTCGTTACTTACTTACAAGAGGAGCTTTAAAGCTGCCTCTAGAATATGTATAAATAGTGGGCGTGAAGACCAAGATACGCCATCTTGGTCTTCTTCTCAAATACCACTTTATAACTCGTCTTCTCGAAGGCTTCGTAGTCCTTCTCCCTCTTAAGGGACGTCTGTCTTGTCGTCTTGACCTTCGTGTCTGAGACCCTGGCCCTTTCGACACATCAAGTCGGAGTTGCCTTAGTATTACTAGGACGCGCATTGTGGATCGCCTTGGTAGTATTCTACGGAATCACCGAGACACTTCAAACGTTGTATAGACCAGCTAAGTCGTGAACGCCTCAATCCGAGTTCAAGTCGAACTAAACGCCGTGGTAGCGTTACAGCGTAGAGTCCGGCCGTCTCTTCTGCTGTGACTTCCTCGTTGCAGGGGATGAATACAGAGGCTTTACTACAGTCATGGTCGGTCACGGTCAGAACAGAGTCATACCCTTGCGACGTCGGAAGTTTGGTGATGAAATCTAGGGTGATGGTTTCGAACGGTAGGGCATCTTCTTTCGGCGTGATGGGTACTAGCGGGGCTCTTGTGGGGCGTGTGTTGACCTTGTGGCGTTGGCATTCGGCGCATCCTTGTACGTAGTTGCGTACGTCGAGTTTCAGTTCTGGCCACCAGTATCTTCGTTCCACTAGTCTCGTAGTTCGTGCGATTCCGGGGTGTCCGTGTACCGGGGGGTCGTGATGTGCGGCGATCAGCTTCCGTTTTTCATCGAGTGATCCCGTGATGACATACTTCCCTTGTCTGTACCACGCTCCGTCTACAAACTTCAGTTGTTGAGGGTCTATCCAGTATCGTAGTACGATCTCGGCTTGTGGGGGGTCTTGTTCTGCTTGCACCGTGACTGTTCGTGCGAAGACATCTTCCGGTAATACGATCACGTTTTTGTTATCCCTTTCTCCTTGGTTGTAGTCGGGTCGTCTGGACAGGGCGTCTGCACGGCCGTTCTTTTTTCCTGGGATGTGGTGAATCTCGAAGTTGTATTCCATGAGCTCCAGTACTTCCCTAGCGACTCTTCGGCTGATCTTTTGCGGGAGTTTCCAGTATTGCAGGTTCATGTGGTCGGAGTATATCTTGATCTTGTGCGGGGATCCTGCTAGTAATGGTCTCCAATGTCGAAGGGCTTTGACGATTGCGAGAAGTTCCAAGTCGTAGATGTCGTAGTTTCGCTCAGCTTCGCTGAGTGTTGCCGAGTAGTAGCCGATTGGGTGTCGTTTGCCGTCCTCTTTCTTTTGGAGTAGTACTGCTCCAGTTGCGAATCCTGATGCATCCACTTCAAGTTCAAATGGGTCGTCTAGTTTCGGGTGTGCGAGCACCGGTTCTTCCGTGACTAGAGCCTTGAGTTTTTGAAATGCCCTGTCTTCTTCGTCCGTCCATCTCCACTCGGTATCCTTTCTCGTGAGTTTGTTGAGTGGTTTGGCGTGTGTGGCGAAGCCGCGAATGAAGAGTCGGTAAAAATTGCAGAATCCCAAGAATGAGCGGACGTCACGGACCTTGGTGGGCGTGGGCCAGTCCTTGATGCCGGAAATTTTTACCGGGTCCATGCGTGTTACCCCCTTTTCAAGGATTACCCCCAGGTAATCCATTCGCGGCTTGTTGAAGAGGCATTTTTCGAGTTTGAAGTAGAGGTCATGTTCCATGGCTACTTGCAGTACGTCACGGACGGCTTCTTCGTGTTCCTTTTGTCCCGCTGGGTCCCTTGTTGCGATGCCAATGTCGTCCATGTATACGCGTATGACGGTTCCTTTGGCTTCGTGTTTTGCGATGGTGTCTCGGTATATGGTGTTCATCATTGTTTGGAAAGTGGCCGGGGAGTTGGTGAGTCCGAAGTACATGACTGTGGGTTCGAAGAGTCCATACCGTGTTTTAAAGGCTGCCTTGTGTTCATCTCCCTCTTTAATGCGTACATTGTTGTACCCCCATCGGACATCCAGTTTTGTGTAGGTGTGCGCCTGGCTGAGGTCCGTGATGAGGTCCGAAATGAGGGGTAGAGGGTACTGGTTGCGGATAGTGACGGCGTTGATCCTTCGGTAGTCTTGTACTGGTCGTAGTTTTCCGTCCTTCTTCTTGATAAAGAAGAAAGATGAGGCGTATGGTGACTTGGACGGGCGGATGTATCCTTTCTTTAATTGCTCGTCTAGGAATTCCTTGAGCTTGCCATCTTCCTCTTGCGTCATGGGGTAGACTTTGCAGTCGATCGCTAGTGGGGTGCCTTCCTTGAATTCGATCGCGTGATCCCATGGTCGAGAAGGGGGAAACCGGTTGGATGCTTCTTCGCTGAAGATTTTTGCGAACTGCTGGTAAGCTGGAGGAAGCTCTACACTGTCGTGGAACTGCTTAGCTTCGATGGCCAGTTCTGTAGCCGTAGTCCGTAGATGGTTTTCTTCTTCTAGCTCTGCCACCGCTTCCTCTTTCTCTTCCTCGGTGAGGATACTTCCGATGACGTGGTCTTCCTTGTTGGGGTTGATTGATCGGATGACGACAGGGAGCATCTTTTTGTGTATAGTAGCGTATCTCCAGTTGATCGTGGGTTCATAAGTTGCCAGCCAGGGATAGCCGAGTACGAGGTCTTCGTTTCCTAGGTCCGTGACCAGGAAGCGCATCTTTTGCCGTCGTTGGTTAGTTTGTACGTCTAGGTCAATGAAGTGGGTGATACTGCCCGCTCTATTTTCCGTATTGTCGATATTCCATATTTTCCTGGGATGTTCTAGCTGCTGTAGTCCCAGGCCCATTCTTTTTGCGAACGAGGGTCGTATGAAATTGTCCGTGGCTCCGGAGTCCACTAATGTTCTTATGTCGGCCATTGCGTAATTTGTGCGAATCGAGACTGGAATTCTAAGAGACCGAAAGCGAGTCATGATTACAGAATTACAATTAACCGCCCTCACCCAGGCCGATGGGTTCAGGCGCTCTGAAAACCCTCCTTCCCCCACATTTCCTGGAGGATGAGGTCCTTTACGTCGTCCGATTCTCCTGCTACCCCTGCTAGCCAGTCCTTTGCCCTTTGCTGGGGTGGTGCTGCATTTGTTACTCTTGCCTGCGCGGGTGGTTCTTCCTGGGAGTAGTAGTCGGTGTCTGCCATCCTGCTGGTGGTGATTCGACGTCGTGGCTGTGGGCAATTGCGTGAAAAGTGTCCCGTCTGGTTACAGTTGTAGCAGACGACTGTCCTCATATCTCGAGGTGGCGGGCCTCCTCCTCTTCCGTACCCTCCTCTTTGTGGCCTGGGAATGAACGGCCTGTTGGGGTCGCCTACTTCGGCTACTCGGGCTCTTGTTCTATCGGCCGAGGTATCCATGGCGTTGGGATCGTATCTTGGCGGTGGTGGTCCTCGTGGTGGTCCCCAGTTGGGGACCTGTGGTCGCCATCGAGGTTGCGCTGATGATGGTGGGGTTTTTGTTTTGAAATTGTCGAGGCGTGCCTTCATATGGATGTATTGTTTTTGCCTCCTCAACGCGCATCTTTTCCATTCTTCAAAGGTGTGGGGTTCGTCTAGCTCGTAGACCTTTGTAAACAAGGCTCGTGGTAACCCCGCCGTAAAACGATCAATTGTTTGTCGGTCGTTTAGATTGTAATGAGCTTTTCTGGCTAGTTGCTCAAATTTGACCACGTACGCGTCGATATCCTCTCCCACCATTTTGATTCCTTTTTGTAGCTCCGCTTGAGCTTGTTCCTCCTCGAGGATGTTTGAAAACCATTTGGCGAATTCTTCCGCTACGTGATTCCATAGGGTTTGGGAGTATTGGCTTACCCCTCATCGTACTTCTCGGTTTAGCCATTCCAGGATGGATAGGGTCCATTCGCTGACGTTGACCCCCTTGACGTATCCCAAGAAGAGAAGGGATCGTCGGTATTCATTTTGCATGATTGGGGCGTCCAGATTCATGCCCCAGTATACGTGCCATTGCGTAAGAAAGGCTTCGTATTTAGTACGATCTCCGTCGAAGACTGTCGGGGGTTCACCTGATAGCCTGTCTGACCCATGCCCTCCACCTGGGGGTCCTCCCCGCGGTGCTCCTCCTCCTGGTGGCCCTCCTCCGCTTGGTGGTCGTCCTCCTCCCGGGAATCCTCCTCCCGTTGGTCCTTGTCCTGGGAATCCCCCTGGGAGTCCCTCCTGATGGTGGCGGAGGTCCTTCTGGTGGATCCGGGTGGTCCGGCCCTATTGCTCGGAAGAGTGCCGCGTCGTCTGCGGTCATCCTGTGTCCGGTGTTGGGGTTGATGGGGTTGAGGATGGCCTCTGCCTCCTCTCTTATGCGTTGTACTTCTTCCATGGCTTGTGTTTCGGTTACTGTGGCCATGGGGCTTCGAATGTGAATCTCCTCTGGTACCGTAATATGTAGGGACTCAGCTATGTGTGCCAGCAGGCTTGCGTCGTCTCCTGTTCCTGGTCGTGCCTCGCTCTCTGTGGCAGTGTGTTCTTCCACGTGTTCTTCGTGGCTTGATTCTGATGGGGCTTGTTCTCTAGGTTGCTCCCTTTCTTCTTCGTCTTCGCTGCTGTCTCCGTCTAATGATCCCCAGTCGTCTCCTTGGAGATCTCTTGAGTCGATATCGCAGCGGTAGTGTCTTCCGGCTGGTCTGACAACGTCCCACCGATTGTCTACTGGGTTCCACGTAATTTCTGTCCAACAGAAGTTCGAGTAGTTGAACTCAACTGGGCGATATCTGATTGGTTCCCCTGGGAAGTCTACAAAGTACCCGGTGTCTCCTCGGTACTCTCTCCACCTAGCTGCGCCTAGGAATCGTCGCGGTACTGATCGTTCTCCTCGGGTCTCAAGACTGTAGGGTCGGAAATTTCTCCACTGGTCTCTTGTTGTGAACGCCACGGTTGGCTATCTTGGTCTTAATGTAACGCTACCACGGCGTTTAGCTCGACTTGAGCTCGTATGAGGACGTTCACGACTTATCTGGTAGTTGACACGTGCGTAGGGTCTCGATGATTCCGTAGAATACTACTAAGGCGATCCAAAGTACGCGCCCCAGTAGTATGAAAGCAACTCCGACTTGTCGTGTCGAAAGGGCCAGGGTCTTAGACTCGAAGGTCAAGACTTATAGTAAGGGCTTCCCCTTAAAGACGAGAAGGCGTGAAAGCCCAGGTAGAGGAAGAGAGAGATAGTGGTATTGAGAAGAAGACCAAGATGGCGTATCTTGGTCTTCACAGCCCACTATTTATACATATTGAAGAGGCAGCTTTAAAGCTCCTCTTGAAGACGACTACCACTAGCGATAATAGCTCGAACCCTACTACCGCTATCCTAGTAATGAGTCATACCGGCAATCACATGCCAGTACAACGCTGACTGATCCTAAAGTCCATGACTAATTCCTACTTACTACCATAGCCATAACCGTATAGTAAGCGTTCACGTCATTCTCTGTATCGTACTTCGAGTCCTACGAGTCCGACCGCGACATGTGGCGTCTCAGTGGTGGCGCGGGCGCCACAGCTACTGCTGCCGTCTTCTTCAAACTGGATCAGAGGTTCTTCTTGGACACTCTGGACTTCCTCGATGAATGTGCCACGTCCCTGACGGGGTTGCCAGTTTTGGTTGGTACGCGGGCGGCGCAGTTGGAGGCAGTTGCGGGACATGTGTCCAAGCTTTCCACAGTTGTAGCAGTTGATGTTCTTCATGTCTACAATCCCTTTTCCTTGGGGGCGCCCTCCTTGCTGGGTGTATGGCGACTTAGCGTAGTCGATCTCTTCTGATCCTGCGAGGCGAGCATGGATCCATCCTGGGGTAGTATCCATGGCATCCGGGTGGTTCCGGAATGCTTGCCATCCTTGACGAGGTTGCTGGGGCCGATTTGGAGCATTGAAAGTTCTGAGAGAAGTATTGCCCGGCTTACCGGGTCCCGGGGGTTTACGTCCCCCCAAACGTGTTTGTAGGTGCATCCACTTGCATTGTTGTTCTAGTATGGCTACTTTCCATTGGGAGTAGGTGTTAGGGCTGTGGAAGTTGTAGGCATTCTTGTATAATTCCACAGGAAGCCTGCTAGTGAATTTGTCAAGTACAAGGGAGTCGTCGAAACGATATCCCGCCTCTCGCACTGCTTTTTCAAATTTGGCAATGTATGAGTCGATGTCTTGCCCTTCCATTCGGAATCCCTTCTGGAGGTCTTGTTGGGCACGTTCCCTTTCGAGGGTGTCTGCGAAGGTGTTGCGGAAGCCTATTTCTATGGCTTCCCAAATCCATTTGTCGTATGGTCTGTGCTTGGCTTTGTACACTTTGACCCATTTGGTGGTGGATAGGACCCATTCGTTGACGTGTTCCCCTTGGATGTAGGTGAGGAAGATCAGTGCTTTTCGGTAGGGGAGAGTGAACACAGGGTTGTCATAGTTGGTTTTGACAAACAATTCTCACTGTGTGAGGAACTGTTGAACTTTGGTGCGGTCTCCAGTGAATACCAGAGGTTCCTTGCCCATAAACTTCTCGGGTTTGGTTCCGATTGATACGTTTGGTCCGGTAAAAAGAGGTCCTCCGGGATCTCCTCCTCCATCATCTCCTCCTCCTCCTCCGTGTCCTCCTGGGGGGGGTCCTTCTCCGCGACTGATACGCGCGGGTTCCTGAAAGGTCGTAGGTTGCTCGGTGACGGTGGTCGTCATGTCTGTGGGGATAGACTCAGCTATTAATCCCAACTGTAGTTCCCCTTCTTCTGCTTGGGCTTCAAGGATACAGATTTCCTCGGGGTTGCTTGCAAGTGATGAGGAAGGTGTGGGTGTCTTGGGTGTGGGTGATCAAACAGGCTCTTCTTCTTGTCCGTCAAGTGGACCCCACTGGTCTCTTGTGGTTACTTCGCTTTGTAGGATGTCGATGTGGAGGCTGGAGCCTGCGGGTCGAACGACTTGCAGTTTGTAGTGGAGTGTGTCCCACTTGAGTTCAGTCCAACAGGTGTGGTCGAAATTGAATTCTACAGGGGTGAGTCCTGTAGTACCGTCTTTGTAAGTATAGGAGACGACGTAGCCTGGGTCTCCTTGTTCAGTCTGCCAAAATGCTCCTTTGAGATATTGCTTGGGGACGTTGCATTCCCCTCTTCTGTCGATGTGATACGGTCGGAATGGGATCCAAAGATCTCTGGTTGTTACTGCTGTGGAAGCCACGTTGAAGGATCTTGGTCTTAATGTAACATCTACCACGGACGTTGGCCTGACTTAGGCATTGGTATAACGTGGGTTCCCTTCGGGTTGTTGGAACGTAATAAGTACGTAAGGCCCTTATCTATAGCAGTTACGACATTACTGCCAGTATGCTTTCCTATTACGGTAGTTAGGATACGTACTATACTGGGCGCAATTCGCCTCTGAGCGAAAAGTAGTCTCATGACTAAGTCGAAGTGGTAATTTACGTCAGGCGTATGTAAAAACGCGATATTGTGGACGCCTGTACTCATCACTTTTGCGCTTCCGGACATGGTGGGGCCATAGGGTATATAATGCCTCCTATGGGGAGGGAGGCGAATACAGATTCACTCTCTTTCTCACTTGTGCACCCTCTCCACTCTATAGTCTCTCAACCTACTCAAAGGTGAGGACACCATTCCTGATAGCTGCGTGCATTGCTGCGCTTCAGGTTATGGGCCCTGCTACAGGGCTTGCCGTTGCGCTCTTTGATAGAGCTGCACCTTGGTCACCGCCCACCACGGCGTCACCTTTGAAAAGAGGGGACCCGTGTGGTTGGAGGGCACTAGACCTTAAGGAGGCTCCCTGGCTACTAGCAACCCAATATTGTACTCTAGAGGAGTACACAGACCAGACCGCTCACCTACCTAAACAAGGCCATGTGAACAACCTCAATTAAGTTTGAGGCGCTGCACATGATAACCTTGGGGTGATGTCGAGCAGTTCTATATCGGCTAGAGCGGCTATCCGGCAGACTGCAAAGACCGGTACAACGTTATAGTATTGACCTTCGGGTCATGTATGGGACTAATATTGGCTTTTCATCTCGCTCAGTATTGTAAAACAATGCTGACGTCCTTAAAGCCAACAGATCTCTACTACCATGTCGTCCCAACTCACTACACTTGTCCCTGTTTTCGACGGCTCTAACTGGGCCTCCTGGTCTACGCAAATGACCGCTTTTTTCATGTCGCAAGGGCTCTGGGGCTACGTTGCTGGCACTATCCCTCAACCTCCCGCCGCTGATGCCGCTGATAGAGCGGCTTGGATGAAATGTGATGAGATGGCAAGGGGTAATCTTACCCTACGCCTTTCACCTGCTATCCAGCAGGCAGTTTCCGGAGCGACTTCTCAGGCGCTCTGGGACTCTGTGAAGGACCGGTACGGTGCGGTTTCTATGCCCCGCATCTACAAGGACTTCAAAGAAGCCATCTCTATCCGTTTCAATACCAATCAGCATCCCGCTCCTCAGTTCGAGAAGATGGCTGCCGCTTTTGCTCGTCTTGGAGCAGTAACTGTTGGTACTGGTGCTAACGCCACTACCCTTGCTATCCGCCCACAGCTGCAAGCCCTCATTGCCATGTCCGCTTTACCCCAGAAATGGGAGCACCTCATTCCTGTCATGTGCAATAATCTTGCCTTGGCAGATCTTCAGCTCACTACTGTATCGGCTTGTGTTGAGAGCCAATACGAGACTGAAACTAATCGCGGACAGCATAAGGCCGCTCATAACGCGCAGAAGCTTTCTGCCGTTAAGCGGAAGCGCACAGACCCTCGCTTTTCGAAGCAGGGTTCTTCGTCGCAGCAGCCTAGCGCCCCCGGCCCGTCCACCCAGCAGCAGCCTATCAGGCAGCGCGGAGGACGAGGTTCTGGAAGAGGCAAGGCCAAAGGGAAGGGCAAGGCACCTGCACGTGCTCCACAGCACTCGCATATTGCTTCTGTCGCCGCATTACCACCCCCTACTTCTCACAAGGTGACTCATATTGGGTCATCTGGTGTCACCACGAGGACAGAAGTCGAATCATCCTCTCCTCAGAGGACTTCGGGCTTCTTCCCTTCGGTCAATAAGGCATTGACGCTCGCTGAACGGCTGGATGTACCCGCTACAGTCCAGACCGTAAAGACGCTTGAGCAGCGCTTTGCTGACATTGACGTCCTCATGAAACCTCGTCTCGAGACGTTCATGGAAGAGGAGTACGACTCCGATTTCGATATCGATATGACGCGGCAGCCTTCGGGCAGCGCTCAACCGATAATGAACACTGACGGACTTGATGACACCGAGATCTTTGGTGAGCATTCTAATGCTCTCCAAATTGACTTGTCGGATCTGACTGTAAGCAATGGGGGCTCTGATTCAGAAAATCGTGCCCCCACGCCTCCTTACGTCGACCCTGCTTCCATTGTCGAAGCAACAGTCAGGTGGGCTACTACCGGCGAAGGCCGCTTCCCTCGATCTCGTTCTAACGAACAAATCGAATCTATCTGGCGTAGCAACCAACAGTACCTTCGGGATAACGGCAGAGAAACACATCCTTATTTCAATGCCCTTGTCTCTCCTTCGGCCTCTCTAGGCCGCTCCTTGACTCCGGAGTCCTTCTTGACTGGCCCGGATACTGAGATCCTCGATTGGGGATCATGTGATGAAGAGTACGTCTTTTCTTCACTTTGCGCACCACGTGCTGATAACATTACAGAATTAGTCCTGCCCCTAAGAAGACCAAGGGTTGGCATCTGTAATAGTATCGTATATCTACGAGAATCGCATGTAGTAGCACCGAAGTTACTCAAAATGTACAATTCTAGTAGCGCTCTCCTCGATTCTTTTGAGTGTGAGCACAATGAGTACTTCAGTCAATGCGCTAAGTGTTTAGAGCGTACTAAAAATATGTGGCTTCTTGACTCGGGAGCATCAGCGCACTTCACTAATCAACTTAGTGATTTTATCGACTATAAGCCAACTGCTCAGTCTGATAAGATTCCTGTAAAGACTGCTGCTCATACTCTATATGTTGAAGGGACCGGAACTGTCTTGCTTGAGCATTACATCGCAGACAAACTCGTGATCACACGGGTATATCCGGTTCTGTACATTCCGAGAATGAGCACACGTCTTCTATCTATGGGAGTCTTCTTACAGCAAGGTTTGCGCGTTTTGGGGAATTCGCAGCATATTAACTTGCTACGTAAAAAGAAAACAATTGTCCAATGTAAACCCCTTCTTCACGGACAATCATTATATTGGCTAGATGCCTCTATATCCACTCTAACTGAGTCGCTTATTGCGAACCAGTCTGCGTTATCAAATGTAGACTATGACCTTATGCATCGTCGCCTTGGTCACCCATCTAAAGAGGTTCTAAGACGAGCTAAGGAAAACACTAAGGGCTTTCCAGAAGGGATAACTATTCCCACCTCTGATGTAATATGTCCTGGGTGCGCGCAAGGCAAAATGCCTGCTGCCTCACATCCTCCGTCTGTTACAAGGGCTAAAGCCTCTTTCAATCGAATTCATTCCGATTTGAAAAGCTTCCCTATACCGTCATACCACAAATATAAGTATTTTATTGTCTTCTTTGACGATTATACTTCATTTGCATGGATCACTCTTTTACGGGACAAAGCCTCTGCTATTACTGCTTTAAAGCAGTGGCTTGCGTTAATTAAAAATCAATTTAACGCTACCATAAAAGAATGGATGTCCGATGCCGGCGGTGAATACAAATCGGATGCTTTCCTAAAGCAACTTAAGGATGCCGGCATAACAGTGCTACAGTCTGCGCCACATACGCCACAGCAGAATGGGCGCGCTGAGCGCTTTATGCGCACCATAATGGACAAAGCTCAGGCCATGCGCCTTGATGCTTGTTTACCACAGAGCTGGTGGGAATTTGCAGTCCAACACGCTGCACATTGTTATAATAGAACCCCCATAAGTCGCCTTCAATGGCAGACTCCTTACAAACTATTACACAATGAAGTCCCTGATATATCGCATCTTAGAGTATTCGGTTGTGGTGCCTATGTACACATTCCAGAAGCTCGCCGGGTGAATAAACTTTCCCCTAAAAGTGAGCTTATGATCTACCTTGGTAGAGGACCTGGAATGAAGGCTGATGTCTTCATGCGCACACCGAACACCTTGTTCTATTCAGACAAGGCACTCTTTGATGAAGCTCTATTTCCTAGGTGTCCTAAAGACAATCCTAGACGCGAGCCCCGAGGTGTAACTCAGTTAGATGATGATACAGTTCCCCATGAGCTGTCTAAAGACCATACCACTCCTGGTGATGATGACGACCCACCACCTGAGCCTCCTATTCCTAAAGGGAGAAGCGCTCCCCAGCCGGCCGCTGGACCCCCTCCTAGTACTCATACTAGAGGGATTGGATCGCAGCTACCTCCGCCTTTACCCCCTGACCCAGTACCTGGTCCTAGTGAACCTAGGAGATCGGGGCGTACAAGGAAATTAGTTACTCGTCCTGATAATGTCTATGGGGATAGGCCCCCTACTACGATTATTCGAGACATTGCGCGGATTCGCACATGGCGACAAATGACACAGCCGCAGCAGGGTAGCTCCCAGCAGCGTCCAAGTCAAGATCAGACGGTCTCAGGTGATGATCCTGAACAAGCCGCTTCTGATTCTTCCAGTGCACAGAGTGATACTCCGCAGGATTCAGACGAAGTAGATCAGCAATTGCTGATCCGCCTAGCTCAGGAAGGGGGAGTCAGATTTCTAGATCTTCTGCTCGCCAAAGCAGTCTCACCAGTGGATCTAGAGTCACCTGATACCTCTAATATTCGCGAATGGACCTATCGGGACATTCTTCAAATGCCAAGTGAACCCCAGGAGGAGTGGCGTAATGCGTGCCAAGAAGAGCTTGCTTCTCTTCGCAAACGCAAAGTCTATGATCTTGTTAACCCGCCGAAAGGCAGAAGGGTAATCAAGAATAGATGGGTATTTGACTTAAAGTCAGATGGCCGTAAAAAAGCCAGGCTAGTTGCCAAAGGCTTTTCTCAGGTTGAAGGCATAGATTATGACGAAATATTCTCGCCAGTGGTACGGTTTGAGACTGTCCGGATGATGCTCGCGCTTACAGCGCTGAAGGATTGGCACATCTCTGGACTTGACGTCAAAACTGCCTTCCTGTATGGAGACCTTGACGAGGAACTCTACATGGAACAACCTGAAGGGTTTAAAGACCCTAGCCAACAAAATAAAGTCATGCGCCTTAGGAAAGCTATTTACGGACTTAAACAAGCTGCACTCGCTTGGTGGAGAGCGCTGGATAAGTCTATGAGCACCCTTGGCTGCACACGACTTCAATCAGACTCAGGTCTGTTTGTGAATGAAGACAAAACAATCGTAGTCATTGTTTATGTCGATGACGTCCTCTTCCTTGGAAAAAGTAAAAAGGACATAGCATCCCTGAAGAGACGCTTCATGGAAATATGGGAATGCAGAGACCTTGGTGATACCAAAGAGTTTTTACGCATGCGCATACTACGCTCTAAGGGTAGACTCCTACTAGATCAGCAGGACTACCTTCAGAAAGTGCTGCAGCGTTTTAATCTGATTAATGCCAAATCAGTACCTACTCCACTACCGGAAGGGTATCACCCATCCCCTAATAAGGGAACTGCAACCCCAGAACTCCGAGCGTCCTACCAACAAGTGATAGGATCTCTCCTATACATTATGATTGGTACGCGACCAGATATTGCCTATGCTGTTACAAAAATGGCGCAGTTTGCTGCCAACCCATCTGAGGACCATTACAAGCGTGCACTCTACATATGCCGCTATTTACTTGGTACTTCAAATTATGCTTTAGTCTTTGACGGCAAAAGCGATGGTGGTATAATAGCATACGCAGATTCTGATTGGGCCTCTGACCCAGTCACCAGAAAGTCCACTACGGGCTACTTAGTAAAAATGGCAAATGGAGTATTCTGCTGGAATTCTAGAGCGCAGAAATCTATCGCGCTCTCGTCCACTGAAGCAGAGTACATGTCGCTGTGTGATACAAGCAGACAGTTGGTCTGGATTCGCTCGCTCTTTAGTGAGCTTGGAATAAACCTTGGACCGATTCCATTGTGCGGAGATAATCAAGGCTCCATATTCTTATCTTCTAATCCTGTTCAGGAAAAACGGATCAAACACATTGATCTACGTCACCATTACATTCGTGATGTGATCCGTGAAAAGAAGATAGAATTATTCTTCATTGAAGGAGCTGAGAACCCCGCCGATCTTTTTACTAAGAATCTGGGTCGCATTAAGTTCCTTAAGTTCAGGGAACAACTAGGGCTAGAGTTTGGCAATTCGCCACCTCTGCACACCATGCCTGATGATGGTGACTCGTGAAGGAAGTTATAGAGAAGCTTGTCTGCTCTTCGGAGCATATGTTTCTCTACGTCCTCCGTGTCCACCGCTTCTTCTTTGTGAAGAACAGAACAGGACAGAATCACCGTTTTCTCTCCTAGACATGGTGCGATGTCGCTTCATTAGCAGACACCTAACTCTAAGCCTTATTGAACTCCGCAAGGTAGTTCACATGTCCTGTCCCTGATGGGGACATAGTAATGACACTCCAAGTTGGAAGATATCATTAATGATCATCATTCACAACTTAATGAGACGTGTTAGAGACAGTTGTAGTCTCACCGACTCTTACGCAACCCTCACTTGATGCTCATCCCCAACGCTCATGAGGTTCTTGCTGTTTGCTTAGACGCGCTTTAATTAGCTGCACTAAGCAAGGGGGAGTGTTGGAACGTAATAAGTACGTAAGGCCCTTATCTATAGCAGTTACGACATTACTGCCAGTATGCTTTCCTATTACGGTAGTTAGGATACGTACTATACTGGGCGCAATTCGCCTCTGAGCGAAAAGTAGTCTCATGACTAAGTCGAAGTGGTAATTTACGTCAGGCGTATGTAAAAACGCGATATTGTGGACGCCTGTACTCATCACTTTTGCGCTTCCGGACATGGTGGGGCCATAGGGTATATAATGCCTCCTATGGGGAGGGAGGCGAATACAGATTCACTCTCTTTCTCACTTGTGCACCCTCTCCACTCTATAGTCTCTCAACCTACTCAAAGGTGAGGACACCATTCCTGATAGCTGCGTGCATTGCTGCGCTTCACGGGTCTGAAACGATGATTATCCGGGCTGTTGGGGAAGACTGCGGGATGTCTCTGGTATGCTCCGAGGTGGTCACGGTACGTATAGAGAGGGAGGTCGAGAGGTACGTTTGGGGGAATGGCAGGGACTTTACGAATATACCTCCAACTAGGGTGATCGACGATGTAGTAGCTCTTGTAGGGTCTTGCGACTCGGGAATTGAGGTATTCGAAGATGAGATGACACGTGGTACCTTCGGGGTAACTGACGGTCGGCGTATCCACCATTCACGAGGGAACTGGGGAGTAGAGGTCACGGGGATCCCTTCTTGGTTCAAGGGATATGCAGGAGCTAGTTCGCTTAAGGATCTCCTCGAGTCCTTAGCACAGTAGACAAGTGGAGAAAGTGGTATTTGAAGAAGACCAAGATGGGGATCCTGGTCTGTAATACTACAAGCTTAAGTACACGTAAGGGAGCCAGTTCTAGCTCCGCTCAAACTTGTATGTAGCCAATAGCGTAAGTAGCGTAAACCCTAGGACAGGGATCCTAGGAATCAGTCATCCACAACGTAATACCAGTGTCATACAACAATAGAACTCGGAGGGAGACACATAAGACACATCACGTACAACAATAGAAAGCATCAGTCAGCCGAAACACAAGGCGACAAGATCCAAAGTCCATGACGTATTACTGCTGCCGTACCGAGTCATCACGAATACGTCAGAGTCCACAACCGGGCCGGGCAGTCCAAGAACGAAACGTAACACACTCACACACAAACTTGAAAAAAAACGACAATTGACTGTATTAGGGGGTCTTGAACTAGGGAGGGGTATATATCTAAACTACCATTATTGGTGAGGTTATGGGATGCGAACGTGGAATAGAGGCAACAAAAAGAATGGTTTATGAGCGAGCGCGAGTGACGAGAGATAATGCCCGAGTATGAAAGGGGCAGAAACAGTTACATTCAGGGGCTCGCAGACACGTGTCCTTTGGACTTGGGGGCGTTGAGCCCTAGATGTAACGTTACCACAGGAACGTTATGTGCGACGTGCACGTCACTAAGTCGTTCAGGCCGAGGTAACGGGACGTGAGTTAGCCGGTTAAGGCCGAGTTCGAGGGTGAATAAGCACTGCACGGTCTCCTCAGACACGCGAGTGGTAATCGGGAGTTCTGGGGTTCAAGCGCAAAGGCGAACCAAAGTCGTGCTCAAGCGAAACAGCGAGCCAAAGTCGTTCGTGGATTGACAATGATGTGGTATTACACAAGAAGTCAAGTCTACCGTACAAGCTAGGTAGCGTGCGACTTATATACTAGTACAGGATGTTTGTATGCAACAAACATATGGCGCGATATACGAAGTCCTAGGTAAAAGTAGAACAAAGGCAGAGTCATAATAGGAAACATGGTGATTACGCAGGGTCATGCGGGAGTCAGCTGAGACCGGAGCGCCGTGAACTTTGATATACAAGGAAGGGGGTACAAGGGCGTATCGTGCGGCGAAGGGATCATGGGAAATGATTGGGCACGTGATGAGTTAGGGGCGTAACAAGGTGGGGTACGGGGATAAGAAGCAAGGAACGGAAGCGTCCAAGAAGAAAGGAGAAAGAATCGTAACACTAGATGCCAATGTCGAAGAGTGTGGCATGAAACACCAAAGTGTCGTGCAGCCTGAGAGATGTGTTTTGTAACGTCTACCACGGACGTTTGCCTGACTTAGGCGCTGTTGTGACGTGGGTTCCCTCGGGGGTGAAACCTGTGATTGTCCGAGTGCTCGGGAAAGACTGCGGGGTGAGGCCAATACGTGCCTGTAGAATCCCTGTACGTATAGAGCGTCTCTTCTACGGGGATGCCTGGGGGAGGACTGGGGACTTTGCGTATGTATTCCCAGTCAAGGTTATCGACGATGTAATAGCAGTGGGTTGGGCGCGCGGTGCGGGAGTTGAGATATTCGAAGACGAGATGACACGTGGTACCAGGCGGATAAGTCACGGTCGGCTGATCTACCATTCACGAAGTGAAGATGGAGATAAGGTCACGGGGATCCCCCTTGGTCTCGAAGGGATATGCCGGAGCTAGCTCACTTAGGGACACTGCGAGTCCCTAGCACAGAAGACGAGTGAAGAGTGGTATTCGAAGAAGACCAAGATGGGGATCCTGGTCCGTACTACTGTGAGCTTAAATACAAGTAAGGGAGCTAGTTCCAGCTCCGCTCGAACTCGTAAGTAGCCAATCGCGTAAGTAGCGTATTCTAACAATAGAATGCGCAGTCGTTATCGTAACACAGAACACGTACAACAATAGGAGACATCAGTCAGCAAGCCTAATCACAATCACGTACAACAATAGAGAGTATCAGTCATCCGAACACGAGACGACATGATCCGAAGTCCATGACACATTACATCCGACATACCGAGTCATCGCGAATACGTCAGAGTCCACGACCGGGCCGGGCAGTCCGAGAACGAAACGTAACATGTTTGAAGGTTCCACTGGAGAGCGCCTCCCTGGCTTCTTGAAGCTTGTCCTCTGTAGTGACTTCTAATTGTCTTCTCTTTGCTTTCTTGCTTAGTCGCTTTCTTGCCATGTCTGAGAGTGTTCAAACACGAACAGAACAGAATGAGTGCAGCAGAAGTGGTTACCACCGGAGCCGGTGATCTTTCTGTTACCAAGAGTGCCGACCCGTCTTCAAAAGGAGTTTGAAATCCATCACGCCCATGTCACCCTCTGAAGCACATTCAGTGTCTTTCACTTCCACAAGATGATCGCATCCACCTGGTGAGTCCAAAATTGTCATACAAGTTCCCCTTTATATTCTTTAACACCCAAGCCTGGCAGATTATTTTTTTTTCTAGAGGATCATTGGGATCTGCATGCATGGAAACCTCTCAAAAATGACTCCCCTCTTTTTCTTTGTACTTTCCCGTCACAAACAACAATTGATCCCAAAATTTTTGGCTGATCCCATATCTACACAACCTACTGTACATGGTGTAATTTTTTTGGGCACAAAGGATATCGGGAAAGTGGTGATCTAGTCCAATCTCTGAGATTTGCACAACATTGTGCATTTGCAAAAGCACGTGCATGATAGTATACACTGCGGGCATTTTACAATGTAATCCAATTCAGTTGCAAAAATCTGACCAATCAGATTTCGTGAAATAGCCGACTGAATTGGATTACATTGTGAAATGCCCGCAGTGATAGTGCTTTCAGCGCTCAGCAAGGCGCTCAGTGTTGACGAAGGGGGAAGTGGATTCAGGGATTATCGATGATCGGTTATCAACTAGGTTGATTTGAATCTATGACTCTACTAGTACTAGTCACTCTTGCGCTACTCTACGAAGAGGGCCTAGGGGCCCGCGAGCGAGAGATAATTTTTGGCTGCCTCTACCCTAAATAGACGAACTTCTGACCAGCCCAAAACAGCGTCCTGCTCCTTGATCGCATCGTCCAGCTCCCTTATTGCGTTATCAGTATACGAACCGGACTGCCCCTCCAACATATTCTCCGACAACACCAGAGGCTCGTCGGTGATGTATCTTGGGAAAATGTTATCAGACAAGAGTCCACGTTCAGGTATAGCCAGGTCGCAAACGAGGTTAAAAACGACACGCTGCGTCCTGATAGAATGCTTGTGTTGCCTCCAGTTGGATGTGATGGTTCTGAATGTTCCAACGATAAGGGCAGAGTGGGCGTCAGGTGACAACGATATGGTTGTTCGACGACAAGGAAAAAAAGTTCGACCCAACATCCGAAGCCGCCACCGTAACGGAAGTCTTGCAGGCGCCATAGTTGTCGTTCCATGAGATGTCGTCGACGAGCGCCCGACCACCTGCGTTTGTCCGACTCGTCCCACATGGTCCCCAGGCTCATGAGAATCTCTTGATAGGGGCCATTACCTCGTCCATCGACGATGTCACGTAATTTGGAGGAATAAGAGCATAGGAGTCAAAGGCATTGATGCAAGAATACGAACTGGGGTAAGAATGTGGGCTTTTTGTCGGTTGAACAGAAGAATCGGATCGACTGAACGAGTTCTGTCTGTTATAACGCATCGAAATATGTGCCACGCACGCAAAAGATCAACCACCGGCAAAAGCACAGATTGAATCATTGATCCTAAAGAGCGTCTTATCGATGTTCGCTACACGGCCCGTGATGCGCCCGAGCATGGAGATGCCGGCCTCGTGATCGCGTGCGAGGACCTCCCTCACCTGCTCTTCCGTCATTTCCACTTCCCGGGGTCTGAATGCTCCATGTAGTCTTGACAGGCAAAACTGCCGCGCGTTCTCGAAATTATCGTCAATCCTTCGGGCATTCTGGAGTGCATTTTTATTGTCGTTGTCATGATTTGTTTCTTCGCCGCCATCTCCCATTCCGAACCTTGAAAGGGTATCGATAGCTAGCATCACGCGCATCCAACTTCATCCTATCGTGGTTTGCCGTTCCTCGATTGACGATGACAAAGGATTGGCATGTAAAGCGCGCGGCAAATAGCCCGCCGGATCCCGTTGTTATGTGGTAGCGCCCCTTGACCGCTATGGATTCGTATAGTAGGTGAAGCAACTTCCAGAGATCTCCGAATAAATCTGGTTTGACACTGGCACAGACTACGAGTGACACCGCGGTTTCAACACATCCGCGTGCTCGATTGCACCACAATTCTTCGTTTGTGAATACGCTGAGATTATTACATGTAACAACCAGGTGTCGCATACGCTTGCAAAGATCGTAGCTAGCGAGATCGCCATGTGTATGAGGGTCGTCGGGCGCCTGAACATCGCTGGGGAGGCGAGGGGTCAGCGCTGGTCAGCTGGGGCAAATTGCGGGAGGTGCTATTCGTGGGGCTAATGTCCAAGGGGACGAAGGGGGCCAGAAGGATGGCTGGTGCGCTGGAAAAGTGGGGAATGATGCATTAATGATGACGCGGTGTGACAGATAGTATGCAACAATCTGCGCTGTTCTGCCTGAGGTTCATTTATCACGAACGATTCCATCCCCTCGTCTTTTGTTCGATTATGAATGGATTGACCGACGTCACGACTTTTACGTTCATCGCTCTCTTCCATAGCCAGTTGCATCTATCCTTCACATATCTTCGGGCTCACGGACTTAACGGAGCCACCAGACGGCGCGCGCGATCCAAGTAACTTCGCGGATGTACCTTCTGCTTCAAATACCAGATCAGGCCAGAGAATGGATTTCGAAACGGAGATTGAGGTTTAAAGAAAAAAACCTCATACTACCGATTCTGCGCGTCTCCTCGATTGACCGTGGCGCACGATCAGGTATTATATAGATCTCCCACGTACTTTTCTGTGTACCTTTGTAACCTAACTACGAATTCGGCAATACATTGGAGCACCTCGTCCTGTCGCTAACGTCGAACTTTATTCATAACCTAGACTCCGTCAGCGCGCAGGACAAAAAAGGGGTGGCGAAGGAAAGAAGAAATACCCTGAGATGTTCAACCGATGTACTCAGGTCATGCATTCCCTTTGTCAATTGCCTACGGTGAGTATTCCAGGACAGGTCGCCGAAGGGTGGGGATACATCATACACCATACATCAGTTGTCACAGTCCACCCAACCGAGCAGAGCGATATTATACCCTCATGACTTTTCAGCAAAGTCAAGGAGCCAAATAATTACTATCGTATCGCGCGGAGGAAGCTGTAAAGTGCCACATAGGGTCAAGGACACTATAGTGGACTCGAAAAACAAAACAGAAAACCCATCTCGTGGCCTCAAATCAGTTGGTCCTGCGAAGGGCGCCAGGCTTTCATGAGAAGCGGACGACGTTCATGCCTCCCTGTCAAGTCAGGGACTTCCCAAAGTTTGCAAATGATGAGATCGGCCCTCCTGGGGGCGGTCCTTCGCCGTCCCAAAAAATGCAGGTGAACACCGTCAATGTGCTCGTGAAGAAATGGTGCGAAGGGGTGCACGCAATGGCGCTGACATTAATAAAAGAAGTCCGAGGGGATTATTAGAAGGGTCATTTGACAGGTACATGTGGTGCATTAGTCATGTCAATTGTGATGACCAGGCTTGGATAACGTCATCATTTGCATCCTTCTCCCTCTCTCAACTCGACGCTCAAGGCTGACTCTGGCAATAACTTTCTCTGCTGGTTTCTGTTCCACTACTTGAAGCCACATCTTTTAGTACTCTGCTGGTAGAAATGAGCAGACGATCTTTGCCAGCTCACCAACTACCAACGTTAATCAGCTGTCACTTTAACGCTGGACCGCATGATCTGTGGGCTGCGGATCCGTGACGTAGTTTAAGCGAGGTGCATTCGTAATGTGTCCACCTGTGTGCTCTTCCTGATATAAATTAGCCCGCTACAAACGGGTTTTTATCAAACTTTGTTTTCTCCCATTACTCCATGGCTTCCCAGGGCGGTGACTCAGACTTACTTGAAAAACTCTACCCCGTCCCTTTGTCGACGGGCATCGCCTCATTACCTGGCCCTACCTCTGCAAGCGCTCGGGCTCTTCTGAGCGTACTCAAGCACAACCGCCAGAATCATCATATCTTTTTCAACGACAGAGGGTTTCACAAGTAGGTCCAATGTTACACCTACGACAAAACAGCGCTAAGTCTCGTAGTCATGTCACGCATCACGTATTGGCCATCTATGGCCTTGGCGCGTCACCTGAGATCATAGAGGATGCCTATGGGACGCACGACTATCTCAAGCCTGCGTTTGAGAGCCCGGAACCCATTACAGAAAATAACTTCGCGGAGCATCTTGGTGATGCACGGTGAGTGGGCCTCGCGCAAGGCCATACTCGGTGTTCTTGACGAGTCTGATTCTGACTTCAGATACTATTCCTCGTATCTGACATACTTTTCCGAATACCTTCGCGATCATACACCTAATGAAGCATTCGAGCGCTTCATCCTTTCCTCGTCGTCCAATTTCAACCCAGATTTGGCGGCTGCGACTGTACAAGACGTACAGAGTGCGGGAAAAGAAGGCAAAAAACACCCGGAGATGCTGAACAGGCTTTTGGCGGGCCTTGTACATCCCTTAATTCATCTCGCTTACGGATTCGAGTTTGGTATCCCGGGTCAAGTCGCGGAAGGTGAGCCAGGTTTTTCAATCTTTGAGTGCCATACTAAATCTCAGTAGGCCTGGCAAACACGGCCGTCCATCCCGCCGCACAGACGGAGTTAGTGCCGCCCTCATTCTTTTCCAGGGTTCTTGAGTCCGGTATCCTCTCTGGATTGACATCAAGGCTCTCACTTTTGCGAATTGATCCCGTCTATGGAGACAAGCGGCCGACGTTCGCTTTTCTCCGTCGGATCCGTGATCACACAAAGCTTTCACTGGACGCCCTCCATTTGCAGTTGGAGGAGCCACGGCAGTACCGATATCAAGCCGTTGTGCCCAAGGCAGGCGACTCTATTGTTGAACTAGTTGAGCAATGGGCAAACGAATGGCTGGCAGACGCACGAACTGATGCGGATATCGAGAAGAGGCTTGAGGGCATGGTAGAAGAAGTTACGTGGGGAAACGTCATTTGGTTCGCCGTCGGAGGTTGGCAGGCCCGTGGCGACCAAGGTCGCACATTCAATGCAGACTTCTTCATGTGCGTACAATTTTACTTGTTCTTGAATCCCGCAGGTACTAATATAGAACAGTGCACATCTTGTCACGTCTGCAGTCTTCTTGCTCACACTAGTCCTTCCCTCGGACCATTCTCCTTATCCCCTGGTGCCCCTCGCGAGCCGCGTGACGCTTCTCAAGGCGTACCTCGCGACTTCCGCCGCGTGGTACATTTCGCAGGGAAATGTACCGATTCCCATCGAGGCGTTCTACTCTGCCACTGGTGATCGGCTCACCGCCCCTCCAGCAACACCAGTCCCGCCTGACGCCAAGCGCAAGCCTCTCAGCGCCCCCGGTGGTCCGTGGGAGCGCATCATCGTGAATGCCGTCGCGCACCCGGAGGAGCACCTGCCCAAGGCCGTACGTTCACTCGCGGTGCTCGCTGCGCGTTGGGGCGGCCGCCCCGCAGGTTATTTCGCCGGCGGAGGCGAGGACGCACTGGAAGGTCGCGAAGCGCTCGATGGTACACTCTTTGTCCGCGCTGCGAGTCTGGCGCTTGACCGACTTGGTTGGGCGCACGAGTCGGGAAAAGAGCTTGGCAGCTGGGATTTTGAGGGCTACACTGGCAGGAAGAGCGACGATCGGGATGTGGCTGTTTAAGTTGTGTCTGCCTTGTACGATATTATGGTGGATGGTACCTTTTGTATCTACGACGCTGTTGTGGATATGTACAAGTATTTGAGGCAGGCTTATGTGCCATGACCTCACGAATATCTTATACACCGATGCCCGAACAAGCGGAATTCGATAGGCCAACAGCCGGGGCCCTTGCTTTGCACCTCAGGGTTCTCGACTTGACCAGGAGACACGGTATTGTCTTTTGTTTCTTGGGTAAGCCACCTACTTTCTAACCGATTAGAACCGGAGGTCTTTTCTTTCGTTCGCACGCTCACCATGCTCAGAACTGTAGCTTAAGGGATCGATGATGATGAGGTCCGTCTGACGCTCATCGGGCCGCTCCTGGTGGACCACCTCGCCCGCAAAAACCCCTCATATTCAGTTGGGAACGAGGACCCGCTTTTGCCCAATCCTACGTGGCCTTTCTCTTGGACTTTCCCATACCACTGAGACATTCTCTGCTATTTAATACCGCAGGCTGGAGAGACTACTTCCTTCTCCCCTGTGTCATTATTTCACAATACACCTCAGGACGATTGTTTCGTCGTAGCCATCACCAGTATTCTGTACCACACGCCAATTTCTTCCCTTCCGGCGCCAGGGTGCGCTAAATTCCAAATACGGGCAACTTCTGCGTTTCCTACCGCATTACTGTACTGTACAATCCGCGATCTATATCATGACTCGGAAAACTCGAAGAAGAAACAAATTTCGAGGTGCTGATCTTGAGGCACAGGCGGCCGCACAGCCTGAGGACTCAGGTGTGTATTATATTTTCTCTGGTACTCTTCACTTATCATTCTTTATAAAGAGGCTAGACGGGGAGGGACTGACTCGGAGGAGATGAGGACCCGCACGTCTGGACAGGACCGTAACGCTTCGGGAATCGCTGGTAATTATATTCCGGATGGAGAAGCACTGGCAGAGAGAGAAGCAGACCGCGAAGACCAGGCTGGATTGCCAACCCGGTCGCATGCGCCGGTCCAGAATGAGGAGCCCTCCAACTCCGGTGAGCACAGCACCTGACCCTACTGCAGTGCTACACTGAATAATACATATTTAAGATCGGCCCAGCAATCGTGGAACTCCCGATGACACCGCTCGACCAATCCCCCCCGAAATGCCTCGCATGATCGGGGATTTCGATGACAGTGCCAACTCTTTGTGGTCCCTTCACGTGAAGGAGGCAAAGAGCCACGATGAAGCCCGAATCCAAGCCCTAAAAGACGATATGGGTGGTGTCCTCATATTTGTACGTGTTTATATTCCCAGCATCATTTTATGTCGCGAGCTGACTCGGATGCACCGTCAGGCCGGTTTATTCTCCGCTGCTCTCACTTCCTTTGTCACCGATAAGGTTCGCAGTCTTCAAGTCGATCCAGCACAGCAAATGGTCTATTACCAGCAACAGAATGTTGCACTACTCGCTCAGATCTCTAACCAAGTCTCCTCTATCGCTCCGCAGGTCTCTATCCCGTCCACACTACCTCCACCCTATCCTGATTTCAGTCCAAATTCGTCTGACGTCCGGGTCAACGCGTACTGGTTTATGAGCTTAGTGTTCAGCCTTTCTGCTGCGCTCCTTGCAACCCTCGTCCAACGATGGGTACGCGACTACATGCACGTGTTTCAGAGATATAGCAACCCTCTGAAGAGCGCACGACTGCGTCAGTATCTATACGAAGGCGCAGAGGGATGGTATATGCCAGTTGTAGCAGAATCTGTCCCAGGCCTTGTCCACGTTTCCCTCTTCTTATTTTTCTTGGGACTCGGCGACTCGCTCCTCACTATACACACAACTATCGCCATCACCACTATCATCCCAATTTCCATTTGCGGATTACTATACGTCTTGAGCACGTTTGCTCCAGTCATCAAACCCCAATCTCCATTTCGAAACTCATTCTCCAGCCTGATCTGGTATCTCCTGCAAAAGGTGCACCCACGAAGCTACTTCGATCGGGCGTCTGGCGGGGCGCTCAATGCTGTGAGCTCGAATATGTCTGAAGGGCAGGTTCAACTAGCGATGGAGGAGAATGAGGAACGCAAAGGTCGTGACGTCCGGGCGATCCAGTGGCTGATCCATAATAGGACAGAGGACGACGAGATGGAATCACTTGTGATGGCTATACCTGGCGCTTTTACGTCGAAATGGGGTGTCGGTGTATGGAGAAAGGTTTGCGAAATGAAGATACTAATTCCCGGTCGAATGACGCAACAGCAACATCACAGGCGGATGTAGACCTTCGGGTGTCCGCTCCGCCGCTACATCATATTTCCTCACCTCCACAGTGCACCTATCATCCTTACAGCCTCCTTCGCCCCCTTGGACGTGTTCTTGGGATACGCACTGTAAATGGCATCCCTCGCGACATGACAGTGAGCCGGTCAATACCTCACCTGCCTAATGGTGGTCGGGCGCCTGGTGCCCCTCATGCCATAAGGGAACTCCCCATTTACGACCTTTGCAAACGTGTACGGCACCTACTCGATACATGCAACAATCGGTGCCTATTCGCAAAAGAGGAATCGTGGCGTAAGCGCGCGCGGGGGTGCATCGAAACGGTGGCGTCGCTTGTGTTCTGTGCCGATCTCGAGTCGGAACTGTTTGGAGATCTTGGAAGATTGCTCGGTGAACTAGGAAAAGTCGAGAAGATCCGTGAGCTGTCAGTGGCGGAATCTGATGGATCATTCGTCACGCGCTGGACATGCCTATCCCTCCTCGCCGTCGCTCGAGGAATTTCGAACAATAGTATGATAAAAAGGAATGCGCGTCTAGCTATCGAATATCTTTCATTGTTTCAAATGGCAGACGATGGCGTACAAGCAAGCAATGGCGACGATGAAGACGTACTCAAGAATGCCCGAAGGATTGACAATTATTTCGAGACTGCAAGGCAATTTTGTGTGTATGGACTACACGGAGCATTCAGACCCCAGGAAGTAGGATGGACGGAAGAGCAGGTCAGGGATGTGCTAGTGCGCGATTACGAGGTCGGCATTTCCACGCTCGAACGCATCGCCCCTGCAGTGGTGCATATGGAAGCAATCGATCGGGCCATCTCTTGGATCAGCCACTGGATCCATTCTATCAACGCCGATCTGATTGTACACCTGCCCGGTGTATCTTTCGATGAGTTCGAGAGAACAGAACTCATTCAGCCAACCCAATTCTTCAGTCCTTCAGTTTCCGAAGGACAAGCATTCACACCCCAGCTAATATTCCTACATCAGCGCCTTCGACTTCTGTGCTCCTATGCGCCCAAACTACGCGACATCATCGATGGACGAGGCCATGGCGCTTACCACGATATTCTTGAGAGCCTGAGGACTCTGCGGGACGACCCCGATCGCAGGCGGTCAATCGTTAATCAACGACATCTCATGGAGCGACAACTATGGCGCCTGCAAGATCTCCGCGATAGTGGTGGCTTCGGATTTTCGGTCGAACTTTTCTTCCTTGCGCTCGCGCAGCTATTATCTGTGGCATCACCACGCCGGGATGCCCACTCCACCCTTTATATCGGAACATTTAGAGCCATGACGTTCAGCTGGAGGCAACACAAACATTGTATGGGGACACAGCGCGTCATCCTCAACCTCGTCTGCGACCTGGCTATTCCTGGCCGTGGTATCTTTTCTGATTTCAATTATCCAAGATACATCACCAACGAGCTTCTGGTATTGTTGGGGAATATGGTAGAGGGGCAGTCCGGTTCATACATCGACGATGCAATGAAGGAGCTAGGCGCTTTTCTGCATTGGCTCAACAACGATCTGTTTGTGGCTGAGGTAATTAGTATTATCTCATCGCACTCATGTGTATCCGCGATAATGACCGGTACTGGTACCAAATAGAGAATTGAGGATTCAAAAGTGGGTGTTGGAGCAGGCTGTCCATGGAGGACGTGAGGTGGGCACCCTGACCACATGATTCGCATGTCACATGCACAAGCCCGATGACAAATTGTACTTTACAAATTTACACGACATACTATGCTTACCACACCTCTGCAAACATACCCATATCTGCAAATTCGGAAAGATCGTAATCGATCAGTACTTTCCTGACACCCTTTCTTCCCAAAAAAAAAAAACCCTCTATTCTCTAGCATGTGTAGATGTAAGATCATATAATATAATGAGGATCAGAGCAAAATTACGGTCGTGAAAAATCGACAAAGGTGATGGGGTGGTCCAGAAAGTGTGCCCACAGCCCCAGATCTGAGCGATCCCAACATTTCTACTGGACCTCGCCTTACTGTGATGTTACCATCCATTACTGCAGTGACTTTACAGATTTTGGGGTCGATAGACAAAGGCGATCGGGTTGGAGACAAAAATTCTCCAAGGACCATGGAGAGGCGATAAAACGTGACCCAATTCGGCAAGCAATTGGGACTCCTCTCTAGACACAAAATGGCATCCCCGGCACAGAGCTCTCCATGGCGTGCAACACAAAGTCACTCTCCAAACGTGCTAAAAAATGGAAATCAGAGACTGATAAAGAAGCAAAGCTCCAAGAAGCAAGCTGTGAAGAATGTACTGCCACTCAACAAATACGTTCAGTCTGACAAGGGGTTGGTAGAGCCGGGGGCGAAGTGTCGGATAACAATAAGGAGAATGGGACTGGGGGAAGGGCTGCTTGCTTGACCAACAGAACTTGGCGCTCAGCCAAGGGATAGTGGTGCTTGTGAGAAGGGTAGTGCCAACTCACTGAAGGGGCACTGAAGACAGAACTCAGCACTCAGCTGAGGGGTAGTGGCGCTTGTCAAAGGGGCTTCGTCCAATGACTGAAGGGGCACAGGAGGTGAGAGGCAGGCAGGAGAGTTGTCAGACTTTGAGAGGAGTACAAAGGAGTACACAAAGTGGACAGTCTGAGGACTGATCCATGGAATTCGCAGGCCTTATATACCTAGGGACATGGTCTGTGCATAGGTGTTTAGGGCAGGCTTAGGGCCTTTCCATGGGTGCTGCGGAAACTGCGCAGGGAATATCCAAGTACTTCTAATAATAGCATCCAATCGCAATAAGTAATGGGATCGTACGATAGATCTGCAGTCCAATCAGAATAAAGCATAAGGTGGTACGACTCTTCCACAGTCAAGGGTGCAATATGACGCAATCTGCAGTCGATATGACACGATAATGACGTGACTGCTCTGCAGTCCAATAGGATAAATCCATGAAAGTGGCACGACTGCGCTGCAGTCGGTGACGTATTGGCGATGTGTCTTCTCTATCGACCAATGGGATAATTCCTCAGATATGGTATGATTTGCTCCAAATCGTGGGGTGGATCTTGACAAATGGGAATGACTCTTCCATAGTCCTCAGGGGGGTGCTCTGCATGTGGTGCATCATGTGGTGGATAAACAGAGGCTTGATTACATGATTGATCACGTGATCATCGGAGTATGAAATTCGAACTCCGCTTCCAGTTTTCCCAATTAGGAAGGTGATTACGTAAGACCGGGCCGGTCCGGAACGGTCTTGAACGCCTGAGTCGTGAACAAGTTTCTAGGTTCACGACACAAGCGATGCAGTCACCAATGGGACGTTCAAGAACTTAGCAATAGCCATGCATCACTTCAATGTACCCTACAACACGCTTCGCTGACAACACCACAAGCTTGCTGCTCCACACACAAAATCACAAGTTAATAGGCAGCTACTTAGTGAGGCACAAGAGCTGGCCTTCTGCGAGTGGATCAAGTACATGGGGAGGATAGGATACCCCCTCTCAAAGCAAAACCTCTGTGTGAAAGTTGCGTATCTGAGTCAGCTTCTTCAAGAAAGGATGAAGGAAACGGGAAAGGAACTCTTACCATCCAAAAACTGGATAAACAAGTTCCTAGGTTGGCACACTGACATCTCATTGAAGTGGCCAACATGTAACGTTACCACAGGAACGTTATGTGCGACGTGCACTTCACTAAGTCGTTCAAGCCGAGGTAACAGGATGCGAGTTAGTCAGTTAAGACCAAGTCCGATGATGAATAAGCACCACACGGTCTCCTCAGACATGCGGATGGTAGTCGAAAGTTCTGGGGGGTTCAAGCGAAAAAGCGAACCAAAGTCGTGCTCAAGCGAAACAGCGAGCGTATGAGTCGTTTGTGGATTGACAACGATGTGGTATTACACAAGAAGTCAAGTCTACCGTACAAGCTAGGTAGCGTGCGACTTATATACTAGTACAGGATGTTTGTACGCAACAAACATATGGCGTGACATGTGGAGTCCTAAGTAAAAGCGGAACAAAGACAGCACTATAGTAGGAAACACGATGAGTGCGCGGGGTCATGTGGGAGTCAGCTGAGACCAGAGCGCCGTGAACTTCGATATACAAGGAAGGAGACATGAGGGTGTATCGTGCAGCGAAGAGATCATGGGAAATGGTTGGGCGCGTGATGAGTTATGGGCGTAACAAGATGGGGAGTGGGAAAGGGAAGCAACGAACGGAAGCGTCCAAGAGAAAAGGAAGGAAAATCGTAACATTACCCCCCTATTAGACCTGAAGTCGCCACGACTTCAGTCACTGCCAACGTAGTCGTATACGTCAGCGCTGGGGTCGTTAGTCTCGTCATCCCGGTCATCCACTGGGCAGACATGTCGGCGGAGGAACAGATACCTTCCGTGCTCCCCACACCGCCGGCACATCTCGTACTGCGGACACTCTATCTCGTCGTGTTGTGCGTCGAACCTGAGGCACTTCCCGCACCACCGAGGACGCTCGGATGGTTCCTCAAAAGCCGGGGTGATGGGCGCGAGTCGATGAATAAGACAGTTAGCCGACTCATGGGCCCGACTCGCGCACCACGTACATACCCCAGATGGGGGTCGGTTCGGGCACTCACTCATCTTGTGGCCCCGCTTCTTGCACAGATAGCACTTTCGTCGCTTCTGTGTGCGGCTGGGCCCATCCACGAGGCGGGGCATCTCAACTGGCCCGCCTCGTCGGGGTACGAGAGGGAGCTCAGGGTGAAGGTGGCGGGGGCGTATCGGGCGAGTGGTGAGTTCTACGAATTTGTCGGTAATGAGTGGAATGGCGCCTGCGTACTGCAGGCGTTTGGTGATGCCCTCCAGTTGGATGTCTAGATGAAACTGATCCCGCGTAGCTTCTTGCTCAAGCCGTCATAAGTCCGCCCGTCGCGCGTCTAGGGCGATTTTGTCCCCAAGGCACTGCCGCAATCTCGAAACCTCCGCCGACAGACAGGGGTTTTTGAGCTCGCTCAGGACCTCGTTAATAGTGACAGCGCGAGGATCTTGTGGACTGAAGACAGCGAGTTGGTGAGGGGAGATGGCGGGGTGCATGGCTGTAGGGCGGGGCGTAGACAAGTAGACCTCTTGGCAGTAACACGACTTGCCTCTCCCTGAGGTCCCGACGATTTCGCGATAATCCCGGCGATAGTAAATGTACTTCGCCAGAACTTTCGTGACGTCGTCTTCCAAAGGGATCATAAGGGGGAAGAAGAACGGGGTGTCGGGGGTGTTAAGGAAGAACGGTAGTCCAGGGTCGTCAGATTCTTCGTCATCCCCCTCATCGACTGGCTCCTCGTCGTCATCAAGAGATGCGAGACGAGGGTCGGGCCTGAGTCGACATGGGGGTATGGCCGGTGTTAGAGAATAGGGGTGCGGAAGCTCCGAAGCTAGTTGGGACATAGGGACGACTGGTGTGAGACCTGGAGGTGCTTCGAGGAGGGGGGCCACCGCTGGCTCGAGTGGTGGTGGGGACGAAGGAGGAGGTGTGGGGCTGGTGGGTGAGACATTGAGGGCAATGGCTAGAACCGGAGTGGGAGGCCTTGACGGGACAACCGAATACGGGGTGCGCGACACAAACGGAGTCGGAATCCCTTCAGACTGGGAGGGGACTGTGAGTCGTTCAAGGATGAGAGCGGACGGAGGGCGGGGTCGGTTGGAGGCTGGGGCAGTGTTATGGGTGGTAGGAGTCGACATAGTGAT
Source organism: Lactarius vividus (assembly GCA_021527035.1). Classification (NCBI taxonomy): domain Eukaryota; kingdom Fungi; phylum Basidiomycota; class Agaricomycetes; order Russulales; family Russulaceae; genus Lactarius; species Lactarius vividus. The sequence continues at coordinate 1,796 of JAKELG010000363.1, read as the reverse complement.
CGTGTGGGTTGTCTTCCAACTCTTGGTCTTTTATAACTTTCGTCCTGCTCCGTCAGCTGTCGGGTGTCGGTGATAGAAGTCGGCGATTACGTCCGGCGCGTGTTTAACGTGGTCAGCTGGCTCCCACGAGCTGTCACTCATGGGAAACCCTTTCCACTTGACTAAGAACTGAAGCTTGCGCCCGCGTCCGTGGAGCCGTGACCCCATGACCTGCTCCACTTCGAATTCTTCTTCTCCGTCCACGAGGTCAGGGGGAGGGCGTGGGAAGTTCTCCCCATGTAGTTCCATCTCCTTATATGGTGTGAGAAGATTCGCATGGAATACCGGGTGTATCTTCCATGTGACCGGTAGCTCCAACTCGTACGTCACCTCTGATAGGGCTTTCTTGATTTTGAACGGGCCATGACGTTTAGGGGCCAATTTCGCGGTGGGGTAGAACGTTCTCAAATTCGTTCCTTCTAGCCAGACCTGGGCCCCTTCGGCATAAGGGATGAAGTGGGTTCTTCCCCTTTTGGCCATAAGGTCTTGCGCGTGTTTAATGCAATCTTGCGTGTGTTGTCGTCTTACGACCATTTCCTCCAGACGTTGGTCGGCCGACGGCGCTTGTGTAGGTTTTGAGACCCACGTCGTTTGTGGTTCCCATCCCATGATGAGTGAGAATGGGGAGTGCTTTGTGGTTGCATTTGGCCAGGAGTTGTGCGCAAATTGGGCCACCGGAAGTGCTTCTGCCCAATTGTCCTGCTGAACGTTGCTCCAGTGTCGTAGGTACTGTTCCAGCCACTGATTAGTGCGTTCCGACTGGCCGTCCGTTTGGGGGTGATATGCGGAGGAGATGTTCTGCCGTATTCCCAGCGTGCTGCATAATCCTTTCATGAACGCGGATGTGAATCGTGGGTCTCTATCCGTGATGAGCTTGTGAGGTATTCTGTAGTGTGGGTATACGTGCTGAAGGTATAGTCGTGCTACTCCTTCGGCGGTGATGGTTTCGTGACACGGTATAAAGATTGCGGCTTTCGAACAGTCGTGGTCTGTGATTGTAAGGATAGAGTCGAACCCTTGGGACAGGGGTAGTTTCGTGATGAAGTCCATGGCGACGACTTCAAAAGGCTCTGCCTCGGGGTTGGTGGATATGGGGAATAGGTGGGGTTTTTGTCGGTGGGGATTGATTTTGTTGGCCTGACATACGGCACATCCTTTCACATATTCCTCCACATCTTCTCGTATAGTAGGCCACCAATAGTCGCGTCGTATGAGTTCGCGTGTGTTGGCAATTCCAGGGTGGCCCATACTTGGGGAATCGTGAAAGAAGGAAATTACCCCCCGCTTAAGATCGTTGTCCCCGACAACGACTAATGCGTCATCTTTCCACCACAGCCCATCGTGCTGTTTGAGGTTGTGATGCGCGGCCCATCGTGCCGCTTCTTCCTTGCCAGCGTTCTGGGCCACTCTGGACCAAATATCCATATCACATATTGACATTTGGGTGGCTCGGATAAATCTTTCGGCTGGTAGGACGGTGACGTTGGTATTGTCCCCTTCGCCGGACTCATAGTCCGACCGCCTGGACAGGGCGTCTGCGCGCGCGTTCTTTGTTCCTGCTACATGCCTCAGGATGAAATCGTATTCTGACAGCTCTAGGAACTCTCGCGCAATTCTCCGGTTAATCTTCCGGGGTTCCTTCCAATATTGAAGGTTGGCGTGGTCGGTATGGATGATGATTTTGTGAGGGGATCCCACGAGATATGTCCTCCATGCTCGTAGGGCTTTAACCACGGCTAGTAGTTCCCGGTCGTAGA
>JAKELG010000362.1:0-37550 GCA_021527035.1 Lactarius vividus | reverse complement strand
GGTAAAGTTGCAGAAGCCTAGGAATGATCGCACCTGTTTGACGTTTTTGGGGTTTGGCCAGTCTTTGATGCCGGAAATTTTGATGGGGTCCATGTGTGTCACCCCCTTTTCAATGATTACCCCCAGGTAATCGATGCTTGGTGCGTGGAAGATGCATTTTTCCAGTTTGAGGAATAGGTCGTTTTCTTCTAATAGGTCCAGAACATCGTGTACTGCATTGATATGTGCTTGTTCTGTAAATCGGGTGGCTATGCCTATGTCGTCCATGTATACCCTGATGATCGTGCCTTTGGTCTCGTGGTATGCGATGAGGTCTTTGCAGATCTCGTTCATCATGGTTTGAAACGTTGCCGGTGAGTTGGTTAGCCCGAAGAACATTACTGTTGGTTCGAAAAGTCTGTATTTCGTTTTGAACGCTGCCTTTTCCTGGTCGCCCTCTTTGATCCTTATGTTGTTATATCCCCAGCGAATGTCCAATTTGGTAAATATGAACGCTCCGCTTAGGTCTGCGATGAGTTCCGGGATAAGTGGGAGTGGGTATTGGTTGCGTATCGTCCAGTTGTTGATGTTCCGGTAGTCCTGTACGGGGCGTAGTTTTCCGTCCTTCTTTTTGATGAAAAAGAATGATGATGCGTACGGGGATTTAGAGGGTCTGATATACCCCTTTGCCAGTTGTTCGTCTATCCATTCCTTTAGTGCCTTGTCCTCGGTCTGGCTCATTGGGTAGATCTTGCAGTCGATCGTGTCCGGTACGTTTGGTTTGAAGTCGATTGCGTGATCCCAGGGTTTCGACAGCGGGAAGCGATTTGATTCTTCCTCGCTAAAGATCTTGACATGCCATTGATATTCCTCCGGGACTGCTTTCTTTTCCGTGTATTGCTTGGCTTCTATAGCCATTTCGGTCGACATTGTCGCGCGTAGACGCGTATCTTCGAGGTCGCACTCCCGTCACAGTTGTTCTTTGATTTTCTGCTTGTTAGGGAGTAGTAGCTTTTCGAGTACGAGTCGCGCTATAACCGGATCTATTCGTGGTTTTGTGGGGTTGATGGTGCGGAGGACAATTGGATACTCAGCTTTGTTAAGCGTGGCTGTTGCCCATTGGATATTGGGTTGGAAGGTCGCCAGCCATGGGTATCCCAAGATTATGTCTTCTCCTCCTACATCCGTCACCAGGAATTGCATTTCCTTGATGACTCCTTTGGTCTGTACTTCTAGATCCACGCAGTGAGTTATCTTGCCTCCTTTGTTATGCGTGCCGTCAATGTTCCAGATCTTTCGATGACGGTCTAACTCTTTGAGGCCTAGCCTCATCCTCTTGACGAAGTCCAGATGTATGAAGTTGTTAGTGGCTCTGGAGTCCACTAGTGCTCGTTTGTCGGCCATGGCGTAACTGCGCACAATGAAACTAGAACATGCATAGATTGATAGCGCGTTATGAACACAGAATTACACTGTAATGCCCTCACCCAGGCCGTCGGGTTTAGGCGCTTTGAAAATCCTCTCGCCCCAATAGGTCCCATACTACTAGGTCCCTGGCTTCATCGTCTAGGTTTCGGACTCCGTTTATCCAGCTGGTCGCCCGTTCTTGTGGCGTATCAGTGGTGGCGCGGGCGCCGCGGCTGCTGCCGCCGTCATCCTCGAATTGGATCAAGGGTTCGTCTTGGACGCTTTGGACTTCTTCGATGAATGCCCCTCTTCCCTGGCGGGGTTGCCAGTTTGTATTGGGTCTTGGCTTGCGCGGTTGACGACAGTCGCGTTGAAAGTGGCCTAGTTTGCCGCAGTTGAAGCACTTGACATTGCTTGCGTCTATGATTCCCTTATTGGGTCGCCCCCCCTGTGGGGTGTACGGGGGTTGAGTGTAGTCGATTTCTTCGGAGCCGGCGAGGCGAGCTCTAACCCTTCCTGGGGTGGTGTCCATTGCGTCGGGGTGGTTTCTGAACGATTGCCATCCTTGGCGTGGCTGTTGGGGGCGGTTTGGAGCATTGAACGTTCTCAAGGAAGTGTTGCCCGGCTTACCGGGTCCCGGGGGTTTACATCCCCCCAAACGCATATGCATCCATTTGCGCTGTTGCTCGAGCGCGGCTGTCTTCCATTGAGCGTATGTGTTTGGGTTGTGGAAATTGTACGCGTTCTTGTAGAGTTCTACTGGGAGTCCTCCGGTAAACTTGTCGAGGACTAAGGAGTCGTCGAAGCGATATCCCGCTTCTCTGACTGCTTTCTCGAATTTGGCGACGTAGGAGTCGATGTCTTGCCCTTCCATTCGGAAGCCTTTCTGCAATTCCTGTTGTGCCCTTTCCTTTTCGAGCGTATCCGCGAATGTGTTGCGGAAACTGAGTTCAATGGCCTCCCAGATCCACCTGTCGTAGGGTCCATGCTTGGCCTTGTATGCCTTGACCCATTTGGTGGTGGACAGGACCCATTCATTGACGTGGTCCCCTTGGATGTAGGTGAGGAAGATCAGCGCTTTACGATAGGGGAGAGTGAACGCAGGGTTGTCATAGTTGGTTTCCACGAACAGCTCCCACTGGGTGAGGAACTGTTGAACTTTAGTGCGGTCCCTGGTAAACACGAGGGGTTCTTTGCCCATGAACTTCTCGGGCTTAGTTCCACTTGACACATTTGGTCCGGAGAAGAGTGGTCCTCCAGGATCTCCTCCTCCATTGTCCCCTCCTCCTCCTCCGGGTCCTCCGGGTGGGGGTCCTTCGCCACGACTAACGTGTGCGGGTTCCTGGAATGTGGTTGGTTGTTCGGTGATTGTGGTGGTCATGTCTGTAGGGATGGACTCAGCTAGTAATCCCAATTGCACTTCCTCCTCTTCGGCCTGTGCTTCGAGAATGCGGATTTCTTCGGGGTTGCTTCCCAAGGATGGGGAGGGTGCAGGTGTCTTGGGAGTAGGGGAGCGGATTGGTTCTTCTTCTTGTCCGTCGATAGGTCCCCACTGGTCTCTAGTAGTTGTTTCGCTTTGACGAATGTCGAGGTGGAGGCCTGATCCTGTGGGTCTGACGACTTGTAGTTTGCCGTGGAGTTCGTCCCACCTAATTTCCGTCCAACAAGTGTGGTCGAAGTTGAATTCTACCGGGATGAGTCCGGTTTTGCCGTCCTTATAAGTGTAAAGGACTACATAGCCTGGGTCTCCTTGCTCTGTCTGCCAAAAGGCTCCTTTGAGGTATTGTTTAGGGACGTTGCGTTCCCCTCTTCTATCTATATGATACGGTCGGAATGGGATCCAAAGATCGCGAGTTGTTACTGCGGAAGCCACGTTGAAGGATCTTGGTCTTAATGTAATGCCTACCACGGGCGTTGGTCTGACTTAGACGCTGTTGTGACGTGGGTTCCCTCAGGGATGAAACCTGTGGTTGTCTGAGTGCTCAGGAAAGACTGTGGGATGAGGCCAATACGTGCCGGTGGAGTCCCTATAGGTGTATAATGTCTCTTGGATGGGGACGTTCGGAGGTGGACTGGGGACTTTGCGGATGTACTCCCACTCGAGGTTGTCGACTATGTAATAGCAGTGGGTGGGTCGAGCGGTGCGTGAGTTGAGATATTCGAAGATGAGATGACACGTGGTACCAGGCGGATAAGTCACGGTCGGCTGATCTACCATTCACGAGGAAGATGGAGATAAGGTCACGGGGATCCCTCTTGGTCACAGGGGATATGCCGGAGCTAGTTCACTTAGGGACACCGCGAGTCCCTAGCACAGAAGACGAGTAGAAGATGTGGTATTCGGAAGAAGACCAAGATGGGGATCCTGGTCCGTACTACTACGAGCTTAAATACAAGTAAGGGAGCTAGTTCCAGCTCCGCTCAAACTCGTAAGTAACCAATAGCGTAAGTAGCGTATCCTAATAATAGAATGCGCAGTCGTTATCGTAACTCGAAACACGTACAACAATAAGAAGCATCAGTCAGCAGATCAAATCACAATCACGTACAACAATAGCGAGTATCAGTCATCCAAACACGAGGCAACATGATCCGAAGTCCATGACACATTACTCCTGACATACCAAGTCATCATGAATACATCAGAGTCCACAATCGGGCCGGGCAGTCCGAGACGGAACGTAACACCTGGCTACTCGGCAGCTTATCTTTTGTGGGGAGCACCAATATTGAAGGTTCATATGATCCGAGAAGACTTTGATCTTGTGCGGTGATCCCGCGAGATAGTGGCACCAATTTTGAAGGGCTTTGACAATTGCCAGAAGTTCCAGGTTGTAGATGTCGTAGTTCCGTTCCACTGCACTAAGAGTGTTTGAATAGTAGGCGATGGGATGTCTTTTGCCGTCTTCTTTGCGTTGGAGTAGTACCACTCCTACTGCAAAGCCTGATGCGTCTACTTCTAGCTCGAATTGATCTTCTAGTTTGGCGTGCGCAAGTACCGGTTCTTCCATGACAAGTTTCTTGATCTTGTCGAAAGCTTCTTGTTCCGCTGTTGTCCATGTCCATTCCGTGTCCTTGCGTGTGCGTTTGTTAAGTGGTCGGGCGTGTGTGGCAAAATTTCGAATGAAAGCGCGGTAAAAGTTGCAGAAGCCTAAGAATGATTGCACCTCTTTGACGTTTTTGGGAGTGGGCCAGTCTTTGATGCCGGAAATTTTGACAGGGTCCATGCGAGTCACCCCCTTTTCAATGATTACCCCCAGGTAATTGATGCTAGGGGCGTGGAAGATGCACTTTTCCGGTTTGAGGAAGAGGTCATTCTGTTCTAACAGGTCCAATATATCGTGGACTGCGTCAATGTGAGCTTGTTCTGTGGTCCTTGTTGCAATGCCAATGTCGTCCATGTATACCCTTATGACTGTCCCTTTTGTCTCATGGTACGTGATGAGGTCTTTGCAGATTTCGTTCATCATGGTTTGGAAGGTCACCAGGGAGTTTGTTAGTCCGAAGAACATTACCGTTGGTTCAAAGAGTCCGTATTTTGTTTTGAACACCGCTTTTTCCTGGTCTCCCTCTTTGATGCACACGTTGTTGTACCCCCATTGGATGTCCAGATTCGTGAATATGAATGCTCCACTGAGATCAGCGATGAGCTTGGGTATGAGGGGAAGCGGGTACTGATTGCATATAGTCCATTTGTTGATATTGCAGTAGTCCTGTACTGGGCGTAGCTTTCTGTCCTTCTTTTTGATGAAGAAAAAGGATGATGCGTACGGAGATTTAGAGGGTCTGATGTATCCTTTAGCCAATTGTTCGTCTATCCATTCCTTGAGGGCCTTGTCTTCTGCCTGACTCATCGGGTAGACCTTGCAATCAATGGTATCGGGGGCATTTGGTTTGAAATCAATGGCGTGGTCCCAGGGTTTTGATAAGGGAAATCGATGTGATTCCTCTTCGCTGAAGATCTTTACGTGTCGGCAATACTCTTTGGGGACTTCTTTCTTTTCCGTATATTGTTGTGCCTCGATTGCTAGCTCCGTTGATGTTGTGGCACGTAGTCATGCTTCTTTGATCCTGCATTCTTGTCGTAGTTCCTCTTTGATTGTCTGCTTGTTGGGCAATAGAAGTTTTTGGACTATTAGATGGGCGATGATGGGATCTATGCATGGTTTGGTGGGGTTGGTTGTGTGTAGTACGACGGGATACTCAGCTTCGTTTAGTGTGGCCGTAGCCCATTGGATGTTTGGTTGGAACGTAGCCAACCAGGGATATCCGAGGATAATGTCTTCGCCTCCCACATCTGTGACGAGGAATCTCATCTCCTTCTTGACGCCTTTGGTCTCAACTTCGAGATCCACACAGTGGGTAATCTTCCCCCCTTTGTTGTGCGTGCCGTTGATATTCCAGATCTTCCAATGACAGTCTAGTTCTTTGAGGCCTAGCCTCATTCTTTGGACGAAGTCCGGATGGATGAAATTGTTAGTGGCTCCGGAGTCCACTAGAGCTCTTTTGTTGGCCATGGCATAATTCGTGCGCAATGAGACTGGAACATGCATAGATTGATAGCACATTATGAACACAGAATTACACCATAATGCCCTCACCTAGGCCGTCGGGTTCAGGCACTTTGAAAATCCTCTTGCCCCATTAGGTCCCAGACTACCAAATCCCTGGCCTCTTTGTCAAGGTTTTGAACTCCATTTATCCAGCTGGTCGCCCATTCTTGCAGCGTCTCAGTGGTGGCACAGGCGCCGTGGCTACTGCCGCTGTCATCCTCGAATTGGATGAGTGGTTCCTCATGGACACTTTGAACTTCCTCGATGAACGTGCCACGTCCCTGTCACGGTTGCCAATTCAGATTGGTGCGCTGGCGTCGTGGTTGAAGGCAGTTGCGCTGGAAGTGACCTGGTTTGCCGCAATTGAAGCAATTGATGTTCTTCATGTCAATCACCCCTTGGTTTGGTTGACGTCCTCCTTGCTGGGTGTAGGGTGGTTTGGTGTAGTCGATTTCTTCAGATCCCGCAAGGCGGGCTCTCACTCTTCCGGGGGTGGTGTCCATTGTGTCAGGGTGGTTCCGGAATGCTTGCCATCCCTGTCGTGGTTGCTGCGGACGATTTGGAGCGTTGAAAGTCCTTAGAGAAGTGTTACCCGGCTTACCAGGTCCCAGGGGTTTACGTCCCCCCAAACACGTTTGAAGGTGCATCCACTTGCGCTGTTGTTCCAGCGCTGCTACTTTCCATTGGGCATACGTGTTAGGACTGTGGAAATTATAGGCGTTCTTGTATAGCTCCACCAGGAGTCCGCTGGTGAACTTGTCGAGGACTAGGGAATCGTCAAAGCGATAGCCGGCTTCCCTGACTGCCTTCTCAAATTTGGAGATGTAGGAATCAATGTCTTGACCTTCCATTCTAAATCCCTTTTGGAGATCTTGCTGAGCACGTTCCCTTTCAAGGGTGTCTGCGAAAGTGTTACGGAAGCCCAATTTGATTGCTTTCCAGATCCATTTGTCGTACAGTCCATGCTTGGCTTTGTATGCCTTGATCCATTTGGTAGTGGACAGGACCCATTCATTGATGTGTTCTCCTCGAATGTAAGTCAGGAATATCAGTGCTTTTTGGTAGGGGAGTGTGAACGCAGGGTTATCGTAGTTGGTCTCGATGAAGAGTTCCCACTGGGTGAGGAACTGTTGGACTTTGGTGTGATCTCCGGTGAATACGAGGGGTTCCTTGCCCATGAACTTCTCGGGTTTGGTCCCGCTTGAGACGTTTGGTCCAGTGAAGAGGGGTCCTCCTGGGTCTCCTCCTCCTCCAGGTGGGCCTTCTCCTCCACCTCCTCCTCCAGGTTACTTCTGAGGATGGGGAAGGTGCTGGTGTTTTGGGTGTGGGGGATCGAATAGGTTCTTCTTCTTCTCCGTCGATAGGACCCCACTGATCTCTCGTGGTTACTTCTTTCTGAAGGATGTCAAGCTTGAGGGTGGATCCTGCAGGTCAGACAACTTGTAGTTTGTAGTGGAGTGCGTCCCACTTGAGTTCGGTCCAGCAGGTGTGTTCGAAATTGAATTCTACAGGGATAAGTCCTGTAGTACTGTCTTTGTAAGTATAGGAGACAACGTAGCCTGGGTCTCCTTGTTCTGTCTGCCAAAATGCTCCTTTGAGATATTGCTTGGGGATGTTGCATTCTCCCCGTCTGTCGATGTGATAGGCTCAGAAAGGGATCCAAAGATCTCTGGTTGTTACTGCTGTGGAAGCCACGTTGAAGGATCTTGGTCTTAATGTAATGTCTACCACGGACGTTAGCCTGACTTAGGCACTATTGTAACGTGGGTTCCCCTTCGGGTAGAATCGGTGGTTGTCAGGCGAATCCAGAAAGGCTGCAGGGTGTCGTTGATAGGCTCTGGTGGAGTCGCGATATGTATAGAGGGGTAGGTCGAGGGGGACGTTCGGAGGGGGTTGGTCGACCTTGCAGATGTATCTCCAATGAGGGTTGTCGACAATGTAGTAACAGTGAGTGGGTCTTGCAGTGCAAGAGTTGAGATACTCAAAGATGAGATGACACGTGGTATTTGGCAGGTAAGTCACAGTCGGCGTATCCACCATTCACAAAGGAACTGGGGATGAAGGTCACAGGGATCCCCCTTGGTCTTGAAGGGATATGCCAGAGCTAGTTCACTTAAGGGATGCTGCGATCCCTTAGCACAGAAGATGAGTAGAGGTGGTAGTATTTAAAGAAGACCAAGATGGGGATCCTGGTCCATAGTACTACGAGCTTAAATACATGTAAGGGAACCAGTTCTGGCTCCGCTCAAACTTGTACATAGCCAATAGTGTAAGTAGCGTAAACTAATAATAGAATGCGCAGTCACCACCATAATCCGAAACATGTACAACAATTGAAAGGCATCAGTCATCCGAACATGAGGCAACAAGATCCGAAGTCCATGACGTATTACTACTGACATACCGAGTCATTGCGGATACGTCAGAGTCCGAAGCCAGGCCAATCAGTCCAAAACTGAAACATAACATGTTGGGTGTGTCTGGCTTGAATTCAATAGTGTGGTCCCATGGTTTGGGGAGAGGGAATTGGTGTGATTCCTCCTCATTGAATATTTTGACATGTTGTTGATATTCATTGGGGATGGCCTTCTTCTCTGTGTATTGTTGAGCTTCAATGGCTAGCTCTGTGGATGTGGTTGCTCATAGTTGCACTGCCTTGGGGTTGCATTCTTGTCTTAGTTCTTCCTCAATGCACTGTTAGTTTGGTATTCTGAGGAGTTTTTGAATAATAGTCTTGACAATGACAGGATTTATGTGAGGCTTTGTAGGATTGATGGTGTGAAGCACAACAGGGTACTCAGCTTCATTTAGGGTTGCAGATGCCCATTAAACATTAGGCTGAAATGTTGCAAGCCATGGATATCCTAGTATGAGGTCTTCTCCCCCCACATCGGTGACAAGGAATCTCATATCCTTCTTGACTCCTTTGGTTTTGACTTCTAGATCTACACAGTGGGTTATCTTGCCTCCTTTGTTATGTGTTCCATTGATGTTCCAGATCTTTTGATGATGGTCTAGTTCCTTGAGGCCTAGCCTCATTCTCTAGCATCTCAGAAAATAGTCTTAGTAATACCAGTCTGTACAAGTATAAGTATGAGGCCTTTTGTATAGTAGTTACTTTGTCTGAGCTTTATAGAAATCCCAGCCAAGTTTCCCTCATCTTGAGTGAACAGCACGATCCCTCTCATCTGTTACATTTTGGTTTCGAACTGCCCGGCCCGGCTTCAGACTCTAACGTATTCGCAATGACTCAGTATGTCAGCAGTAATGTGTCATGGACTTCGGATCTTGTTGCCTCGTGTTCGGATGACTGATGTGTTCTATTGTTGTACGTGTCGTGGATTACTATGCTGACTGATGCCTCTATTGTTGTACGTGTTTCAGATTATGGTGACGACTGCGCATTCTATTATTAGTTTATGCTACTTACGCTATGGCTACATACAAGTTCAAGCAGAGCCAGAACTGGCTCCCTTACATGTATTTAAGCTTGTAGTACTACGGACCAGGATCCCCATCTTGGTCTTCTTCAAATACTACCACCTCTACTTGTCTTCTGTGCTAAGGGATCGTGGCATCCCTTAAGTGAACTAGCTCTGGCATATCCCTTCGAGACCAAGGGGGATCCCCGTGACCTTCATCCCCAGTTCCTTTGTGAATGGTGGATACGCCAACCGTGACTTACCCGCCGAATACCATGTGTCATCTTGTCTTTGAGTATCTCAACTCTCGCACCACATGACCCACTCACTGTTACTACATCATCGACAACCCTTGTTGGAGATACATCCGTAAGGTCAACCAACCCCCTCTGAACATCCCCCTCGACCTACCCCTCTATATGTATCACAACTCCACCGGAGCCTATCAACGACACCCCACAGTCTTTCCGGATTCACCCGACAACCACTGATTCTACCCAAAGGGGAACCCACGTTACAATAGTGCCTAAGTCAGGCTAACGTCCATGGTAGACGTTACACATCTCTACCATCCTCCTTAGCAAACTTACACTTCGCTCATCATCTCACCCACCCTAAGTTTGAAACCTTGACCTTGGGCTAAACTTAGTCTCCTTCTCCATCACTTTACGCCTGAACTCCCAACTACATTCTGAATGATCCAGCTGGATTGTAACACAGTCAGCACATCCTTTGATGTAATCCATGACTTCCTGACGGAGTCCTGGCCACCAGTAGTATCATTCTACCAACTTGATCATGTGACTGATTCCGGGATGTGTTATTTGTAGCTAGAGCGTGCTAATTGTTATTTGTAGCTAGAGCATGCTAATTTGTGTTGTTCTGTGACTGTACAGCACTCCAAGTGGGTTTTCCTTATTTAGATATGCTTAGTCAGGTTTGTATATCCTGCAGAGGACAGAATATTCCCTTAGTCTTATATCCTCCTCTGCAGGTGAGTACTTAGTTTTACTTTGATCAATATAGTCTTATATCCACCTCTGCAGTCCCCTTGTGTCCTCTGTGACTCAAGGGCCATCTATAGGTCGCACTTTAACACTAATTTGTGTTGTTCTGTGACTGTACAGCACTCCAAGTAGGTTTTCCTTATTTAGATATGCTTAGTCAGGTTGGTATATCCTGCAGAGGACGGAAAATATTCCCTTAGTCTTATATCCTCCTCTGCAGTCCCCTTGTTAGTGTTGCCATGGCTTGGCTCAGCTTGGCTTGGCTCAGCTAAGTACAGCTCGACCAAAAATGGCAAGCCAAGCTGAGCCATTCCCAATTGAGCTAGCTCCAGCTGGGCTGAGCCAGCTTGAGCCACTCAAAAGTATGAATAGGAAATTATGCCATTTTGGGTAGTCAGACAGCTGAGTCAGCTGAACAGCCTGAACTAGCTCAGCCAGACGAAAATGGGACTCATACTGTGCTGGTGGGTCTTCAAATGTTCAAATTCAAAGTTCAGACATCACTGCTGTTTGACTCTACTACAACTTGTCTGACAGCACCTGTTACAGACTGGGACTGGTCTTCAACATCTCTCATTACTGCACCCCAACTCTCCCGGCCCATCCTCAGCTGAGTCTTGCCTCACTTTGATGCCCTTATTTCTCCACCCATCAACCACTCCTTTTTCTCTCACACTGATACACTTGGTCTCTCCCTGAGCCTTGAAAAGGCAATTTTACACCTGTTGAGCGGGCAGCACTAACAGCAAGACAAAGATAGCAAAAAGCTAAAGGACAAAAGCAACTTCAGAGGTAGAAGAAACTCTGTTAGCAGCGCTACACACCTAAAGGACAAAAGCACTATAGTAGTGTCAGTAAGGTAGTGAGGCTTAGAGTACAAGAGACCACTTACACTTCAGAGGTAGAAGAAACTCTGAAGTGTATGGGCAAAAACAGCAGTCCTTATATACAGGATGCTTAGCTAATAATGGTCTGTGCGCACTGGTGATCCAAACAAAATACACCTGGTCTGTGCACCAGAGGGAGAAATGCCATTGGAGGGCAAAGAACAATAAAGCCACCTAAAGCGGTTAAGTCCGGTATCTTAACAATAAGAACAATGAGAACCTAATAAGGATCTAAATAATAAAGATAAACAATAACCGGTCCGTACAAGTCCGGAGGTCCAAATCTAACCATAAGGGCCAGATACCGTATAAGGTAGGGAATGACTCAATCATATCCCACGAGACATGTGACTTTAATCAGTCGCGTCTCAACAACACCTTGGACAGTAGTACACTTTCCCCTTTAGATTTCAGACATTTGAGTTCAGTGAGGCTAATTTTTCATGTTCCCCAGTGTGCTGCACTCATGCGTGGGCTTAGTGACTTGAACCAGACACATTCCCAACCCTGGTGGCCACCTATGTGAAGTTTCATGCTGCACCAGAGCATGCATGATCATTTGCGGCCACCCTCATTCCCTGGGCTCTGTGTAGCCCAACATTTCTGTTCCTGACCTCACTGTGCTTGCAAGCAACCCTAGCCATTGGACAACAACCAATGCACCCATGATTGCTGCAGATGCATATATGACAACTTGCACCCTGTGGAGGCCTGCGTGATGAAAAATGCCACCTGCATGTCCATCCCCTTAGAGGAAGAGCGCTGAGGAGGAGCTTGTTCCTCAATTGTGAATGGTTGTCTGTCTGCTAGGGACAGCAAGTTTGAGTCACAGCATGACATGTCCTCAAACAAGATGGTGACCACTGCCCAGAAGATCAGCCAGACAAGTGCACTTTCTCTACCTGATACTTATTGGCTGAATCATAATGGGTGTGTCATTTGTGCAATTTCTATACACTAAATGCTACTGCTCCGATCCTCACATCATCGGTGTCTGTCACTGGACAACCCTAGCTGGTTGGCTTGTCATTGGCCAGAGTGCTGGTTTCACAGTGGGCCCATTTCTTGGCGGTGTACTATATAAAGTTGGCTTTAGAAACTCCATTTTCAATGGTTATATGAGCCTGGGATGGATCATAGGTTGCAACGCTTCACACACCAGATAGAAACTCAATTGTATTTGTTTTACTGTAGTCTAGACTAATACATCTATCTGTTTTATGTTTTTTTTGTCAGAGTTTGTGCAAGGTCACCTGAGGAGACACCAAAAAGAGGACTCACTCAATTTTCTTCTGAGAGCCTCAGCAGACACTGGCTGGACACACACACAGCATGCTAGATTGAAGTTGAGCATATGATTATTCCCTTTTTGACCAGCTTGTTCCTGGCTCAGCCAGACAGAATACAAATAATCAATATATTTTCCTTTTTTGCCCACTCACGAGCCATTGAGCCCTACCTAATCTAGTCATACCTAATTGAGCCTGGCTCAGCCCAGCTTAGCCAGCTCCCAAGCTGAGCCAAGCCAGTTTTGGTCATGAGCCGATGTGTCAGCTTGGCTCAGCTCAAAATGGCTCAGCTCAGCTGGCTCAGCCGATTTGAGCTGAGCCATGGCAACACTACCCCTTGTGTCCTCTGTGACTCAAGGGCCATCTATAGGTTGCACTTTAACAGGATGTCCATATACAGGAGGGTTATGATGGGTTTTGATGATTTTGCATTTCTCGTGAATTCCTCCTGTGACTGCACACCTTCTGTCTTTGTACCATGTGCCTTTGATCATCTTGAGGCCATGTGGGTCAACCCATGGGCATATCTTGTCAGCATCTTGTGCATATATCAGGTTGATCTTTTCCATTTCTTGTACAGTGATGGTGGTGTTGATTCAGAGCAGATCTTCCATGGTGTCCAATAACATGGCTCTGACAAAGACCTTGTCTGGTAGTACTGTGATGTGTTCATTATTGCTTTCTCCCTGGTCATAGTCCAGGTGTCTGGATAAGGCATTGGCTCTTCCATTTGCCATGCCCTTGATATGGTGAATCTCAATGTCGTACTTGGATAGTTCTAGTACTTCCCTGGCCACTCGGCAGCTTATCTTTTGCAGGGAATGCCAGTATTGTAGGTTCATGTGGTCTGAAAAGACTTTGATCTTGTGAGGGGATCCTGCAAGATAGTGGTGCCAGTTCCTGAGTGCCTTGATGATGGCCAATAGTTCTAGGTTGTAGATGTTGTAGTTCTGTTCCACAGCGCTCAACATGTTGGAGTAATATGCGATTGGGTGTCTTTTGCCATCCTTCTTGCATTGGAGTAGTACTGCTCCTACTGCCAATCCTGATGTGTCTACTTCAAGCTCAAATTGATCTTCTAGGTTGGCATGTGCGAGTACCGGTTCTTCCATGACAAGTTTCTTGATCTTGTCAAATGCTTCTTGTTCCATTGGTCCCCATGTTCATTCAGTGTCCTTGCACATGAGTTTGTTGAGTGGCAAAATGCAGTGTTGTGTTCTTCTTCCAATAGGTGGCCTGAGTGCACTAGGGGCTCACCAAGACAAAGAAACTGCCTATAGTATTGTGACACATCATTCATCTTTGCTGTTTATTCATGTTCTGGAGGTATCTTGAACTTAGCCCAGTAATCTCTGTCTCATAACCTGGGGATGTGGGATAATACTGCCAAAGACATTGATGAGGGATTGTCGAAGCTGGGGCCAGTCATGTGAATGATATCCAGTCAGTGATCTCCAGAAGTCATGGAGCAAAAGGTTTACATAGTGAATAATAACTTCAACTCACTGTGGGTCTGTCAGTGCACAATCATACACAAGGCTTTCAAATTCTTCCAAGAAGTCTTTGAACATGTTGGTGCATCCCAAGTAATAAGGTGCAAATCTTGAATGAGACGATGACATTGCTGCTGGTCCAATGCATGGTATGTATGGGTTGTCATCATCTTTGTCATTGTAATACATTATCAGTGGGTGTGATGGTAAATGAAGAAGGAGATGGGATTGGTGTTGGGGATGCAACATCAAGGCTGATGGCAAGATTGGTGGGTGAATGTGTGAGTGCAGAGATTGGAACAGAAGGGGGATCAAAGCAGATACAACAAAATTGAAAGGGAACAAAGGGAATTGAAGGGAGAAAATAAGGGAATGATGAAGTGAAGATGTATAAAAGAAATTAGATAGGGGAGATCTGATATTGATGGAGGATGGAAGACAGAAAGTTGAGGGGACTATTGTGACATCAACAATACTGGGCAATGAAGTGAGATTTGTAATGGCTACAACTAACACAAGAATTTGAATGAAGGTGAAATTGAAAGGGATGGGATAAAAGTGGAATGGATATCAAGAAAGAAGGGTAAGGATGGGTGGTATGGATAGGAGGTGGAAACAACTAGATTTGAGTCTTGATCTTGACAATGAAGCAGGGGTGGAATAATGTGGACTTGTCATTGACTGAAAGAGGCTGTTTGACATTGTGATGGTCACCAGAGGTGACTGAAAAGAAGGTGAAGAGGTTGATAGGATAGGAGGAGGATGGAGGGGGAATCAAATGACTCTGCCTCACTGGGGCAGCCAATGTGTAAGGACGGTGAGGGTCCTAGGTGAGTTTGAAGGTGGAGGTGTTCCACTCCAAAGGAAGGGGGTAGGAAGAAGTGAGAATTGTCCTTTGAGTGCCCATGTTTGGGCCTGATTTCCTGGATATTCACACTGAGAGAGGGAGAGAATGCAACACAGTGCTGTCTGATTGATTGGAGATGTGATGATGTCCTCTACAGAGAGTAAAAAGTCTACTTAAGCACAAAGGAGGTCTGTACCTAAGAAGGAAAAAGGGAAGATGATGGAAAACATGAGAAAGGCTGCATGGCCAAGGTGATTGAGAATCTGTAAATGAGCAGTTTTGGGCTCAGCTCAAAGGCTAGCCTTACAACACAGCTATCAGGAATGGAGTTCTCACCTTTGAGTAGGTTGAGAGACTTTAGAGTGGAGAGGGTGCACAAGTGAGAAAAAGAGTGAATATCCTATTTGCCTCCCTCACCATAGGAGGGATTTTATACCCTATGGCCCTACCATGTCTGTTTGCATAAAAGTGATGAGTACAGGCATCCACAATATCACATTTTTACATACACCTGATGTAAATTACCACTTTGACTTAGCCATGGGACATCTCTTCACTCAGAGGCGAATTGTGTCCAGTATAGTACATATCCTAACTACCATAATAGGAAAGCATACTTGCAGTAATGTCATAACTTGTTATGTTTCATTCTTGGACTGTCCAGCCCAGTTGTGGACTCTGACGTGATTGCTATGACTCAGTACATCAGCAGTAATAGTCATGGACTTGTAGTATCAGTCAGCAGTGGTGCCTTGATGACTGATGTCTCTATCACTGCACGCAAATGAGGGTTTAATTTAAAAAAAACCTGAAGTAAACCCTAAGAAGTGTTAAAGGATTCCCACAGTTTACTTTTATTTAAACTTTGAATAAAGAGTTTGAGTCTCTCTGGTGAAAAATTAGGCAAAAGAAACTGTGTGGGAAAAATTAAACTCTTCTCTGAGTTTTCCAGCCCAAGGGATTCCTGGTAGGGAGATGTCAAACTCTCCTTATCTGGGTTTATTCTCATTGGAGAGTCTGATCATTCTCAAACATTCATATGTACACACAAAAAGGGTGGGAATGTTTAGTTACCTAATCTCAAACTCTTCCCGGGCAGAATGCAACCTGGGAAGAGTCTGATCAATATGACATAAACTTTCCAAAATAATTCATTGTAAACTTAGACTCTCCACAGTGAGGTCTGTGCATGTGACCTAAACTGGGCCAGCCTCGGTCCAAATTCAGAGTCGGAATACTTAGTCAAATTCCTCCTCAGCCACACCATCTGGCAGCTGCCAACTATGTCACATGAGAAAGTCATGTACACATCATACACAAATATCCGATCCATGTCCTTATTTGGCTGTAAAGTCAGCATGGTCCAGGTCCGACCGTCTGGCTGGCTGACTGTCCCTCAGTTGGACACATTGACAGTCCGACTATCTGTCACTTGGACACATTGACTGTCCGACTGTCCGTCACTTGGACACATTTACTGTCCGACGGTTGGTCACTCAGTCACTCGCCTCGCCTGAGCTTCCAACCTCAGTGTCTTGTTCTCGGGCACCTTGCTTGCGCTCGTTATTGACTTGACCAACTCTTCTGTATGCTGTACTGACTCCGGAAAATAAAAATTAAACAAAAACTATCTGGCTATCCGATAACCCAACACCCAAGCAATTTGACTGTCCAACAATTACCGACATTCAGATGAGATAAAAGTAAGAAAAGTGGAATTATCTGGTAGGCGAAGGCGTGCGTGAATATGGCGTGCAATGTGCAAGCGTTGACATTATGACCTGCAGAAAACGTGTAGTGAGAGAGGTGAATATACTCGCTGGTCCTCACCACGGGAATCCACACGTTATATTGAAGGGACATCCAGCTCACCCCACTGCAACTCCGCAACGACGGTAGGCATAATGGTCCTCAAACGGCAATGGCAGAGGTTTTACAGGATGTCACTCCGTAGCATCCAGCCTGGAGATGAGGTATGTCGGATGGGGTTGACTTGGGAGAGGAAGTATTTCGGTAGATACAGAGCGGCAGCAGCACTCACCTCAATACCGACAATGAATAGAATATCCCACCACGTCTTGAAAGGGACACAGGCTTGCCACTCCTGCCCTGCCCCGCCTTCCTCTTGCCTGCCCCGACCACCCCAGTGGCATTGGGATCAGGGTTGACCACCAATAAGGTGGCAAGTACTGATGGTTGCCCGCAAGGGACAGCAGGACCAGCCACAACGAGTTAAGACCCAGCAACACTCGCGCAGGTGCCAAAGGCATCCCGACACAGCTCACCCCACTGCAACTCTGCAACGATGGTAGGAGTGGGGAGGCATCATGGTCCTCGGAGGGCGACAGTGGAGGAGGGTTATGGAATGTTGCTCTGTAGCACCAAGCCTTGAATGGCCTGTCAAGGACAGTGGCGGTGACTTGACAACTTAGACAGAGTCAGTCGTGTAGTCGAGCATAGAAAACAAAGGTGCTCACCTTGACATCGACAAACAGAGGGTTGGTCCAGTAAATGGAGCAAAAATTCTATAAGACAAGGGTGTTGCAATGAAACTGACACACCAATGCGGGACCACGAAAATCTTCTGAGCCTTCTTGAGGGAAGGGGTATGCCCTGGCTACGGTAGAACGTCCAAATCAGAACGAGGTTGAAGGGGAGGGACAGCAGACACTCCCACCTTTGCAACCAGACAGCGAGTCAAGGTTGCTCAAGTGGGGTGGTGTGTGGGGACAGTGTGCATGGCTTGAGGAGATTGAAGACCGTTGCCTGGGGGGAAGGTGGGGAGGTAGAGCATGGAGGGTGGTGGGAAGGTAGAGCATGGAGGACAATGATGTGGTGTCAGAAAGAAGCAGTAGTGAAGCGAGAAATCGATGAGTTGGTACTCCACCAGTTCTCCGTTTTCCTGATATGGCAAAAGCAGCGGTCTTGTGTCAGGGGAAATATGTTGAGATTGGCCCTTCAGCACTACGTACAGTACTTATACAAGATATGGCTGCAGACGTATGTATAATAGCAAAGGTTACAATCATAGTAACTTGGCGCACCTCAAACCCTCCAGCGAGTCTTGAACACATCTCCAAGTGCATTGGCGCCATTTTAGCCATCTGCGGCTGTACAATACCATACATACTGAACAGGTGTAACTGAACAAAGGCAGTGTTGGTGCTGATATAATATGAAGCTGGCTCACTTCAGCGCTGCGCACCTTTTCTACTTCTCCCTCCCATGCTGACGTTGATCCACCCTAAGCCACTTATATCCTCCTCTGCAGTCCCCTTGTGTCCTCTGTGACTCAAGGGCCATCCATAGGTCACACTTTGACAGGTTATGGGCCCTGCCCTGCACCTTAACTGATCCCAGCTGTCACACCTGCCACTCTCTTTGCCTCAGCTCGCTCTCAGCTCCTCACACTCATTCCAATCACTCCAATCACCCTCATTCACTTCCCACTCTTCTCATCATCCAAATCACTCCACTCCTTCACACTCCATCGCTCCTACCACATTCAACATGTCTCCACTCAAAGATTTGTCCATATTGTCCATTGCTTTGCTCACAGGCAAAAATTATCATCTCTGGGCTAATGACATCAAGTCCTGGCTACAGCTCAATGGCCTCTGGAGATTAGTTTCAGGCTCTGAGAAGAAACCAGTTGGAAAACCTGAAGTCCTTGACTCTAAGGGCAATATCCTCACCCCTGCTATGCCTCTAGACGAGGACAAGCTGGAGCGATGGGAGGTAAAGGCTGAGAAGGCTGCTGGAGCTCTCAAGACTTCCATGTCTCATGAACTCAGGGTGCTCATTAGGGACTGTGAAGACGACCCTATTGCCATCTGGGACACCCTCAAGGCCTCATTTGTGCAACAGCAGACTGCCCCTCGCTTCAATGCCTATCACACACTCCTTTCTATCCAGAAAGATGACTCAGAGTCCCTTGAATCGCTCATTAACAAGGTGGATGAGCAAATTAGGGTCATCAAGTTGCTTTCACCCTCTTCCTTCACTCTGAACAACCTCTATGATGAGCTGGCTGTTATGGCAATCATTAGGGCGCTCCCACAGTCATTTGATGAAGTTGTGCACACCATCTCTGTCTTGGACAAGTTTGACAAGCAATCTGTCCTTCAATCGCTCAGGAACATGGACCAGACGCGTTCTAACCTCTCAGGGACCTCATCTGCATTTGCAGCATCATCTGGACATTCAAAATCACGTCCCAGGATGCCCCAAACACTGCATTCCACTCCCTCCTCTCAATCTGCTCAAGGCAGCCCCTCCAGTCATCCAAAATGCGACTTCTGCTCTTGCTTGGGCCATACTGAGGCCAAATGTTTCCTAAAGGAATGCCTGATGCGTCAGATAAACCCCCCTTTGTCTTCCACAGCCTCACCTGCCTCAATCACACCTCAATCACCTCCAGAAGCCCCACAGTCCGCTTCAGCTGCATCAGCAAGTGCTTTCTCTTCTGCTCTTCAGCACAAGTCTCACACCTCCTGGAATGCAGACACTGGTGCCTCAGCTCATATGACCTTCAATCGCCATTGGATCCGTCATTTGAGGCCGCATCGGGTCGAAATTAGGCTGGCTGATGGGTCTGTGGTCTACTCTGAAGGGGTGGGGTCAGTGTGGTTCAATCCTGTGGTGAATGGCAAGGAGATGGTGCCTCTAGAGCTCACTAATGTTCTATATGTCCCTGCACTCAGCAGTAATCTATTATCTGTGCTATATCTCACTCTGCATCGCTGTTTCATCGTCTCCATTGAGAAGGACACAATGCACTTCATCAGGGACAACAGGATCACCCTCCAAGCAAAGACTGGGCCTTCAAATGCTGCCTATCTTGTAGGAGACACCATTCCAGTGGAGGAGTTCGCCTCATTATCATCTGCCACCACCCTCCAATTGGATTTGGACCTTTGGCATCGTCGCCTTTGTCACCACCACTTGTCAGGCATCAAGAAGCTGCTCTCAGGAAACCTGGTGACCAGTTTGAAGCTTGATTCACAAGCAACACATGATCCAGTATGTGAAGCCTGTAAAGCTGGCAAGATGCATGCAGATCCCTTTCCATCTTCGACCTCTAGAGCCTCAAAACCGCTTCAGCTAGTCCACAGCGACGTCGATGGCCCTGTGAAGGTACCCACACATCAAGGGTATCGCTACTGGGTCACATTCATCGATGACTTCTCTCTCTTCAAGGCTGTTTACCTCTTGAAGTGAAAGTCTGAGACATTTGCTGCCTTCAAACAGTTCAAGGCTTGGGCTGAGAATCTCACTGGAGCAAGACTGGGCACTCTGAGGGATGATAAGGGTGGGGAGTACATGTCTGGCAAGTTTGAAGCGTTCTGCATCGACCATGGCATCCAGAGGCAGCACACTGTCAGGAATCAGCCTCAGCAGAATGGGGTAGCTGAGCGGACTAATAGGACGATAGAGGAGGCCATCATCTTGATGCTGCATGAGTCTGGCATGCCCACAGTCTTCTGGGGCGAAGCTCTGGCTGCTTTCATCCACACTAGCAACAAACTTGTCACCTCAGCGCTCTCAGACAGTACACCTTATGAGGCATTCAATGGGAGCAAGCCAGATCTGTCTAGGCTTTGTGTTTTGGGATGCACTGCCTATGTGCTGATCCAGAGAGATAAGCGTCCACTTGGGAGCCTTGGATTGCACATGGGGAAGTGTGTATTCATTGGATACCCTCAGGGCTACAAGGGATGGAAGTTCTACAACCCTGTGACCAAGAAGGTGCTAATTTCAGAGAGGGCTGACTTTGATGAACGCTTCTTCATGCTCCAGGCTCACTCTGTACCCCACCTGCCTCCCCCTCATTCAAATTCCCTTCTTGAGACACCTCCTGCTTCAATCTCACTCCCAGATATCTCAGACGATGATCTAGATGCTCCATCTGACTCACAGATGCCAGATCATGGGGGAGATGTGTCTATAGCTTCTGATCTGCCCTCTGCTCCCTCTATTTCGCCTCCTAGCGTCACTCCAATGCCATCGCCTTCAACACCCCCAGCTCATCGTCCTCACCATCCTCTTATTCCCCCTCATCCTCAGTGCCTCAGACATCCTAGAGATGAATGGCTGCAAGAGCAATGGGCTGTCCCAGATTGCTACAAGCAGCCTAGGGAGCCAACACCAGCTGTAGTCTCTTCAGACGAAGATGATGACTCTGATGATCCCCTTGACATCATCCATGCTGGTGCAGCATCCACAGCTGAGCCCATATCTTATAGACAATCACAGCAATGCTCTGATGCAGATCTGTGGCACAAGGCATGTGAGGAAGAGATGGAGGCTCACAGACTGAATGGCACCTGGGAGATTGTGAAGCTGCCCCCTGGGAAGCGTGCAATTGGCTCCAGATGGTTCATGAAGGTCAAGCACAATGCTGATGGGTCGCTGGACCGGTACAAGGCTAGATTGGTGGCCAAGGGCTATTCTCAGTGTCCTGGCTTTGACTTCAAGGAGACATTTGCTCCCACAGTTCGCTATTCCACCATTTGCATTGTCCTTGCCTTGGCTGCTCTGGAAGACCTTGAACTTTGCTCCATTGACATCTCTCATGCATATCTTGATGAACAGCAGGGAAGGACAGTATACTCACAGTGACAAGGGAGACTGTGGTGAGATACACTGAGCAACTGGTAAGCAGCAGAGGGGATCTTGCAAGAGAATCTAGAAGATAGTTCTGGCACACAAGCAGTGAGGAACTGATTTGACATTGGAGAAGAGGAGACATACCTGGCACACAAGCAGTGAGGAACTGATGTGGACCAGGAGCATACAAGCTACACTACTTATACTTTACAGAGGATAACACTGGTACAAGGGAAGTAACACAGAGTCACATATTACAAGGGGCATTGTTCTGTGTATAGGACAAAGGGAATATACAAAAGGAGAACAAGGCAATAAGAACAAGAGAAATCCAGACCAAGATGATATCATGGTGACATCATAATAAAGATAGAACAAAGAAAAGTACAAAGATGCTGAGTACAATGTAAAGTCCAGAGGAGTCCGAATGATGTCATTTGTACATGATGTCATAGATAAGAAAGAAGTCCAAAATTGTACAGATCAAATATCTAATCTACAAGTCCTGTAAATCTTATCTAAAGCAGTCCATGCTGCAAGTCCGTTCAGAGTCGCTAAGTGCACAAAGGTCACTTATCAACATATCTCAATGGCACTCTGGAAGAAGAGATCTATATGCTGCAGCCTGAGGGATTTGAAGTAGGCGGTCCAGATCATGTCTGTACGCTGAGAAAGTCGTTGTATGGCTTGAAGCAAGCAGGCAGAGTCTGGAACAAGACCCTTCACTCTGTGCTCACTTCTATGGGCTTCAATCGTGTCCAATCCGACCATGGGCTGTACATCTATCTCAAAGATGATGTGAGGATCTTAATGCCTGTCTTTGTTGATGATATCACGCTTGCCTGCAAGGATGGTGCCAAGATTGACTCTATCATCCAAGAACTCTCCACACACTTCAAATTGTGAGATCTTGGCCCCACCACACAGCTACTTGGCCTAGAGATTCATAGAGACCGTCCCAATCGCTCCCTTTCCATCTCACAAAGCCAATACATCTCCAATCTCATCCAGGAGCATGGTCTCAGCGATTCAAAGCCTGTCTCGATGCCTCTCAACCCTGGAACATGTCTATCCACCTCCATGTGCCCTCAGAACGATGCAGAAGCCTCAGAAATGTGCCTGCACCCTTATATCTCTGTAGTTGGCTGCCTGATGTATCTTGCAGTCACTACAAGGCCAGACATCACCTATGCTGCCGGAGTTCTTGCCAGATTCAACTCCAATCCTGGCCTGTCTCATTGGCAAGCTGTCAAGCATGTTCTTCGCTATTTGAAGGGCACAGTTGACTACAAGCTTGTCTACAAACCCTCCACCTCACCATTCATCACTTACTCAGATGCCGATCATGGTGGAAATCCAGACAATGGCAAGTCCACAGGTGGATATGTGGTCAAGATTGGCTCTGGAGCGGTGTCTTGGAGCTCCAAGTTGCAGCCTTTGGTTGCCCTGTCCACAACTGAAGTGGAGCACATTGCTGCTGTTGAGGCAGGCAAGGAGATCCTGTGGATGCATCAGTTCATGGGGGAGCTTGGCTACAAGATCTGTGGGCCATCGCTGCTTAGAATGGACAATCAATCAGCCATTGCAGTGAGCAAGAACCCAGAGCATCACAGCAAGATGAAGCATCTTTGCCTTTGTTTGTTTTGGCTTAGAGATGCTGTTCAAGATGGCCTAATCACTCCTAGCTTTGTGACAATGCAGGAGATGGCTGCTGACATCTTTACAAAGGCTCTTGACTGATTTAAGGTTGAGAAATGTGCCATTATGCTTGGTTTGGTTACTTAGGATTTTGGATGACTGCACAGTCATGGGGGAGTGTTATTTGTAGCTCGAGTGTGCTACTTTGTGTTGTTCTGTGACTGTACAGCACTCCAAGTGGGATTTCCTTATTTAGATATGCTTAGTCAGGTTTGTATATCCTGCAGAGGATGGAAAATATTCCCTTAGTCTTATATCCTCCTCTGCAGGTGAGTACTTAGTTTTACTTTGATCAATATAGTCTTATATCCTCCTCTGCTGTCCCCTTGTGTCCTCTGTGACTCAAGGGCCATCCATAGGTCGCACTTTGACAAGTACAGGATGTTTGTCTGTGACAAACATATGGTGCAATACTTGGATCCTAATTGTAAAGGGAACAAAGACATGCCTATAGTAAGAAAGGTGGTGATTGTGCGGGGTCATATGTGAGTCAGCTGAGACCGGAGCACCGTGAACTTTGATATACAAGGAAGAGGGCATAAAGATGTATCGCCTGGTGAAGAGATCATAAGAAATGGTTGGGCACATAAGGAACTATGGGCATATCAAGATGGGGTAAGGGAATGAGAAGCAAGGAACAAAAGCATCCAATGGGAAAATCATGACACTCAGGGCTCATGTCTAGGTTTGTCTTTAGGACACCTAGGAAAAAAAGCTTCATCAAAGAGTGCCTTGTCTGAATAGAACAAGGTATTTGGCATGTGCATGAAGACATCAGCCTTCATTCCAGGTCCTCTACCAAGGTAGATTATTAGCTTGCTCTTAGGGGAAAGTATATTCACCCAGCAAGCTTCTGGAATATGTACATAGGTGCCACAACCAAATACTCTAAGATGCAATATATCAGGGATTTCATTGTGTAATATTTCGTAAGGAGTCTGCCATTGAAGGCAACTTATGGGGGTTCTATTATAACAATGTGCAGCATGCTGAACTGCAAATCCCCACGAACTCTGTGGTAAACAAGCATCAAGGCACATTGCCTGAGCTTTGTCCATAATGGTGTGCATGAAGTGCTCAGTGTGCCCATTCTGCTGTGGTGTATGTGGTGCAGACTGTAGCACTGTAATACCAGCATCCTTAAGCTGCTTTAAGAAAGCATCTGATTTGTATTCACTGCTGGCACCAGACATCCATTCTTTTATGGAAGCACTAAATTGGTTTTAATTAATGCAAGCCACTGCTTTAGAGCAGTAATAGCAGAGGCTTTATCCCATAAAAGAGTGATCCATGCAAATGAAGTATAATCATCAAAGACAATAAAATAGTTATATTTATGGTATGATGGTATAGGGAAGCTTTTCAAATCAGAATGAATCTGATTGAAAGAGGCTTTAGCCCTTGTATTAGATGGAGGATGTGAGGCAGCAGGCATTTTGCCTTGCATGCACCCAGGACATATTACATCAGAGGTGGGAATAGTAATCCCTTCTGGAAAGCCCTTAGTGTTTTCCTTAGCTTGTCTTAGAACCTCTTTAGATGGGTGACAAAGGTGACAATGCATAAGGTCACACAGACTGGTTTGCAACAAGCAACTCAGTTAGAGTGGAAATAGAGGCATCTAGCCAATATAACAATTGTCTGTGAAGAAGGGGTTTACATTGGACAATTGTTTCCTTTTTACATAGCAAGTTAATATGCTGTGAATTCCCCAAAACACACAAATCTTGCTGTAAGAAGACTTCCATAGATAGAAGACATGTGCTCATTCTAGGGATGTATAGAACCAGGTATACCTGTGCGACTACAAGTTTGTCTGCAATGTAATGCTCAAGCAAGACAGTTCCAGTTCCTTCAACATATAGAGTATGAGTGGCAGTCTTTACAGGAATCTTATCAGACTGAGCAGTTGGCTTACAGTTGATGAAGTCACTAAGTTGATTAGTGGAGTATGCTGACACTCTGGAATCAAGAAGCCACATATTTTTAGTATGCTCTGAACACTTGGTGCATTGGCTGAAGTACATATTGTGCTCACACTCAAAGAATCAAGGAGAGCACTACTATTATTGTACATTTTGAGTGACATTGGTGCTACTACATGTGATTCTTGTAGATATATGAAACTATTACAGTTGCCAACCCTTGGACTTCTTGGGGGCAGGGCTAATCCTTGCTTGAACTTGGGTGTGTCTTGGTGTTTGACCCATGATTTTTGTGCCTTGAACATGTATGTAAAGGCATACTTCCTAGCTTCTTTGAATTGTTTGAGGCATAATGCCACCTGCAGGATGGGGGATGGTCTATCCACCCAATCAGTGTGGGGGTTATAGCTGGATAAGAGAAAGAAGGGGGACTCCCATGTGGTATTGTTTGGCCAGTTGTTGTGTGTGAACTCTGCCATTGGCAGATAGCATACCCAATCATCTTGGTGTTCATTGACCCAGAAATGCAGGTATTGTTCAAGCCATTGATTGGTTCACTCTGATTGCCCATCAGTGCAGAGGTGGTACACCATGGGGATGTTCTGTTGGATTCCTAGGATCTTGCAGAGTTCTCATGTGAATTTTGATGTGAACTGGGGATCACAGTTGCTGATGATTTGGGACAGTAATCCAAAATGAGGGAAGATGTGAGTGATGTACAATCTGGCTGTCCCCTCAGCAGTGGCTTCCTTGTTGCAGGTGAAGCGCAGCAATGCACGCAGCTATCAGGAATGGTGTCCTCACCTTTGAGTAGGTTGAGAGACTATAGAATGGAGAGGGTGCACAAGTGAGAAAGAGAGTGAATCTATATTCGCCTCCCTCCCCATAGGAGGCATTATATACCCTATGGCCCCACCATGTCCGGAAGTGCAAAAGTGATGAGTACAGGCATCCACAATATCGTGTTTTTACATATGCCTGATGTAAATTACCACTTTGACTTAGTCATGAGACTTCTTTTCGCTCAGAGGCGAATTGCGCCCAGTATAGTACGTATCCTAACTACCATAATAGGAAAGCATACTGGCAGTAATGTCATAACTGCTATAGATAAGGGCCTTACGTACTTATTACGTTCCAACACTCCCCCTTGCTTAGTGCAGCTAATTAAAGCGCATCTAAGCAAACAGCAAGAACCTTGTGAGTGTTGGGGATGAGCATCAAGTGAGGGTTGCATAAGAGTCGGTGAGACTACAACTGTCTCTAACATGTCTCATTAAGTTGTGAATGATGATCATCAATGATATCTTCCAACTTGGAGTGTCATTACTATGTCCCCATCAGGGACAGGACATGTGAACTACCTTGCGGAGTTCAATAAGGCTTAGAGTCAGGTGTCTGCTAATGAAGCGACATCGCACCATGTCTTAGGAGAGAAAACAGTGATTCTGTCCTGTTCTGTTCTTCACAAAGAAGAAGCGATGGACATGGAGGACGTAGAGAAACATGTGCTCCGAAGAGCAGACAAGCTTCTCTATAACTTCCTTCACGAGTCACCATCATCAGACATGGTGTGCACAGGTGGCAAATAGCCAAACTCTAGCCCTAGTTGTTCCCTGAATTTAAGGAACTTAATGCGACCCAGATTCTTAGTAAAAAGATCGGCGGGGTTCTCAGCTCCTTCAATGAAGAATAATTCTATCTTCTTTTCACGGATCACATCACGAATGTAATGGTGACATAGATCAATATGTTTGATCTGTTTTTCCTGAACAGGATTAGAAGATAAAAATATGGAGCCTTGATTATCTCCGCACAATGGGATTGGTCCAAGGTTTATTCCAAGCTCACTAAAGAGCGAGCGAATCCAGACCAACTGTCTGCTTGTGTCACACAGCGACATGTACTCTGCTTCAGTGGACGAGAGCGTGATAGATTTCTGCGCTCTAGAATTCCAGCAGAATACTCCATTTGCCATTTTTACTAAGTAGCCCGTAGTGGACTTTCTGGTGACCGGGTCAGAAGCCCAATCAGAATCTGCGTATGCTATTATACCACCATCGCTTTTGCCATCAAAGACTAAAGCATAGTTTGAGGTACCAAGTAAATAGCAGCATATGTAAAGTGCATGCTTGTAATGGTCCTCAGATGGGTTGGCAGCAAACTGCGCCATTTTTGTAACAGCATAGGCAATATCTGGTCGCGTACCAATCATAATGTATAGGAGAGATCCTATCACTTGTTGGTAGGACACTCGGAGTTCTGGGGTTGCAGTTCCCTTATTAGGGGATGGATGATACCCTTCCGGTAGTGGAGTAGGTACTGATTTGGCGTTAATCAGATTAAAACGCTGCAGCACTTTCTGAAGGTAGTCCTGCTGATCTAGTAGGAGTCTACCCTTAGAGCGTAGTATGCGCATGCGTAAGAACTCTTTGGTATCACCAAGGTCTCTGCATTCCCATATTTCCATGAAGCGTCTCTTCAGGGATGCTATGTCCTTTCTACTTTTTCCAAGGAAGAGGACGTCATCGACATAAACAATAACTACGATTGTTTTGTCTTCATTCACAAACAGACCTGAGTCTGATTGAAGTCATGTGCAGCCAAGGGTGCTCATAGACTTATCAAGCGCTCTCCACCAAGCGAGTGCAGCTTGTTTAAGTCCGTAAATAGCTTTCCTAAGGCGCATGACTTTATTTTGTTGGCTAGGGTCTTTAAACCCTTCAGGTTGTTCCATGTAGAGTTCCTCGTCAAGGTCTCCATATAGGAAGGCAGTTTTGATGTCAAGTCCAGAGATGTGCCAATCCTTCAGCGCTGTGAGCGCGAGCATCATCCGGACAGTCTCAAACCATACCACTGGCGAGAATATTTTGTCATAATCTATGCCTTCAACCTGAGAAAAGCCTTTGGCAACTAGCCTGGCTTTTTTACGGCCATCTGACTTTAAGTCAAATACCCATCTATTCTTGATTACCCTTCTGCCTTTCGGCGGGTTAACAAGATCATAGACTTTGCGTTTGCGAAGAGAAGCAAGCTCTTCTTGGCACGCATTACGCCACTCCTCCTGGGGTTCACTTGGCATTTTAAGAATGTCCTGATAGGTCCATTCGCGAATATTAGAGGTATCAGGTGACTCTAGATCCACTGGTGAGACTGCTTTGGCGAGCAGAAGATCTAGAAATCTGACTCCCCCTTCCTGAGCTAGGCGGATCAGCAATTGCTGATCTACTTCGTCTGAATCCTGTGGAGTATAAGAATCAGAAGCGGCTTGTTCAGGATCATCACCTGAGACCGTCTGATCTTGACGTGGACGCTGCTGGGAGCTACCCTGCTGCGGCTGTGTCATTTGTCGCCATGTGTGAATCCGCGCAATGTCTCGAATAATCGTAGTAGGGGGGCCTATCCCCATAGACATTATCAGGACAAGTAACTAATTTCCTTGTACGCCCCAATCGCCTAGGTTCACTAGGACCAGGTACTGGGTCAGGGGGTAAAGGCGGAGGTAGCTGCGATCCAATCCCTCTAGTATGAGTACTAGGAGGGGGTCCAGCAGCCGGCTGGGGAGCGCTTCTCCCTTTGGTAATAGGAGGCTCAGGTGGTGGGTCATCATCATCACCAGGAGTGGTATGGTCTTTAGACAGCTCATGGGGAACTGTATCATCATCTAACTGAGTTACACCATGGGGCTCACGTCTAGGATTGTCTTTAGGACACCTAGGAAA
Source organism: Lactarius vividus (assembly GCA_021527035.1). Taxonomy (NCBI): domain Eukaryota; kingdom Fungi; phylum Basidiomycota; class Agaricomycetes; order Russulales; family Russulaceae; genus Lactarius; species Lactarius vividus. The sequence goes on along the minus strand of JAKELG010000362.1, from coordinate 8,712 downwards.
TAGAGCTTCATCAAAGAGTGCCTTGTCTGAATAGAACAAGGTGTTCAGTGTGCGCATGAAGACATCAGCCTTCATTCCAGGTCCTCTACCAAGGTAGATCATGAGCTCACTTTTAGGGGAAAGTTTATTCACCCGGCGAGCTTCTGGAATGTGTACATAGGCACCACAACCGAATACTCTAAGATGCGATATATCAGGGACTTCATTGTGTAATAGTTTGTAAGGAGTCTGCCATTGAAGGCGACTTATGGGGGTTCTATTATAACAATGTGCAGCGTGTTGGACTGCAAATTCCCACCAGCTCTGTGGTAAACAAGCATCAAGGCGCATGGCCTGAGCTTTGTCCATTATGGTGCACATAAAGCGCTCAGCGCACTCATTCTGCTATGGTGTATGTGGCGCAGACTGTAGCACTGTTATGCTGGCATCCTTAAGCTGCTTTAGGAAAGCATCCGATTTGTATTCACCGCCGGCATCGGACATCCATTCTTTTATGGTAGCGTTAAATTGATTTTTAATTAACGCAAGCCACTGCTTTAAAGCAGTAATAGCAGAGGCTTTGTCCCATAAAAGAGTGATCCATGCAAATGAAGTATAATCGTCAAAAAAGACAATAAAATAGTTATATTTGTGGTATGACGGTATAGGGAAGCTTTTCAAATTGGAATGAATCCGATTGAAAGAGGCTTTAGCCCTTGTAACAGATGGAGGATGTGAGGCAGCAGGCATTTTGCCTTGTGTGCACCCAGGACATATTACATCAGAGGTGGGAATTGTAATCCCTTCTGGAAAGCCCTTAGTGTTTTCCTTAGCTCGTCTTAGAACCTCTTTAGATGGGTGACCGAGGCAACGATGCATAAGGTCATAGTCTACATTAGATAACACAGACTGGTTCGCAATAAGCGACTCAGTTAGAGTGGATATAGAGGCATCTAGCACATATAACAATTGTCCATGAAGAAGGGGTTTACATTGGACAATTGTTTTCTTTTTACGTAGCAAGTTAATATGCTGTGAATTCCCCAAAACGCGCAAACCTTGCTGTAAGAAGACTCCCATAGATAGAAGACATGTGCTCATTCTCGGAATATACAGAACCGGATATACCCGTGTGATCACGAGTTTGTCTGCGATGTAATGCTCAAGCAAGACAGTTCCAGTTCCTTCAACATATAGAGTATGAGCAGCAGTCTTTACAGGAATCTTATCAGACTGAGCAGTTGGCTTATAGTCAATGAAGTCACTAAGTTGATTAGTGAAGTGTGCTGATGCTCCAGAATCAAGAAGCCACATATTTTTAGTACGCTCTAAACACTTAGCACATTGACTGAAGTACTCATTGTGCTCACACTCAAAAGAATCGAGGAGAGCGCTACTAGAATTGTACATTTTGAGTAACTTCGGTGCTACTACATGCGATTCTCGTAGATATACGATACTATTACAAATGCCAACCCTTGGTCTTCTTAGGGGCGGGACTAATTCTGTAATGTTATCAGCACGTGGTGTGCAAAGTGAAGAAAAGACATACTCTTCATCACATGATCCCCAATCGAGGATCTCAGTATCCAGGCCAGTCAAGAAGGACTCCGGAGTCAAGGAGCGGCCTATTGAGACTGAAGGAGAGACAAGGGCATCGAAATAAGGATGTGTTTCTCTGCCATTATCTCGAAGGTACTGTTGGTTGCTACGCCAGATAGATTCAATCTGTTCGTTAGAATGAGATCAAGGAGGGAAGCGGCTTTCGCCGGTAGTAGCCCACCTGACTGTCGCTTTGACAATGGAAGCAGGGTCGATGTAAGGAGGCGTGGGGGCACGATTTTCTGTATCAGAACCCCCATTGCTTACAGTCAGATCTGACAAGTCAATTTGGAGAGCATTAGAATGCTCACCAAAGATCTCGGTGTCATCAAGTCCGTCAGTGTTCATAATCGGTTGAGCGCTGCCCGAAGGCTGCTGCATCATATCAATGTTGAAATCGGAGTCATACTCCTCTTCCATGAACGTCTCGAGACGAGGTTTCATGAGGACGTCAATGTCAGCAAAGCGCTGCTCAAGCGTCTTTACGGTCTGGACTGTAGTGGGTACATCCAGCCGTTCAGCGAGCGTCAATGCCTTATTGACCGAAGGGAAGAAGCCAGAAGTCCTCTGAGGAGAGGATGATTTGACTTCTGTCCTCGTGGTGACACCAGATGACCCAATATGAGTCACCTTGTGAGAAGTAGGGGGTGGTAATGCGGCGACAGAGGCAATATGCGAGTGCTGTGGAGCACGTGCAGGTGCCTTGCCCTTCCCTTTGGCCTTGCCTCTTCCAGAACCTCGCCCTCCGCGCTGCCTATTAGGCTGCTGCTGGGTGGATGGGCCGGGGGCACTAGGCTGCTGTGATGAAGAACCCTGCTTTGAGAAGCGAGGGTCTGTGCGCTTCCGCTTAACGGCAGAGAGCTTCTGCGCGTTATGAGCGGCCTTATGCTGTCCGCAATTAGTTTCAGTCTCGTATTGGCTCTCAACACAAGCCGATACAGTGGTGAGCTGAAGATCTGCCAAGGCAAGATTGTTGCACATGACAGGAATGAGGTGCTCCCATTTCTGGGGTAAAGCAGACATAGCAATTAGGGCTTGCAGCTGTGGGCGGATAGCAAGGGTAGTGGCGTTAGCACCAGTACCAACAGTGACTGCTCCAAGACGAGCAAAGGCGGCAGCCATTTTCTCAAACTGGGGGGCGGGATGCTGATTAGTGTTGAAATGAATGGAGATGGCTTCTTTGAAGTCCTTGTAGATGCGGGGCATAGAGACCGCACCATACCGGTCCTTCACAGAGTCCCAGAGCGCCTGAGAAGTCACTCCGGAAACTGCCTGCTGAATAGCAGGTGAAAGGCATAGGGTAAGATTACCCCTTGCCATCTCATCGCATTTCATCCAAGCCGCTCTATCAGCGGCATCAGCAGCAGGAGGTTGAGGGATGGTGCCAGCAACGTAGCCCCAGAGCCCTTGCGACATGAAAAAGGTGGTCATTTGCGTAGACCAGGAGGCCCAGTTAGAGCCATTGAAAACGGGGACAAGCGTAGTGAGTTGGGACGACATGGTAGTATAGATCTGTTGGCTTTAAGGATGTCAGCATTGCGTTACCATAATAACAATACTGAGCGAGATAAAAAAGCCAATATTAGTCCCATATATGACCCAAAGGTCAATACTATAACATTGTACCGGTTTTTGCAGTCTGCCGGATAGCCGCTCTAGCTGATATAGAACTGCTCGACATCACCCCAATGTTATCATGTGCAGCGCCTCAAACTTAATTGAGGTTGTTCACATGGCCTTGTTTAGGTAGGTGAGCGGTCTGGTCTGTGTACTCCTCTAGAGTACAATATTGGGTTGCTAGTAGCCAGGGAGCCTCCTTAAGGTCTAGTGCCCTCCAACCACACAGGTCCCCTCTTTTCAAAGGTGACGCCGTGGTGGGCGGTGACCAAGGTGCAGCTCTATCAAAGAGCGCAACGGCAAACCCTGTAGCAGGGCCCATAACCTGAAGCGCAGCAATGCATGCAGCTATCAGGAATGGTGTCCTCACCTTTGAGTAGGTTGAGAGACTATAGAATGGAGAGGGTGCACAAGTGAGAAAGAGAGTGAATCTATATTCGCCTCCCTCCCCATAGGAGGCATTATATACCCTATGGCCCCACCATGTCCGGAAGCGCAAAAGTGATGAGTACAGGCGTCCACAATATCGCGTTTTTACATACGCCTGATGTAAATTACCACTTTGACTTAGTCATGAGACTTCTTTTCACTCAGAGGCGAATTGCGCCCAGTATAGTACGTATCCTAACTACCGTAATAGGAAAGCATACTGGCAGTAATGTCGTAACTGCTATAGATAAGGGCCTTACGTACTTATTATGTTCCAACAGCAGGGGATAAAGATGGAAGCCTTTGTGCAGTCATGGTCTGTAATGGTGAGAATGGAGTTGTAGCCTTGGGACAGGGGTAGTTTAGTGATGAAGTTGAGGGCTACCATTTTGAAGGGAAGTGCCTCTCATCTGGTGTAAATTGGTTCTAGGGGGGCTTTCATTGGTCAGTTATTGACCTTGTGTTGTTGACATTTGGCACATCCTTTGATGTAGTCCTGGATGTCTTTGTGCATGCTTGGCCACCAATAATGTTGTTCAGTGAGTTGTGTGGTCTTGCTGATGCCGGGGTGTCCATAGACTGGGGAGTTGTGGTGTGCAGAGATGATGGTTCACTTGTCATGTAGTCCCCCTGTGACCACTCATCTCCTGTCTTTGTACCATGTCCCTGTGATGTCTTTTAGATGGTGAGCGTTGATCCATGGGGTTAACTTAGCTTTGTCTTGGGCATAGATTGGATTTTCAAGGGTTATCTTGTCAGGGGAGATGAATGGCTGCTGACAGGGAAGTGCTTCTTCATCAATTGTCAGTGCTCAGATAAAGAGTTTGTCTAGTAGTACAGTGATTCCTTTGTTGTTGTGTTCTCCAGTGTTGTAGTTGGGTCATTGTGACAGGGCATCTGCATGTCCATTGTTTTTGCCCTTAATGTGGTGGATTTTGAAATTGTATTAATCACGAATTCCACTGAAGGATGCAGGTCTGCCCAATCATCCTGTCTTTTGCTAATGAACAAGTGCAGATAAACTTCAACTTCTTGGTTTTTGTGCTCTACTTGTCCATTAGCTTGAGGGTGATAGGCTGTGGTAAGACGTGCATCTCTCCCTAACCACTTGTAAAGGGCATGCATGCTCCTTGCAGCAAACTGGGGTCTGCAATCACTTATGATCTCACATGGAATCCCATGCAAGGGGAAGACTTGCTCAAAGTAGATGGATGCAACCCCATCAGCCATAATTTGAGAAGTCACTGGAAATAGATGGATCTGTTTCATATAATGATCCACTATGCTAAAGATCATATCCTGTAATGTTACCACAGGAATGTTACGCACAATGTGTGCTTCACTAAGTCACTCAGGCTGAGGTAATGGGATTTGGGGCAGTCAGTTAAGACTGAGTCAGATGATGTACAAGTGCCACACAGTCTCCTCAGACATGCAGGCAGTAGCGGGGGTTCTGGGGTTCAAGTGCAACAGTGAACCAAAGTTGTGCTCAAGCAAAAGGGGCAAGTGTACACCACTTCTCTTCCTTGTACCACCACCATCTCTTTAAGCGCTGGTATTGGTTCTAGCTACACACTGTCTAACACATTATCAATACATCTAACCTACCCTGTTCTTGAGGAAAACCACCTGGGCTTGCTCATGACTCCTCAAGAATGCATCACCCGGACCCCCTGCCAGACCCACCATCCGACAACAATTCCTATCTCTTTGATCTCTATTCCACTCCTCCACCCTTCCCCACCACCAACAATGGAGACTCCCTCATAATTGAAAGTCCCCAGAACAATGCTGTCGAAGGGAACAGCACATTGAACAACAACAATCAACAACCTCCAAGTGAAACTAACACTTACCTCTTCGACCTCTTTACTACTCCTCCTGCCTCACAAATCCACTCTGAACAATCTATCACCTCCCCCATCTCCCCCCAAGACTCTCAAATGGGCTCCCCAGAATCTGAGGAGCCTACTGACCACAAATTACAGCCTGAAGAAATTGTGGTGTTCCCAAGGTCAGCCTCACACACACCACAAGTCCGATCAAGACCCCTATCCACTGCCTCAAACTGGTCCCGGGCATCTGAAGAAGGTGAATCTGAAACAGACTTGCCTACGAAAGTCACCATTCTGCTACCCCCTAACTGACAATCCAGACCCAACACCTTCAAACCCATGGTGGAAGGTAAGTTTCTACCGGCACCCATGGATATCAGCAAAGAAGCGAATCACTCCCTCCAGTGTGATCTCTCCAACGTGGCATCCAAATCGGAAGTAGTTGAATGCTTCCACCTCATCAACAAAGACCTCAAGGATGAGATCAATTGGGAGATCAACGACACAGCACTCAGCTATGGTCAATACTATCTCAACGAACTGAAACTTGCTCTCAGACCCCAACATGACTTTGTCTTGAAGCAGAATCAACTACAAACAGCTGCATTAGTGGTGATTCAAGCATTGGACACTGGTGCCACCTTCCACCCAGGAGAGACATCTAACACTTTCCTCACTCCTCAGTTGTAACATTACCACAGGAATGTTATGTGCAATGTGCACATCACTAAGTCGCTCAGGCTGAGGTAATGGGACAAGAGATAGTTGGTTAAGACTAAGTTTGATGGTGAACAAGCACCACATGGTCTCCTCAGACATGTAGGTGATAGTTGGAGAGTTCTGGGGTTCAAGTGCAAAGGTGAACCAAAGTTGTGCTCAAGCAAAAAGGGCGAGCATAAAGTTGTTCATGGATTGACAACGATGTGGTATTACACAAGAAGTCAAGTCTACCATACAAGCTAGGTAGCGTGCGACTTATATACTAGTACAGGGTGTTTGTCCATGACAAACACATGGCACAATATATGGGTTCTGAACGGAAGTGGAACAAAGGTGTATTGTAAGGGGTGATTGCGCAGGGTTCTGAACAAGTCATCTGAAAGTGGAGTGCCGTGAACTTTAATATACTAGGAAGGGGGCATAAAGACGTATCGTGCAGTGAAGGAATTATCAGAAACAGTTGGGCGCGTAAGGAGTCATGGGTGTATCAAGGTGGGGCACGGGAATGAGAAGTAAGGAATGAAGGCATCCCAGGGAAAGATAAGGAAAATCGTGACATTACCCCCCTACTAGGCCTGAAGTCGCCATGACTTCAGTCACTGCCAACGTAGTCATATACATCAGTGCTGGGGTTGTTAGTTTTGTTGTCCCAGTCATCCACCGGGCATACATGTCGTTGGAGGAACAAATACCTCCTGCATTCCCCACACCTCCTACACATCTTGTACTGTGGGCATTCAATCTTGTCATGCCGTGCGTCGAACCTCAAGCACTTCCCACACCAGTGGGGGCGCTTGGATGGCTCCTCAAAGGCTGGGGTGATGGGTGCAAGCCGATGAATGAGGCAGTTCTCGGATGCATGAGCCCAGCTTGTGCACCATGTGCATACCCCAGCTGGAGGTCGATTAGGACACTTGCTCATCTTGTGGCCCCACTTCTTGCATAAGTAACACTTATGCCACTTCTGAGTTCGACTGGGTCTGTCCATAAGATGGGGCATCTCTGAGGGCCCACCTGGGCATGGTATGAGGGGAAGCTCAGGGAAGTAGTGGCGGGGGCATGCAGGGCAAGTGGTGAGCTTGACAAATTTATCAGTGATGAGGGGGATAGCGCCTGCATACTGCATGCGCTTTGTGATGCCCTGCAGCTTGGCATCCAAGTGGAACTGGTCCCTCATGGCCTCTTGCTCGAGGTGTCACAGGTCCACCCGGTGCACATCTAGGGCGATTTTGTCCCTGAGGCACTGCTGCAACCTCACAACCTCTGCTGATAAGCGGGGGTTTTTGAGCTCACTCAGTACCTCGTTAATGGTAACAGCGTGAGGGTCTTGCAGGCTGAAGACTGCGAGTTGGTGAGGGGAGATGACTGGGTGCATGGCAGATGGTCAGGGTGTTGACAGATAAACCTCCTGGCAGTAGCAGGGTTTCCCCTTTCCCTGAGTTCCGACAATTTCCCGATAGTCACGGCAGTAGTAAATGTACTTTGCCAGAACTTTCGTGACATCGTCCTCGAGCGGGAGCATGAGGGGGAAGAAGAATGGCGTGTCAGGGGCATTAAGGAAGAATGGGAGGCCAGGGTTGTCAGACTCCTCATCATCCCCTTCGTCAATCGGTTCCTCGTCATCATCTAAAGATGTGAGCCGAGGGTCCGGTCATAGTTGATGAGGGGGGGCTGCAGGCGTCAGCAAGTAAGGATGGGGCAGCTCAGACACAAGCTGCAACATGGGGACAACTGGTGTGATACCTGGGGGGGCCTCTAAGAGAGGTGCTACTGCGGGTTCGAGTGGTGGTGAGGAAGATGGTGGGGGTGTGGGACTAGTGGGGGAGATGTTGAGCGTGATGGCCAGTACAGGGGTCGGGGGTCAGGAAGGGACAACTGAGTATGGGGTTTGGGATATGAATGGGGTTGGGATTCCTTCAGACTGGGAGGGGATTGTAAGTCGCTCAAGGATTAGGGCTGATGGGGGGCGAGGTTGGTCGTTAGCTGGGGCAGTGTTGTGGGGAACAGGAGTCGTCATGGTGGGTGAGGGAATCGTCGTTTGTTGGTTTGTCTTTTATAACTTGTGTCCCATTCCATTGGCTGTGGGGTGTCAGCAATAGAAGTCGGCGATTGTGTTGGGTGCGTGTTTGACGTGGTCAGCTGGTTCCCATGTGCTGTTGCTCATGGGAAAGCCCTTCCACTTAACTAGGAATTGCAGTTTGCACCCTTGCCCATGGAGTTGTGACCCTATGACTTGCTCCACTTCGAACTCCTCTTCTCCATCCACAAGTTCAGGAAGGGGGCATGGGAAGTTCTCCCCATGCAGTTCCATCTCCTTATATGGTGTCAGGAGGTTTGCATGAAACACCGGATGTATCTTCCATGTGGTCAGTAGCTCCAATTCATATGTCACTGCAGATAAGGCCTTCTTGATTTGGAAGGGACCATGACGCTTGGGGGCTAGTTTCGCAGTGGGGTAGAAGGTTTTCAAATTCATTCCTTCTAGCCAGACCTGGGTCCCTTCAGTGTAAGGGATGAAATGGCTTCTTCC
>JAKELG010000361.1:0-37572 GCA_021527035.1 Lactarius vividus | reverse complement strand
GAGATCGTAGATGTGTCTAGTTCCGTTCCGCTGTGCTGAGAGTATTTGAATAGTAGGCGATAGGGTGTCTTTTGCCGTCTTCTTTGCGTGGAGTAGTACTGCTCCTACTGCAAATCCTGACGCGTTCCACTTCAAGTTCGAATTGATCTTCTAGCTTGGCGTGTGCAAGGACTGGTTCTTCTGTGACGAGTTTCTTGATCTTGTCGAACGCCTCTTGTTCTACCGCTGTCCATGTCCATTCCGTGTCTTTGCGTGTGAGTTTGTTGAGGGGGCGGGCGTGTGTGGCAAAATTTCGGATGAAAGCGCGGTAAAGTTGCAGAAGCCTAGGAACGATCGCACCTGTTTGACGTTTTTTGGGGTTTGGCCAGTCTTTGATGCCGGAAATTTTGACGGGGTCCATGCGTGTCACCCCCTTTTCAATGATTACCCCCCAGGTAATCGATGCTTGGTGCGTGGAAGATGCATTTTTTCCGGTTTAAGGAACAGATCGTTTTCCTCTAGTAGGTCCAGGATGTCGTGTACCCGCGTCGATGTGTGCTTGTTCTGTTGATCGGGTCGCTATGCCTATGTCGTCCATGTATACTCTGATGATCGTGCCCTTTGTTTCGTGGTACGCGATAAGGTCCTTGCAGATCTCATTCATCATGGTTTGGAAGGTTGCCGGGGAGTTGGTTAGTCCGAAAAACATTACCGTGGGTTCGAAGAGTCCATATTTCGTTTTAAACGCTGCTTTTTCCTGATCCCCTTCCTTGATCCTTACGTTGTTGTAGCCCCAGCGAATGTCCAGTTTGGTGAATATGAACGCTCCACTTAAGTCTGCGATGAGTTCCGGAATGAGCGGGAGGGGGTATTGATTGTGTATAGTCCAGTTGTTGATGTTCCGATAGTCCTGTACGGGGCATAGCTTTCTGTCTTTCTTTTGATGAAGAAAAAGGATGATGCATACGGGGATTTAGAGGGTCTGATATACCCTTTGGCCAGTTGTTCGTCTATCCATTCTTTGAGCGCCTTGTCTTCCGTTTGACTCATTGGATAGATTTTACAGTCGATCGTGTCCGGTGGCGTTTGGTTTGAAGTCGATCGCGTGGTCCCAAGGTTTTGATAGCGGGAATCGATTGGATTCTTCCTCGCTGAAGATCTTAACGTGTCGTCGATACTCTTCCGGGACCGCTTTCTTCTCTGTGTACTGTTTGGCTTCTATAGCCATTTCGGTCGACATTGTTGCACGTAGTCGAGTGTTTTCGAGGTCGCACTCTCGTGATAACTGCTCTTCGATTTTCTGTTTGTTGGGGAGTAGCAGCTTTTCGAGTATGAGTCGTGCTATGACCGGATCTATTCGTGGTCTCGTGGGGTTGATGGTACGGAGGACGACGGGATACTCAGCTTCGTTAAGTGTGGCCGCTGCCCATTGGATATCGGGTTGGAAGGTTGCTAGCCATGGGTACCCCAATATTATGTCCTCTCCTCCCACGTCGGTGACAAGGAATCGCATTTCTTTGACGACTCCTTTTGTTTGTACTTCTAGATCCACGCAATGGGTGATCTTGCCCCCTTTGTTGTGCGTGCCGTCGATGTTCCAGATCTTTCGATGATGGTCTAGTTCTTTGAGGCCTAGTCTCATTCTTTTGACGAAGTCCGGATGTATAAAGTTGTTAGTGGCTCCGGAGTCCACTAGTGCTCGTTTGTCGGCCCATGGCGTAACTTGCGCGCAATGAAACTGGAACATGCATAGATTGGTAGCGCGTTATGAACACAGAATTACACCGTAATGCCCTCACCCAGGCCATTGGGTTTAGGCGCTTTGAAAATCCTCCTGCCCCAACAGGTCTCGAACCACCAAATCCCTGGCTTCATCATCAAGGTTTCGGACTCCGTTTATCCAGCTGGTCGCCCATTCTTGCGGCGTATCAGTGGTGGCGCGGGCGCCGCAGCTACTGCCGCCGTCATCTTCGAATTGGATCAGAGGTTCGTCTTGGACGCTCTGGACTTCTTCTATAAACGCCCCCCTTCCTTGGCGGGGTTGCCAGTTCGCGTTGACGCGCAGCTTACGTGGTTGGCGGCAGTCGCGGGACATGTGTCCGAGTTTCCCACAGTTGTAGCAGTTGATATTCTTCATGTCTACGACTCCTTTTCCCTGGGAGCGTCCCCCTTGCGGCGTGTACGGAGGTCGGGTGTAGTCAATTTCTTCCAAGCCTGCAAGTCGGGCGTGGATTCTTCCTGGGGTGGTGTCCATAGCGTCCGGATGGTTTCGGAATGCTTGCCATCCTTGACGAGGCTGCTGAGGGCGATTTGGAGCGTTGAAAGTTCTGAGGGAAGTATTGCCCGGCTTACCAGGTCCCGGGGGTTTACGTCCCCCCAAACGCGTTTGTAAGTGCATCCACTTGCGTTGTTGTTCGAGTGCCGCTGTCTTCCACTGGGCGTATGTGTTTGGACTGTGGAAGTTGTACGCGTTCTTGTAAAGCTCCACTGGGAGTCCACTGGTAAATTTGTCGAGGACCAGGGAGTCGTCGAATCTATAGCCTGCCTCCCTGACTGCTTTCTCGAACTTGGCGACGTAGGAGTCGATGTCTTGACCTTCCATCCGGAAGCCTTTCTGGAGTTCTTGCTGTGCCCTTTCCTTTTCGAGGGTGTCGGCGAATGTGTTGCGGAAGCCGAGTTCGATGGCCTCCCAAATCCATTTGTCGTAGGGTCCATGTTTGGCCTTGTATGCTTTGACCCATTTGGTGGTGGACAGGACCCATTCGTTAACATGTTCTCCTTGAATGTAGGTGAGAAAAATCAATGCTTTGCGATAGGGGAGAGTGAACGCAGGGTTGTCGTAGTTGGTTTCTACAAACAGTTCCCATTGGGTGAGGAACTGTTGGACTTTGGTGCGATCCCCGGTAAATACGAGGGGTTCTTTGCCCATGAATTTCTCGGGTTTGGTTCCACTTGATACGTTTGGTCCCGTGAAGAGGGGTCCTCCTGGATCTCCTCCTCCATCGTCTCCGCCTCCTCCTCCGTGTCCCCCAGGTGGGGGTCCTCCGCCGCGGCTGATACGCGCGGGTTCCTGGAATGTAGTGGGCTGTTCGGTGATTGTGGTGGTCATGTTCGTGGGGATGGACTCAGCTAGTATTCCCAATTGTGTTTCTTCTTCTTCTGCTTGTGCTTCAAGGATGCGGATTTCCTCGGGGTTGCTTCCCAAGGATGGGGAGGGTGCCGGTGTTTTGGGAGTAGGGGAGCGGCTGGTTCTTCTTCTTGTCCGTCGATAGGTCCCCACTGATCTCTGGTAGTTGTCTCGCTTTGGCGAATGTCGAGGTGGAGGCCTGATCCTGCGGGTCTGACAACTTGTAGCTTGCCGTGGAGTTCGTCCCACTTAATTTCCGTCCAACAGGTGTGGTCAAAATTGAATTCTACCGGGATGAGTCCGGTTTTGCCGTCCTTGTAAGTGTAGAGAACTACGTAGCCTGGGTCTCCCTGTTCTGTCTGCCAAAATGCTTCTTTGAGGTATTGCTTAGGGACGTTGCATTCCCCTCTTCTGTCGATGTGATACGGTCGGAATGGGATCCAAAGATCGCGGGTTGTTACTGCGGAAGCCACGTTGAAGGATCTTGGTCTTAATGTAACGTCTACCACGGACGTTGGTCTGACTTAGACGCTGTTATGACGTGGGTTCCCTCGGGGATGAAACCTGTGGTTGTCCGAGTGCTCGGGAAAGACTGCGGGATGGGGCCAATACGTGCCTGTAGAATCCCGATACGTGTACAACGTCTCTTCGATGGGAATGTTCGGAGGTGGACTGGGGACTTTGCGAATGTACTCCCACTCGAGGTTATCGACTATGTAGTAGCAGTGAGTGGGGCGAGCGGTGCGGGAGTTGAGATATTCAAAGACAAGGTGACACGTGGTACCAGGCGGGTAAACGACGGTCGGCTGATCTACCATTCACAAGAGAAGATGGAGATGAAGTCACGGGGATCCCTTGTTGGTCGCAAAGGGATATGCTGGAGCTAGCTCACTTAGGGACGCTGCGAGTCCCTAGTACAGAGGACGAGTAGAAGTGGTGGTAATTGAAGAAGACCAAGATGGAGATCCTGGTCCGTACTACCGTGAACTTAAATACAAGTAAGGGAGCCAGTTCTAGCTCCGCTCGAACTCGTAAGTAGCCAATAGCGTAAGTAGCGTACTCTAATAATAGAATGCGCAGTCGTCATCGTAATCCGAAACACGTACAACAATAGGGATCATCAGTCAGCATAGTAATCACTATCACGTACAACAATAGCGATCATCAGTCATCCAAACGCGAGGCAGCAAGATCCGAAGTCCATGACGTATTACTGCTAACGTGCCGAGTCATTACGAACACGTCAGAGTTCACAACCGATCCGGGCAGTCCGAGACGAAACGTAACACAGCTGTAGGAGAGGACCGGAAGGCATATGTTACGCTCTGTAGGGCGCACTTCAGGAGATCGCTGTAACGTCTACCACGGACGTTTGCCTGACTTAGGCGCTGTTGTATCGTGGGTTCCCTCGCGGGTGGAATCTGTGTATATCCGAGAGTGGAAAGACTGCGGGGTGGGGCTGATACGTGCCGGTGGAATCTCTATACGTATAGAGAGTCTCTTCTACTGGGACTCCTGCGGGTGGACTGGGAACCGTGTGAACGTACTCCCACTGAAGGTTGTCGACTATGTAGTAACAATGGGTCGGACGGGCGGTTCTGGCGTTGAGGTACTCGAAGACGAGGTGGCACGTGGTCCCAGGCGGATAAGGTACGACTGGCGAATCTACCATTCACGGTGGAAGATGGAGATAAGGTCACGGGGATCCCTCTTGGTCTCTAAGGGATATGCCGGAGCTAGTTCACTTAAGGGCGACTGCGAGCCCTTAGCACAGTAGACGAGTTAGAAGGTGGTATTCGAAGAAGACCAAGATGGGGATCCTGGTCCGTACTACTACGAGCTTAAATACAAGTAAGGAAGCTAGTTCCAGCTCCGCTCGAACTCGTAAGTAACCAATAGCGTAAGTAGCGTATCCTAATAATAGAATGCGCAGTCGTTATCGTAACACAGAACATGTACAACAATAGAGAGCATCAGTCAGCAAGCCTAATCACGATCACGTACAACAATAGGAAACATCAGTCATCCAAACACGAGGTAATATGATCCGAAGTCCATGACACATTACATCTGACATACCGAGTCATCGCGAGTACGTCAGAGTTCACGACCGGTCCGGGCAGTCCGAGACGAAACGTAACAATCGCACTCGACTGGTCTTCAGGGGTTCCTAATGATCTTGTTGACCCGCTCTTGTTCTGTCACTTGAGCTAGCACTTGCTGTCGTTCTTGCTTCTCGAGGATAAGTCCAAAACGGGAGATCTGGAGGACGCGGATAGCAATAAAAAGGTAAAAGAAATGAATGACTTCGCTCGTGTATGCTGAGCTCACACGCTCAATCAATCGATCACGTGATGGGGAAGGGGAAACGCCGCTATGACAGAGGGACTAACTCCGAGGTCTGCGTAGGGCACGGACGCCGCTGTGATGCTGGACTAACTCCGAGGGCACATAGGGCAAAGAGAAGAGGATGGCAATTGAGAGCAGAGGGGACTGGGGACTACTCGGACTGGGTTGTACGGAAGATACAAGAAGTCAAAGCTACCGTCTAAGGTCGCTTCTACGTGCTACTTATACTCGTGAGGGGAGCTATTGGAACTCAGCTGGAACCCTAATACAACGGTCCTAGGAATGCTGCGGAAACTGCGGAGCTGCGGAAAACACATGTCCAACGCCACTGATGGTGGCTGAAACATACAGTCCATGGGTGCATCAAGCCACAGGGACGAGGCACGGGAAAGTCAGGACAAATATAGTAACGGATCACAAACCAGGCACAATCGATAACACACGTTCCAATCCAGGCACAAGCTCATCTGGATTCTTCTGGTGCAGTCTAGGCCAGGTCACGTGCCAGGGTCACATGATGGGCAATGACGTCGTCCAGCGCTAATCTTCTGGACCTTGAGGTGGGCTTTGCGGAATCGCGAATCTTGACGACAGGATGGCCACGTGTAGGTGTAGTGCATGGTCTTGGTGGAACTTCCAGAGGCGTTCCCTAGCCTCGGCTTCTTCGGCTGCCATTGCATCAGCGTCTAGGGTGTGTTGTGGGTTTGTGGGGTTCCAGGTGACAAACTGCACTGGAGGCGTATCACGTGGTGGCGTGTCGGGGCGTGTCAGAGGGCCGAATGTAACAGCATATTGTGTTGAAGAGTAGTCGCCACAATACTGACGAGATTCCTCTTTGTGTGTTCCCAAGGAGTTGAATGGACTTGATGGAAGCCCGTGCCCTGTTGCACATGTAGTCGATGTGTGTGTTCCACCAGAGTTTGTGATCAATAAAGGACCCAAGATACCGGATGTTGTTTGGTGGCTTAATGGCGTAGTAGGTGTTCTTAGTTGGGTCTGGTAGGGGCAGATGTGTTGGTGGGGGCACGGGCTTCTTGCTGTATGGTTTAGTAAAGTATATTAGCTCCGTTTTGTCTGGTTCGCACTCCAGGTTGGAGTGTCTGAGCCAATCTTTGCACTGTCTGTACCTTTCCCGCAGTGCATCATTTACCTCTTGCCATGTTTCTGCATGGGCAAGGATGATGCTGTTGTCTACGTACATACCTAATGTGGTGTTGTCATTTGGTGGACGGAGCTTGAGTGTCACGATCACGTGACATGTGACGTGGCTCGGGGAGAGTTTGGGAAATTGACAAGTTTTGCCAGCGTTGATTCAGATGATGTGTCTCTTTGAATACTCAGAAAATAGTACCGAAAAACACCAGTCTGTACAATATATAAGACGTGGTACTGCTTGTTGTTTCATTGTCTTAGTTTCGTTGTGAATTCCAGCCAAGTTGTGCTCATCTTGAGTACACAGTGTCACGAACGGGGTTTTATGGACAGGAGTACGACGCAAAGGCGAGGTGATCTCTTACTATACGGTTATGACTATGATAGTAAGCAGTAATTAGTCATGGACTTAGTCACTACACGTCGTGTTAGCATGTGATTGCTAGCATGACTCATTACTAGGATAGCAGTAGTAGGGTTCGAGCTACTTACGCTACGGGTTATCGGACTCACAGAGGAGCTTTAAAGCTGCCTCTCACATGTATAAATAGTGGCTTTAGAAGACCAAGAAACGCCATCTTGGTCTTCTTCATAATACCACTTCTCGTCTCTTCTCTTCAGACCTTCGCGTCTCGAGTCTCTATTTTCCTTGACCTTCGAGTCTAAGGCTTATCATCATTTCGCAACAACAAGTACTTGTTGCTCTAGTCTTGACTCTTCGAGCCCTTTGGATGGCCTTAGTCGTTTACCAAGGGATTCTTCGTACCTACCTACGGTACAGTGAAACTCGCTAAGTTGTGAACGCCCTCGTACGTGTCCTAGTCGGACTAACGCAAGTGGTAGCGTTACATTAAGACCAAGATCCCCCAACCGTGGCGTTCACCACAAGAGACCAGTGGAGAAACTTCCGAACCTATACCCTCGAAACAAGAGGAGAACGATCGGTACCACGACGATTCCTAGGAGCAGCTAGGTGGAGAGAATACAGAGGAGATACCGAATACTTCGTCGACTTCCCAGGAGAAGCTATCAGATACCGACCAGTTGAGTTTAACTACTCTAACTTCTGCTGGACGGAAATTACGTGGAACCCGATAGACAATCAGTGGGACGTTGTTAGACCAGCAGGAAGGCACTACCGCTGCGACATTGACTCAAGAGAACTGCACAGAGACGACTGGGGATCACTCAACGGAGATAGTAGTGACAAAAGCGAAGAAGAACAACCAAGGGAACAAGCACCCTCAGAATCAAGCCACGAAGAACCAATAGAAGAACACACCGCAACGGAAAGCGAAATAAGACCAGGAACAGGAGACGACTCAAGCCTACTAGCCCATATAGCTGAGTCCTTACACATCACGGTTCCAGAAGAAATTCACATCAGAAGTCCCATGGCCACGGTTACAGAAGTCCAAGCCATAGAAGAAGTATGACGCATCAGAGAAGAAGCTGAGGCTATCCTCAACCCCATAAACCCCTCCACGGGTCACAGAATGACGGCAGATGACGCTGCTCTATTCAGAGCAATAGGCCCGGACCAACCAGATCCACCAACAGGACCGCCGCCACCACCCGGAGGGCTACCAGGAGGATTTCCAGGACAAGGACCAACAGGGGGAGGATTCCCAGGAGGGGGACGACCACCAGGAGGAGAAGGACCGCCGGGACCACCAGGAGGAGGACCCCCTCCCGGACCAGGAGGAGGCAGAGGACACGGATCAGACAGACTATCAGGTGAACCTCCGACAGTATACGATGGAGACCGTACTAAATACGAAGCCTTCTTGACACAATGGCATGTATACTGGGGGATGAACCTGGACGCCCCCATCATGCAAAACGAATATCGAAGATCACTCCTCTTCCTCGGATACGTCAAAGGAGTCAATGTAAGCGAATGGACGCTAACCATGCTCGAATGGTTAAACCGAGAAGTACGGAGAGGAGTAAGTCAATACTCCCAAACCCTGTGGAATCACATCACCACCGAATTCGCCAAACGATTCTCCAACATTCTGGAAGAAGAACAAGCCCAAGCCGAACTCCAGAAGGGGATTAAGATGACGGGAGAAGATATTGATGCGTATGTGGTCCAGTTCGAACGCCTGGCAAGAAAAGCTCACTATAACCTAAACGATTGACAAACCATCGATCGATTCACGGCAGGGCTACCACAAGCCCTATTCATGAAGGTGTATGAGCTAGACGAACCCCACACCTTCGAAGACTGGAAAAGATGCGCCCTACGCTGACAAAAACAATATATCCATATGAAGGCACGCCTCGATAACTTCAAGAGCAAGACGCCCCCTTCATCCGCACAACCCCGTTGGAGACCACAGCCCCCCAATTGGGGCCCACCAAGAGGACCACCACCGCCCAGATTCGATCCAAACGCCATGGACACATCACCAGACAGAACACGTGCAAGAGTGGCGGAAGTAGGAGACGCAAACAGGCCCTTCATCCCAAGGCCGCAACGAGGGGGATACGGACGAGGAGGAGGACCTCCACCCCAAGACATGAGGACAGTCATCTGCTATAACTGCAACCAGACTGGACACTTCTCACAAAACTGCTCACAGCCACGCAAACGAGCAACCACTAGTCAAATGACCGAAACCGACTATTATACGCAGGAAGAAGCCCCAGCACAAGTCCGAGTAGCTAACACTGCACCTCCGCAGCAATGAGCAAAGGATTGGTTGGCGGGAGTGGCAGGAGAAATGGATGATGTAAAAGACCTCATCCTCCAAGAAATGTGGGGGAAGGAGGGTTTTCAGAGCCCCTGAACCCATCGGCCTGGGTGAGGGCAGTCAATTGTAATTCTGTAATCATGACTCGCTATTGATCTCTTCGAATTCCAGTCTCGATCTGCACAAATTACGCTATGGCCGACATCAAAACATTAGTAGACTCAGGAGCAACGGACAACTTCATACGTCCCTCATTCGCCAAAAGAATGGGTCTCAGACTACACACACTCGAACGCCCAAGAAAAATATGGAACATAGACAATACGGAAAACAAAGCGGGCAGTATCACTCACTTCATAGACCTCGACGTCCAAACTAACCAGCAACGGCAAAAAATGCGTTTCCTAGTTACCGACCTAGGAAATGAAGACTTAGTACTTGGATATCCCTGGTTAGCCGCTTACGAACCAACGATCAACTGGAGATACGCCACCATACACGAGAAAATGCTGCCAATAGTCATCCGATCAATCAACCCCAACGAGGAGCATCACATCATAGGAACCACCGTCTCGGAAGAAAGAAAAAGGGACATCATCAAAGAACTAGAAGAAGAAAGTCATCTCCACACCACCGCAACGGAACTGGCTATCGAAGCTAAGCAGTTCCATGACAAAGTAGAACTCCCCCCAGCTTACGCACAATTCGCAAAGATCTTCAACGAAGAAGTGTCCAACTGTTACGTTTCGTCCTCAGACTACCCGGACCGGTTATGAACTCTGACGCGTTTGTGATGACTCGGCGCGTTAGCAGTAATATGTCATGGACTTCGGATCTTACCACCTCGTGTTGTGCTGACTGATGGCTCCTATTGTTGTACGTGATCATGATTAGGCTTGCTGACTGAGACCCTTATTGTTGTATGTATTCTGTGTTACGATACCAACTGCGCATTCTATTATTAGAATACGCTACTTACGCTATTGGTTACTTACGAGTTCGAGCGGAGCTGGAACTAGCTCCCTTACTTGTATTTAAGTTCATGGTAGCACCGACCAGGATCCCCATCTTGGTCTTCTTCAATTACCACTCTTCACTCGTCTTCTGTGCTAGGGACTCGCAAAGGTCCCTAAGTGAGTTAGCTCCGGCATATCCCTTCGTGACCAAGGGGGATCCCCATGACCTCGTCTCCATCTTCATCAAGTGAATGGTAGACTCGCCGACCGTGACTTATCCGCCCGATACCACGTGTCATCTCATCTTCGAATATCTCAACTCGCGCACCGCTCGTCCGACCCACTGTTACTACATCGTCGACAACCCTCGTTGGAGGTATATTCGCAAAGTCCCCGGGCCGCCTCCCGACGTTCCCATTCAAGAAACGCTATATACGTATCGAGACGCTTCAGGCACGTTTTGGCCTCACCCAGCTGTATTCTCTAGCTCGCACGACAACCACAGATACTACCCTCGCGGGAACCCACGCAACAACAGCGTCTAAGTCAGACGAACGTCCGTGGTAGACGTTACATTAAGACCAAGATCCTTCAACGTGGCTTCCGCAGTAACAACCCGCGATCTTTGGATCCCGTTCCGACCATATCACATTGACAGAAGAGGGGAACGCAACGTCCCTAAGCAATACCTCAAAGGAGCCTTTTGGCAGACAGAACAAGGAGACTGTTACGTTTCGTTCTTGGACTGCTCGGCCTGGTCGTGGACTCTGACGTATCCGCGATGACTCGGTATGTCGGATGTAATGTGTCATGGACTCCGGATCTGCTACCTTGTGTTTCGGCTGACTGATGGTTTCTATTGTTGTACGTACTGATGATTACGCCTGCTGACTGATGACTCCATTGTTGTACGTGTGGTGGATTACGACGACGACTGTGCATCCTATTATTAGGATACGCTACTTACGCTATTGGCTACTTACAAGTTCGAGCGGAGTTGGAACTAACTCCCTTACGTGTATTTAAGCTTGTAGTATTACGGACCAGGATCCCCATCTTGGTCTTCTTCGAAATACCACTCTTCACTCGTCTTCTGTGCTAGGGATTCGCGATATCCCTAAGTGAGCTAGCTCCGGCATATCCCTCAGTGACCAAGAGGGGATCCCCGTGACCTTATCTCCATCTTCCTCCGTGAATGGTAGATCAGCCGACCGTGACCTATCCGCCCGGTACCACGTGTCATCTCGTCTTCGAATATCTCAACTCGCGTACCGCCCGTCCGACCCACTGCTACTACATCGTCGACAACCTTCAGTGGGAATATATTCGCAAAGTCCCAAGCCCGCCGCCTAACATCCCCGTCGAGGAGATGCTGTATACCTATAGAGACTCCACAGGCACGTATTGGCCCCATCCCGCAGTCTTTCCAGAGCACTCGGACAACCACAGATTCTACCCGCGAGGGAACCCACGTCACAACAGCGCCTAAGTCAGGCAAACGTCCGTGGTAGACGTTACATTAAGACCAAGATCCTTCAACGTGGCTTCCGCAGTAACAACCCGCGACCTTTGGATTCCATTCCGACCGTATCATATCGACAGAAGGGGGGAACGCAACGTCCCCAAGCAATATCTCAAGGAGGCCTTTTGGCAAACAGAACAAGGAGACCCAGGCTACGTAGTCCTTTACACTTACAAGGACGGCAAAACCGGACTCATCCCGGTAGAATTCAACTTTGAACACACTTGTTGGGCAGAACTCAAGTGGGACGCACTCCACTACAAACTACAAGTCGTCAGACCGGCTGGATCAAGCCTCAAACTCGACATCTTACAAAGCGAAGTCACCACTAGAGACCAGTGGGGTCCCATAGACGGACAAGAAGAAGAACCAGTCCGATCCCCCACCCCGAAGACACCAGCACCATCCCCATCCTTGGGAAGCAACCCGGAGGAAATTCGCATCTTAGAAGCCCAAGCAGAGGAAGAAGAAGCGCAACTTGGATTACTAGCTGAGTCTATCCCCACAGACATGACCACTACCATCACCGAACAACCCGCTACATTCCAGGAACCCGCACGCATAAGTCGCGGAGAAGGACCACCGCCCGGAGGACATGGAGGCGGAGGAGGAGGAGGAGACGACGGAGGAGGAGATCCAGGAGGACCCCTATTCACAGGACCCAACGTCTCCAGCGGAACCAAACCCGAGAAATTCATGGGTAAAGAACCGCTCGTATTCACAGGCGACCGCACCAAAGTCCAACAATTCCTTACCCAATGGGAATTATTCGTAGAGACTAACTACGACAACCCTGCGTTCACCCTCCCCTATCGCAAAGCACTAATCTTCCTCACTTATATCCAAGGGGAACATGTTAACGAGTGGGTCCTGTCGACCACCAAGTGGGTCAAGGCGTACAAAGCCAAACACAGCCCCTACGACAAATGGATTTGGGAAGCTATCGAGCTCGGTTTCCGCAACACGTTCGCCGACACTCTCGAAAAGGAACGCGCCCAACAAGAGCTGCAGAAAGGATTCCGTATGGAAGGACAAGACATCGACACATACGTCGCCAAATTTGAAAACCGGTTAGAGAAGCAGGATATCGCTTTGATGACTCCCTCGTCCTGGACAAGTTTACAAGCGGTCTGCCAGTAGAACTCTACAAAAACGCCTACAACTTCCACAGCCCAAACACGTACGCCCAGTGGAAGGTGGCAGCGTTGGAGCAACAGCGCAAATGGATGCACCTACAGACACGTTTGGGGGGACGTAAACCCCCAGGACCCGGTAAGCCGGGCAATACCTCTCTAAGGACATTCAATGCTCCAAACCGCCCTCAGCAGCCCCGTCAGGGATGGCAGGCGTTCAGGAATCATCCTGACGCCATGGACACCACGCCAGGAAGAGTTCGCGCCCGTCTAGCAGGATCGGAAGAGATCGATTATGCCAAACCTCCCTACACCCAACAAGGAGGACGACCTAACCAAGGGGTCATCGACAAGAAGAACCTCCTCTGCTACAACTGTGGCAAAGCAGGCCATTTCCAAAGAGACTGCCGCCAACCGCGTCGCCCGCGTACCAACGCGAACTGGCAACCACGTCAAGGACGAGGAGCCTTCATCGAGGAAGTTCAAAGCGTAACAGAAGAACCCCTCATCCAATTCGAGGACGACAACGGCAGTAGCCGAGGCGCCCGCGCCACCACTGATACGCCACAAGAACGGGCGACCAGTTGGATAAACGGAGTTCGAAACCTCGACGACGAAGCCAGGGATTTGGTAGTTCGGGACTTGTTGGGGCGAGAGGATTTTCAAAGCGCCTGAACCCGACGGCCTGGGTGAGGGCATTACGGTGTAACTCTGTGTTCATAACGCGCTATCAATCTATGCATGTTCCAGTTTCATTGCGCGTAAGTTACGCCATGGCCGACAAACGAGCATTAGTGGACTCCGGAGCCACTAATAACTTCATACATCCAGATTTCGTCAAACGAATGAGGCTAGGCCTCCAAGAACTAGATCGTCATCGAAAAATTTGGAATATCGATGGCACGCACAACAAAGGGGGCAAGATCACCCACTGCGTAGACCTAGAAGTACAAACCAAAGGAGTCAAAAAGGAAATGCGATTCCTGGTCACCGACGTGGGAGGGGAAGATATTATACTGGGCTACCCGTGGCTGGCAACATTCCAACCAAACATCCAATGGGCCACGGCTACCCTAAACGAAGCTGAGTACCCAGTCGTCCTTCGCACTATCAATCCCATGAAACCCCGGGTAGACCCGGTAATCGCCAGACTTGTACTAGAAAAACTGCTGTTACCAAACAAGCAGAAGATCGAAGCACAACTGAAGAGGGAATGCGACCTCGAGGACACTCGCCTGCGTGCGACGATGTCGACAGAAATGGCCATCGAAGCGAAACAATACATGGAAGTAAAAGCAGTACCGGAAGAATATCAAAGGCACGTCAAGATCTTCAGCGAGGAAGAGTCGAACCGATTCCCATTGTCAAAGCCATGGGATCACGCGATCGACTTCAAACCAAACGCACCGGATACCATCGACTGCAAGGTCTATCCCATGAGCCAGGCAGAGGATATAGCACTCAAAGAATGGATCGACGAACAACTGGCGAAAGGGTACATCAGACCCTCCAAATCCCCGTACGCATCATCATTCTTCTTCATCAAAAAGAAGGACGGAAAACTACGTCCCGTACAGGACTACCGGAACATCAACAACTGGACCATACGCAACCAATACCCTCTCCCACTTATCCCAGAACTCATCGCCGACCTAAGCGGAGCGTTCATATTTACCAAGCTGGACATCCGCTGGGGATACAATAATGTCAGGATCAAAGAAGGAGACCAGGAAAAAGCGGCATTCAAAACAAAATACGGACTCTTTGAACCAACGGTAATGTTTTTCGGACTGACAAACTCCCCGGCAACCTTCCAAACCATGATGAACGAAATTTGCAAAGACCTCATCGCGCATCACGAGAAGAAGGGAACGATCATCAGGGTATACATGGACGACATAGGAATAGCAACCCGGTCAACGGAACAAGCACACATCGAAGCGGTACACGACATACTGGATCTTCTGGAAGAAAACGACCTATTCCTCAAGCCAGAAAAGTGCATCTTCCACGCCCCAAGCATCGATTACCTGGGGGTAATCATTGAAAAGGGGGTGACACGCATGGACCCAGTCAAAATTTCGGGTATCAAAGATTGGCCAACCCCCAAAAACGTCAAACAGGTGCGATCGTTCCTAGGCTTCTGCAACTTTTACCGCGCTTTCATTCGAAATTTCACCACGCACGCACGACCCCTCAACAAACTTACACGCAAAGACACCGAATGGACGTGGACAAACGCGGAACAAGAAGCGTTCGACAAGATCAAGAGACTCGTCACAGAAGAACCAGTACTAGCACACACGGAACTGAAAGACCAATTCGAACTAGAAGTAGACGCTTCGGGATTCGCAGTAGGAGCGGTGCTACTCCAACGCAAGAAGGACGGCAAAAGACACCCCATAGCCTACTACTCCAACACCCTCAGCGCGGTGGAAAGGAACTACGATATCTACGACCTAGAACTGCTGGCAATCGTTAAAGCACTAAGAAACTGGCGACACTACTTGGCTGGATCACCACACAAGATCAAAGTCTTCTCAGATCATATGAACCTCCAATACTGGCGCTCCCCGCAAAAGATAAGCCGCCGAGTAGCTCGGGAAGTACTAGAACTTTCTGAATATGATATTGAAATTCACCACATCAAAGGGACGGCAAATGGAAGAGCCGATGCTTTATCTAGACGCCCGGACTACGACCAAGGAGAAAGCGATAACGATCAGGTGACAGTACTCCCAGACGAAATCTTTGTCAGGGCCGCAGCAATAGATACCACAGAAGACCCCCTCCGTATCAACGCCACCATCTCAGTACAGGAAATGGAGAAGGTGAACCCGGTGTACGCTCAGGATGAAGATAAACTCCGCCCCTGGACAGACCCACACGGACTAAAGAAGATCGAAGGCACCTGGTACAAGGACGGACGTCGCGTAGTCACTGGGGGACTCTTGGAGAAAAGAGAGCTCATCAAGAACCACCACGACCCCCCGGTATACGGACACCCCGGAATCAGCCGAACGATCAAGCTTGTAGAACGATACTACTGGTGGCCAGGTCTTAGAAACGAAGTTATGGACTACGTCAAGGGATGCGCAGATTGCCAACGCATCAAAGTCAACACCCGAGCCATCAAGGCACCATTACGCCCCATATTTCCGAAACCCGAAGCTATGCCATTCGAAACCATCGCCCTTGACTTCATCACTAAACTCCCCGAAGCACAGGGCTGTGACACGATCCTCACGATAACGGACCACAACTGTACAAAAATGTCCTTATTCATCCCATGCCAAGAAGAGATATCGGCAGAAGGAACGGCCGCCCTCTATGTTAAACACGTGTTCCCCAGATTCGGCCTGCCCGGGAAGATTATCAGTGACAGAGATCCCCGATTCGCGTCAAAATTCACACGAGAACTGTGCAAGACCCTTGGCATCGAACAAAACATCTCTACGGCCTATCACCCACGTACCGACGGACAATCGGAACGAACGAACCAGTGGCTAGAGCAATACCTACGATTTTGGGTCAACGAACGGCAGGACGATTGGATACACTACCTCCCCATGGCTGAGTTCACCCATAACAACTGGCCCAGCGAAACCACTAAGGAATCCCCTTTCCAGCTCCTCATGGGGTATAACCCCCGCGCCGATTGGACCGATAGGCCATCACCGATTCCCCAAGTGGCGCTCAGGGTCAAACAGTTCAAGGAACTCCGACAGCGCGCGCAATCACTGATGATCAAAGCGCAGCAGGGGTGGATCAAGGCCAAAGATACGCCCAAATTCCAAATCGGGGACCAAGTATGGCTAGAAGGACGCCACTTACGCACGCACCAGCCAACCGCGAAATTAGCAGCAAGACGCCACGGCCCATTCAAGGTCGCTCAGGTGATGTCCGCAGTCAACTACCGACTAGAACTTCCCACGCAGTGGCAGATTCATCCAGTGTTCCATGTGGACCTCCTAACGCCTTATCGCGAAACCCCCACGCACAGACCCAATTATCAACGCCCACCGCCAGATCTGGTTGGTGGCGAAGAAGAATACGAAGTCGAGAAAATTCTAGACTCTCGGCGCTTCGGCAGAAGTCGTAAACTGCAATACTTGGTCAAATGGAAGGGGTATCCAGACTCGGACAACCAGTGGGTCGATAAGGATGACGTGTTTGCTGACGACGCGATAAGGGAGTTCAAAAATTCCAACCCCGCCAGAGAAACACATATAAGTGCAGGGAAACTCCAAGAGACGTCCCCATCTCTCTCTCTCACCCACTCATCTACTCATGCGCCCATCCTCTCCAGTCAACTTCCGCTATGTCGTCAACACCGAACTTTCGGCACCTTACCGAGTACAGTCCATGCCATCGTCACCCCTGTCGTCTACCCTCGCCCTTCACCAGCGAGGAGATCGTCCTCCTTCCCCCGGGCCATCCCCAGTTCCTTCGCCGACCCCCACTGTTTATTCCGAGACCAACCAGCCCAGTCGACTCGCCAGCATCTACATCCCCACCAGAGCGCCCACGCCAACGGACGACGAACAGCAAGGGTATGTCCCCAGCCGACCCACCTCACCACCGGGCCCCGACGAAGCCGGAGACCCGTACGACCCGGCGGAGCGCCTCGAGGCGCATCAATATTTACGTTACGCCACCCATCTCACCACGACACACTCGGAAACCCCCCCGCTTTGTGGACCCACCGGGGAAGCTATCACACTATCGACGCAGCATCC
Organism: Lactarius vividus; assembly: GCA_021527035.1. Taxonomy (NCBI): domain Eukaryota; kingdom Fungi; phylum Basidiomycota; class Agaricomycetes; order Russulales; family Russulaceae; genus Lactarius; species Lactarius vividus. The sequence continues at coordinate 19,916 of JAKELG010000361.1, read as the reverse complement.
ATCCGCGGTTCGCCGCGATCAAGAGGAGGAACTTGTGCAGGAGACCGAGAGTCGTGCGGAGACACCCCCTCCCAGGGGGTACGAGTACAACAGGGGAGTCCATTACATTCCCTTCCAGATTCGCGACGCTCAGGAACGTCTTTGGCCGGCCCGGTATACTCAGCTCATCCTCACCGCCGACCCCTTCGTATTGGCCTTCCGAGCCAATTGCAACCAGCAGTACGGGAAGCCCGTCCATGCCACCCCCTACTATGACGAGCAGTCCTCTGCTCCCGCTTACACCGACGACGACCTCACGTTCCTGCTCTCCGATGCAGGACTAGTCGACTCGGTCGACCAGGCGCTCCTCCACCAGAAGGACGCGACCCTCATCGCCGAGGTACACCGCTATCGCTGCATGACGCTGGGGTGGCGAGCACAGCAGCACCGCGTAGCGGCGGAACAGATGAAACTGGAGAGGCTGGAGATAGAACGCAACAGGTGCGTCGCCTGACTCCAGCGGGCGCATGCGGTGGACCGTATCGAGAACATCCGGGCCTCGCTTCACCGCGGACCCAAGGCAGAGCAAGACGCAGAGGAGATATCCCGCATCAAGGCATTGCGCTCCGTAGGCACTAACCCCCTTGCCGTTATGCGCGGTCAAGCTGGGGCTTGACGCTGAAAAGGGGGTGATGTTACGTTTCGTTCTCGGACTGCTCGGCCCGGTCGTGGACTCTGACGTATCCGTGATGACTCGGTATGTCGGATGTAATATGTCATGGACTCCGGATCTGCTACCTTGTGTTTCGGCTGACTGATGGTTTCTATTGTTGTACGTACTGATGATTACGCCTGCTGACTGATGACTCCATTGTTGTACGTGTGGTGGATTACGACGACGACTGCGCATCCTATTATTAGGATACGCTACTTACGCTATTGGCTACTTACAAGTTCGAGCGGAGTTGGAACTAACTCCCTTACGTGTATTTAAGCTTGTAGTATTACGGACCAGGATCCCCATCTTGGTCTTCTTCGAAATACCACTCTTCACTCGTCTTCTGTGCTAGGGATTCGCGATATCCCTAAGTGAGCTAGCTCCGGCATATCCCTCAGTGACCAAGAGGGGATCCCCGTGACCTTATCTCCATCTTCCTCCGTGAATGGTAGATCAGCCGACCGTGACCTATCCACCCGGTACCACGTGTCATCTCGTCTTCGAATATCTCAACTCGCGTACCACCCGTCCGACCCACTGCTACTACATCGTCGACAACCTTCAGTGGGAATATATTCGCAAAGTCCCAAGCCCGCCGCCTAACATCCCCGTCGAGGAGACGCTGTATACCTATAGAGACTCCACAGGCACGTATTGGCCCCATCCCGCAGTCTTTCCAGAGCACTCGGACAACCACAGATTCTACCCGCGAGGGAACCCACGTCACAACAGCGCCTAAGTCAGGCAAACGTCCGTGGTAGACGTTACAATCAGGGTATACATGGACAACATAGGCATAGCTACTCGATCAACGGAACAAGCACACATCAACGCCGTACACGACATCCTGGACCTACTAGAGGAAAACAATCTGTTCCTCAAACCGGAAAAATGCACCTTCCATGCACCAAGCATCGATTACCTGGGGGTAATCATTGAAAAGGGGGTGACACACATGGACCCCGTCAAAATTTCTGGCATCAAAGACTGGCCAACCCCCAAAAACGTCAAACAGGTGCGATCGTTCCTAGGCTTCTGCAACTTTTACCGCGCTTTCATTCGAAATTTTGCCACACACGCCCGTCCCCTCAACAAGCTCACACGAAAGGACACGGAATGGACATGGACCGCAATAGAACAAGAGGCATTCGACAAAATCAAGAAACTCATCACGGAAGAACCAGTTCTCGCACATGCTAAACTAGAAGATCAATTTGAACTTGAAGTAGACGCCTCCGGATTTGCAGTAGGAGCAGTACTGCTCCAACGCAAAGAAGATGGCAAGAGACACCCTATTGCCTACTATTCAAACACCCTCAGTGCAGCGGAACGAAACTACGACATTTACAATCTCAAACTTCTAGCAATCGTCAAGGCACTTCGAAACTGGCACCACTACCTGGCAGGATCCCCACATAAGATCAAAGTATTCTCGGACCACATGAACCTCCAGTATTGGCGCTCCCCGCAAAAGATAAGTCGCCGAGTCGCACGGGAAGTACTAGAACTCTCTGAGTATGACATCGAGATTCACCACATCAAGGGAACGGCAAACGGACGAGCCGATGCCCTATCTAGACGCCTGGACTACGACCAAGGAGAAGGAGATAACGACCAAATCACGGTACTGCCCGATGAAATCTTCGTCAGGGCCGCAGCCATCGATACGACAGAAGACCCCCTTCGAATCAATGCCACAATCTCAGTGCAAGAAATGGAAAAGGTAAACCCAGTGTACGCCCAAGACGACGACAAACTCCGTCCCTGGGTAGACCCACATGGGCTAAAGAGGATTGAAGGCACCTGGTACAAAGACGGACACCGAGTGGTCACGGGAGGACTCCTAGAGAAACGAGAAATTGTCAAGAACCACCACGACCCTCCCGTATATGGACACCTGGGAATCAGCCGAACCATCAAGCTCATAGAACGATACTATTGGTGGCCAGGTCTCAGGAACGAAGTCATGGACTACGTCAAAGGATGCGCCGACTGTCAAAGAATCAAAGTCAATACCAGGGCCATCAAAGCACCACTACACCCGATATTCCCAAAACCCGAAGCTATGCCGTTTGAAACTATCGCACTTGACTTCATCACTAAACTTCCTGAAGCGCAGGGCTGTGATACGATCCTCACGATAACGGATCACGACTGTACAAAGATGTCCCTTTTCATCCCATGCCAAGAAGAAATATCAGCTGAAGGAACGGCCGCCCTTTACGTCAAACACGTGTTTCCCCGATTCGGACTCCCAGGGAAGATCATCAGTGACTGAGATCCCCGATTCGCCTCAAAATTTACATGCGAACTGTGCAAACTGCTCGGCATCGAACAAAACATCTCCACGGCTTACCATCCACGTACTGACGGACAATCGGAACGTACAAATCAATGGCTAGAACAATACCTACGATTTTGGGTCAATGAACGACAGGATGATTGGATACACTACCTCCCCATGGCTGAGTTCACCCATAATAATTGGCCTAGCGAAACCACTAAGGAATCCCCCTTCCAGCTCCTTATGGGGTACAACCCCCGCGCTGATTGGACCGACAGGCCATCACCAATTCCACAGGTGGCGCTCAGGGTCAAACAGTTCAAAGAACTCCGACAGCGCGTGCAATCACTGATGATCAAAGCGCAGCAGGGGTGGATCAAGGCCAAAGATACGCCCAAGTTCCAAATTGGAGACCAAGTATGGCTAGAAGGACGCCACCTACGTACGCACCAACCAACGGTGAAACTAGCGGCAAGACGCCACGGCCCATTTAAGATTGTCCAGGTGTAACGTCTACCACAGACGTTTGCCTGACTTAGGCACTGTTATAACGTGGGTTCCCTCGGGGATGGAATCTGTGTACGTCCGCTAGTGGGAACACTGCGGGATGAGGTTGATACGTGCCGGTGGAATCCCTATACGTGTAGAGAGTCTCTTCTACGGGAACTCCTGCGGGTGGACTTGGGACGGTATGAACGTACTCCCACTGAAGGTTGTCGACAATGTAGTAGCAATGGGTCGGACGGGCGGTCCTAGCGTTGAGATATTCGAAGACGAGGTGGCACGTAGTTCCGGGTGGGTAAGGCACTACTGGCGAATCTACCATTCACGAAGGAAGATGGAGATGAAGGTCACGGGGATCCCCCTTGGTCTCAAAGGGATATGCCGGAGCTAGTTCACTTAAGGGCAGTCGCGGGCCCCTAGCACAGAAGACGAGTCAGAAGGTGGTATTCGAAGAAGACCAAGATGGGGATCCTGGTCCGTACTACTGAGAGTTTAAATACAAGTAAGGGAGCTAGTTCCAGCTCCGCTCGAACTCGTAAGTAACCAATAGCGTAAGTAGCGTATCCTAATAATAGAATGCGCAGTCGTTATCGTAACACAGAACACGTACAACAATAGAGGTCATCAGTCAGCAAGCCTAATCACGATCACGTACAACAATGGGGATCATCAGTCATCCAAACACGAGGCAACATGATCCGAAGTCCATGACACATTACATCTGACATACCGAGTCATCGCGAATACGTCAGAGTCCACGACCGGGCCGGGCAGTCCGAAAGCGAAACGTAACATCACCCCCTTTTCAGCGTCAAGCCCCAGCTTGACCACGCATGACGGTAAGGGGGTTAGTGCCTACGGAGCGCAAGGCTCTGATGCGGGCTATCTCCTCCGCATCTTGCTCCGCCTTGGGTCCTCGGTGAAGCGAGGCCCGAATATTCTCGATACGGTCTACCGCATGTGCCCGCTGGAGTCGGGCAACGCACCTGTTGCGCTCTATCTCCAACCTTTCCAACTTCATCTGCTCCGCCGCTACGCGGTGTTGCTGCGCCCGCCATCCGAGTGTCATGCAGCGGTAGCGGTGTACCTCGGCGATAAGGGTTGCGTCCTTCTGATGAAGGAGTGCCTGATCGACCGAGTCGACTAGTCCTGCGTCGGAGAGCAAGAACGTGAGGTCGTCGTCGGTGTAAGTGGGGGCAGAGGACTGCTCGTTGTAGTAGGGGGTGGCGTAGACGGGCTTCCCATACTGTTGGTTGCAATTGGCCCGGAAGGCCAGTACGAAGGGGTCGGCGGTGAGGATGAGCTGAGTATACCGGGCCGGCCAAAGACGTTCCTGAGCGTCGCGAATCTGAAAGGGAATATAGTGGACTCCCCTGTTGTACTCGTACCCCCTGGGAGGGGGTGTCTCCGCACGACTCTCGGTCTCCTGCACAGATTCCTCCTCTGGATCGCGGCGAAGCGCGGATGGATACGACGTCGGTAGTGTGAGAGCCTCCCCGGTGGGTCCGCAAAGCGGGGGGGTTTCCGAGTGTGTAGTGGTGAGATGGGTGGCGTAACGTAAATACGGATGCGCTTCGAGGCGCTCCGCCGGGTCGTACGGGTCCCCGCCTTCGTCGGGTCCCGGAGGTGAGGCTGGCCGACTGGGGACATATCCCTGTTGTTCGTCGCCCGCTGGAGTGGGCGCTCGGGTCGGGATGTACTGGGAGGCGAGTCGGCTGGGCTGGTTGGTCTCGGAATAAACAGTGGGGGTCGGCGAAGGAACTGGGGATGGCCCGGGGGAAGGAGGACGATCTCCTCGTTGGTGAAGGGCGAGGGCAGACGACAGGGGTGACGATGGCGTGGACTGTACTCGGTAAGGTGCCGAAAGCTCGGTGTTGACGACATAGCGGAAGTTGACTGGGGAGGATGGGCGCATGAGTGGAAGTATGGGTAGGAGAAGGAGATGGGGACGTCTCTTGGAGTTTCCCTGCGCTTATATGTACTTCTCTGGCGGGGTTGGAATTTTTAAACTCCCTTATCGCGTCATCGGCGAATACGTCATCCTTATCGACCCACTGGTTATCCGAGTCCGGGTATCCCTTCCATTTGACGAGGTATTGGAGCTTGCGCCCTCTGCCGAAACGCCGGGAGTCCAGAATCTTCTCGACTTCGTATTCCTCTTCGCCACTAACCAGATCCGGTGGTGGGCGCTGATAGTTGGGTCCGTGCATGAGCGTTTCGTGATAAGGCGTCAGGAGGTCCACATGGAACACTGGGTGGATCTGCCACTGCGTGGGAAGTTCTAATCGATAGTTGACTGCGGACATCACCTGAGCGACCTTAAAGGGACCGTGGCGTCGCGCTGCGAGTTTTGCCGTTGGTTGGTGCGTACGTAGGTGGCGTCCTTCAAGCCACACCTGGTCTCCGATTTGGAACTTGGGCGTATCTTTGGCCTTGATCCACCCCTGCTGCGCTTTGATCATCAGTGACTGCGCGCGCTGGCGGAGTTCCTTGAACTGTTTGACCCTTAACGCCACTTGGGGTATTGGGGACGGCCTATCGGTCCAATCGGCACGAGGATTGTATCCCATGAGGAGCTGGAACGGGGATTCTTTAGTGGTTTCGCTGGGCCAATTATTATGCGTGAACTCAGCCATGGGGAGGTAATGGATCCAGTCGTCTTGTCGTTCGTTGACCCAGAATCGCAGGTATTGCTCTAGCCATTGATTTGTGCGTTCTGACTGTCCGTCTGTCCTTGGGTGGTAGGCCGTGGAGATGTTCTGTTCGATGCCCAGTATTTTGCACAGTTCTCGCGTGAATTTGGAGGCGAATCGGGGATCTCGGTCGCTAATGATTTTGCCCGGGAGTCCGAATCGGGGGAACACGTGTTTGACATACAATGCGGCTGTGCCTTCGGCCGAGATTTCTTCTTGACAAGGAATAAAGAGGGACATTTTCGTGCAGTCGTGGTCTGTTATTGTGAGGATCGTATCACAACCCTGTGCTTCTGGAAGTTTAGTGATGAAGTCAAGGGCGATAGTCTCAAATGGCATAGCTTCGGGTTTTGGGAAGATTGGGCGCAGTGGCGCTTTGATGGCCCTAGTGTTGACTTTGATGCGCTGGCAATCGGCGCAGCCCTTGACGTATTCCATGACTTCGTTCCTAAGACCTGGCCACCAGTAGTATCTTTCCATAAGTTTGATCGTTCGACTGATTCCGGGATGTCCGTATACCGGGGGATCGTGATGGTTCTTGATGAGTTCCCTTTTTTCTAGGAGTCCTCCCGTGACTACTCGGCGTCCGTCTTTGTACCAGGTGCCTTCGATTTTCTTCAGTCCGTGTGGGTCTACCCAGGGGCGGAGTTTGTCATTGTCCTGGGCGTACACCGGATTTGTCTTCTCCATTTCTTGCACCGAAATCGTGGCGTTGATCCGAAGAGGGTCTTCCGTCGTGTCTATTGCTGCAGCCCTGACGAAGATGTCGTCGGGTAGCACCGTGACTTGGTCGTTATCTCCTTCTCCTTGATCGTAATCCGGTCGTCTGGATAGGGCGTCGGCTCGTCCGTTTGCCGTTCCCTTGATATGGTGAATTTCGATATCGTACTCAGAGAGTTCTAGTACTTCCCGTGCTACGCGGCGGCTTATCTTTTGTGGGGAGCGCCAATATTGAAGGTTCATGTGGTCGGAGAATACCTTGATTTTGTGAGGGGATCCTGCTAGGTAGTGCCGCCAGTTTCGAAGTGCTTTGACGATTGCCAGGAGTTCGAGGTCGTAGATGTCGTAGTTCCGTTCTGCTGCGCTGAGAGTGTTTGAGTAGTAGGCGATGGGGTGTCTTTTGCCGTCTTTTTTGCGTTGGAGTAGTACTGCTCCTACTGCAAATCCTGAGGCGTCTACTTCTAGTTCGAACTGATCTTGTAATTCAGCATGTGCCAGTACCGGTTCTTCCGTGACGAGCTTCTTGATTTTGTCGAATGCTTCTTGTTCCGCAGTCGTCCATATCCATTCCGTGTCTTTGCGTGTGAGTTTGTTAAGGGGTTTTGCGTGCGTGGCGAAGTTCCGAATGAAAGCGCGGTAAAAGTTGCAGAAGCCCAGGAATGATCGTACCTGTTTGACGTTTTTTGGGGTTGGCCAATCTTTGATGCCGGCAATTTTGACGGGGTCCATGCGTGTCACCCCCTTTTCAATGATTACCCCCAGGTAATCGATACTAGGGGCGTGGAAGATGCACTTTTCCGGTTTGAGGAATAGGTCGTTTTCTTCCAGTAGGTCTAGTATGTCGTGTACCGCGTCGATGTGTGCCTGTTCCGTTGATCGAGTTGCTATGCCTATATCGTCCATATATACCCTTATGGTCGTTCCCTTTGTTTCATGGTACGCGATGAGGTCTTTACAGATTTCGTTCATCATAGTTTGAAAGGTCGCCGGGGAATTAGTCAGTCCGAAAAACATTACCGTTGGTTCGAAGAGTCCGTATTTCGTTTTGAACGCAGCCTTTTCCTGGTCCCCTTCTTTGATTCTTACGTTGTTGTACCCCCAGCGGATGTCCAGTTTGGTGAATATGAACGCTCCGCTTAGGTCAGCAATGAGTTCTGGAATGAGCGGAAGAGGATATTGGTTGCGTATGGTCCAGTTGTTGATGTTCCGGTAATCCTGTACAGGGCGTAGTTTTCCGTCCTTCTTTTTGATGAAAAAGAACGATGATGCGTACGGGGATTTCGATGGTCTGATATATCCTTTGGCTAGCTGTTCGTCGATCCATGCCTTAAGCGCTACGTCTTCTGCTTGGCTCATGGGGTAAACCTTGCAGTCGATAGTGTCCGGGGCGTTCGGCTTGAAGTCAATTGCGTGGTCCCACGGTTTTGATAGTGGAAATCGGTTTGATTCTTCTTCGCTGAAGATTTTGACATGCCTTTGATATTCTGCCAGTACCGTTTTTGCTTCCGTGTATTGCTTGGCTTCGATTGCCATTTCCGTTGACATTGTCGCGCGGAGGCGCGTGTCCTCGAGGTCGCATTCCCTTTTGAGTTGTGCCTCGATTTTCTGTTTATTGGGCAATAACAACTTTTCGAGTACGAGTCTAGCGATCACTGGGTCTATCCGCGGTTTTGTGGGATTGATAGTGCGGAGGACGACTGGGTACTCAGCTTCGTTTAGGGTGGCCGTGGCCCATTGGATATCAGGTTGGAACGTTGCCAACCATGGGTAACCGAGTATGATGTCTTCTCCTCCTACGTCGGTGACCAGGAATCGCATTTCTTTCTTGACTCCTTTGGTTTGTACCTCTAGATCCACGCAGTGAGTGATTTTGCCCCCTTTGTTATGCGTGCCGTCAATGTTCCAGATCTTTCGATGACGGTCTAGTTCTTTGAGGCCTAGCCTCATTCGTTTGACGAAATCCGGATGTATGAAGTTGTTAGTGGCTCCGGAGTCCACTAGTGCTCGTTTGTCGGCCATGGCGTAACTTGCGCGCAATGAAACTGGAACATGCATAGATTGATAGCGCGTTATGAACACAGAATTACACCGTAATGCCCTTACCCAGGCCGTCGGGTTTAGGCGCTTTGAAAATCCTCTCGCCCCAACAGATCCCGAACCACTAAGTCCCTGGCTTCGTCATCGAGGTTTCGAACTCCGTTTATCCAACTGGTTGCCCGTTCTTGCGGCGTATCAGTGGTGGCGCGGGCGCCGCGGCTACTGCCGTTGTCGTCCTCGAACTGGATAAGGGGTTCTTCGGCTACACTCTGGACCTCCTCGATGAACGCCCCCCTTCCTTGGCGGGGCTGCCAGTTTGTATTGGTGCGTGGGCGGCGAGGTTGGCGACAGTCCCTTTGGAAGTGGCCCGCTTTGCCACAGTTGTAGCATAGGAGGTTCTTCTTATCGATGATTCCCTGATTGGGACGTCCTCCCGTTTGGGTGTACGGGGGTTTTGCGTAATCGATCTCTTCTGATCCTGCGAGACGAGCGCGGACTCTTCCTGGAGTCGTATCCATGGCATCGGGATGGTTCCTGAATGCTTGCCATCCCTGACGTGGTTGCTGCGGGCGATTTGGAGCGTTGAAAGTTCTGAGAGAAGTGTTGCCCGGCTTACCGGGTCCTAGGGGTTTACGTCCCCCCAAACGCGTTTGTAAATGCATCCATTTACGCTGCTGTTCCAGCGCTGCTACCTTCCATTGGGCGTACGTGTTTGGGTTGTGGAAGTTATAGGCGTTCTTGTAGAGCTCTACCGGTAATCCGCTCGTGAATTTGTCTAAGACGAGGGAGTCGTCGAAGCGATATCCGGCTTCCCGAACCGCCTTCTCGAATTTGGCGACGTATGAGTCTATGTCTTGTCCTTCCATTCGGAATCCCTTCTGGAGTTCCTGTTGGGCTTGTTCTTTTTCAAGAGTGTCTGCGAACGTGTTGCGGAAGCCGAGTTCGATGGCCTCCCATATCCACTTGTCGTAGGGGCCGTGCTTGGCTTTGTACGCTTTGACCCATTTGGTAGTGGATAGGACCCACTCGTTGACGTGTTCTCCTTGAATGTAGGTAAGGAAGATTAGCGCTTTGCGGTAGGGGAGAGTAAACGCAGGGTTGTCATAATTGGTTTCCACGAATAGTTCCCATTGGGTGAGAAACTGTTGGACTTTGGTGCGATCTCCCGTGAATACAAGCGGTTCTTTGCCCATGAATTTCTCGGGCTTAGTTCCGCTGGAGACGTTAGGTCCGGTGAACAGGGGTCCTCCCGGGTCTCCTCCTCCGTCGTCTCCTCCTCCGTCGTCTCCTCCTCCGCCTCCATGTCCTCCGGGCGGCGGTCCTTCCCCACGACTGATGCGTGCGGGTTCCTGAAATGTAGCGGGTTGTTCGGTGGCGGTAGTGGTCATGTCTGTGGGAATAGACTCAGCTAGTAATCCTAGTTGCGCCTCTTCTTCTTCTGCTTGCGCTTCGAGGATGCGGATTTCTTCTGGGTTGCTTCCCAGGGATGGGGATGGTGCTGGGGTTTTCGGGGTAGGTGAGCGGACTGGTTCTTCTTCTTGTCCGTCGATGGGGCCCCACTGATCTCTGGTGGTGACTTCGCTTTGGAGGATGTCAAGTTTGAGGCTTGATCCTGCTGGTCGGACGACTTGTAATTTGTAGTGGAGGGCGTCCCACTTGAGTTCTGTCCAACAAGTGTGTTCGAAGTTAAATTCTACCGGGATAAGTCCGGTTTTGCCGTCCTTATAGGTGTAAAGGACTACGTAGCCTGGGTCTCCTTGTTCTGTTTGCCAAAAGGCCTCTTTGAGATATTGCTTGGGGACGTTGCGTTCCCCTCTTCTATCGATATGATACGGTCGGAATGGAATCCAAAGGTCGCGGGTTGTTACTGCGGAAGCCACGTTGAAGGATCTTGGTCTTAATGTAACGTCTACCACAGACGTTTGCCTGACTTAGGCACTGTTATAACGTGGGTTCCCTCGGGGATGGAATCTGTGTACGTCCGCTAGTGGGAACACTGCGGGATGAGGTTGATACGTGCCGGTGGAATCCCTATACGTGTAGAGAGTCTCTTCTACGGGAACTCCTGCGGGTGGACTTGGGACGGTATGAACGTACTCCCACTGAAGGTTGTCGACAATGTAGTAGCAATGGGTCGGACGGGCGGTCCTAGCGTTGAGATATTCGAAGACGAGGTGGCACGTAGTTCCGGGCGGGTAAGGCACTACTGGCGAATCTACCATTCACGAAGGAAGATGGAGATGAAGGTCACGGGGATCCCCCTTGGTCTCAAAGGGATATGCCGGAGCTAGTTCACTTAAGGGCAGTCGCGGGCCCCTAGCACAGAAGACGAGTCAGAAGGTGGTATTCGAAGAAGACCAAGATGGGGATCCTGGTCCGTACTACTGAGAGTTTAAATACAAGTAAGGGAGCTAGTTCCAGCTCCGCTCGAACTCGTAAGTAACCAATAGCGTAAGTAGCGTATCCTAATAATAGCATGCGCAGTCGTTATCGTAACACAGAACACGTACAACAATAGAGGTCATCAGTCAGCAAGCCTAATCACGATCACGTACAACAATGGGGATCATCAGTCATCCAAACATGAGGCAACATGATCTGAAGTCCATGACACATTACATCTGACATACCGAGTCATCGCGAATACGTCAGAGTCCACGACCGGGCCGGGCAGTCCGAAAGCGAAACGTAACACCAGGTGATGTTCGCAGTCAATTACCGCCTAGAACTTCCCACGCAGTGGCAGATTCACCCAGTGTTCCATGTGGATCTCCTGACGCCCTATCGCGAGACACCCATGCACGGACCCAACTATCAACGCCCACCGCCGGATCTAGTCGGCGGAGAAGAAGAATACGAAGTCGAGAGAATTCTAGATTCTCGGCGGTTCGGCAGAAGTCGCAAGCTGCAGTATTTGGTCAAATGGAAGGGATATCCCGACTCGGACAACCAGTGGGTCGATAAGGATGACATGTTCGCAGATGACGCGATTCGGGAATTCAAAAATTCCAACCCCGCTCACAAAGTACATATAAGCGCAGGGAAATCCCAAGAGACGTCCCCATCCTCTCCTTCCACCTCCACTGCTAATGCGCTCTCAGTCCCCTATCAACTTCCGCTATGTTGTCAACAACGAGCTATCTGCACCTTACCGAGTACAGTCCACGCCATTGTCACCCCTGTTGTAACGTCTACCATGGACGTTCGTCTGACTTAGACGCTGTTGTAACGTGGATTCCCTCGGGGGTAAAATCTGTGGTTGTCCAAGTGCTCGGGAAAGACTGCGGGATGCGGCCAATACGTGCCTGTGGAATCTCTATAGGTGTACAACGTTTCTGCGATAGGCACGCTGGGAGGCGGACTGGGGACTTTGCGAATGTATTCCCAGTTGAGGTTGTCGACGATATAGTAACAATGTGTGGGACGAGCGGTGCGTGAGTTGAGGTATTCGAATACAAGATGACACGTGGTACCAGGCGGATAAGTCATGGTCGGCTGGTCTACCATTCACCGAGGAAGATGGAGACAAGGTCACAGGGGATCCCTTCTTGGTCTAAGGGATATGCCGGAGCTAGTTCACTTTGGGACGCTGCGGGTCCTAAGTACAGAAGACGAGTAGAAGGTGTGGTAATTGAAGAAGACCAAGATGGGGATCCTGGTCTGTACTACTGCGAACTTAAATACAAGTAAGGGAGTTAGTTCCAACTCCGCTCGAACTCGTAAGTAGCCAATAGCGTAAGTAGCGTACTCTAATAATAGAATGCGCAGTTGTCGTCATAATCCGAAACACGTACAACAATGGGTCCTCAGTCAGCAAGCCTAATCATGATCACGTACAACAATAGCAAGTATCAGTCATCCAAACACGAGGCAGTATGATCCGAAGTCCATGACACATTACTCCTGACATACTGAGTCATCACGAGTACGTCAGAGTTCACAACCGGGCCAGGTAGTCCACAAGCGAGCCGTAACATCACCCCCTTTTCAGCGTCAAGCCCCAGCTTGACCACGCATGATGGCGAGCAGGTTAGCGCCTGCTTCACGGAGAGCCTTGATGCGGGCGATCTCCTCGGCATCCTGTTCCGCCTTGGGCCCTCGATGGAGCGAAGCCCGAATGTTCTCGATGCAGTCTACCGCATGCGCTCGCTAAAGTCTGGCGACACACCTGTTGCGCTCGATCTCTATGCGCTCTAACTCCATCTGCTCCGCCGCCAACCGATGTTGCTGCGCTCGCCATCCCATCGTCATGCAACGGTAACGATGGACCTCGGCCATGAGAGTCGCGTCCTTCATATGAAGGAGCGCCTGGTCGACCGAGTCGACTAGTCCTGCGTCGGAGAGCAGGAACGTGAGGTCGTCGTCGGTGTAAGAGGGGGAAGAGGACTGCTCGTTGTAGTAGGGGACGGCGTGGACGGGCTTCCCGTATTGCTGGTTGCACCCAGCCCTGAAGGCCAGGACGAAGGGGTCGGCGGTGAGGATGAGCTGAGTATACCAGGCGGGCCAAAGACGTTCCTGAGCGTCGCAAATCTGAAAGGGAATGTAATGGACTCCCCTGTTGAACTGATACCCCCTGGGAGGGGGTGTCTCCGCACGACTTTCGGCCTCCTGCACATATTCCTCTTCTGAATTGCAGCGAACCGTGGGTGGATGCAGCGTCGGTAATGTGATAGCCTCCTCGGTGGATCTGCATAGCGGGGGGGTTTCCGAGTGTGTCGTGGTGAGATGGGTGGCGTAACGTAGATACTGATGCGCCTCGAGATGTTCTGCTGGGTCGTACGGGTCCCCGCCTTCGTCGGGTCCCGGCGGGGATGTTGGTCGGCTGGGTACATAACCCTGTTCGTCGCCCTCTGGAGTGGGTGCTCTGGTCGGGACGTAGTTGTCTCCGAGATAGTTGGGCTGGTTGCTCTCGGAATAAACAGTGGGGGTCGGCGAAGGAACTGGGGATGGCCTGGGGGAAGGAGGACGATCTCCTCGTTGGTGAAGGGCAAGGGTAGACGACAGGGGTGACGGTGGCGTGGACTGTACTCTGTAAGGTGCCGATAGTTCGGTGTTGACGACATAGCGGAAGTTCACTGGGGAAGAGGGCCTCATAAGTGGGGAGTGAAGTGAAGGAGGGAGATGGGGATGTCTCTTGGGATTTCCCTGTGCTTATATGTGCTTCACGGGCGGGGTTGGAATTTTTAAATTCCCAAATTGCGTCATCTGCGAATACGTCATCCTTGTCGACCCATTGATTGTCCGAGTCCGGGTATCCCTTCCATTTGACCAAATACTGTAGCTTGCGACTTCTGCCGAATCGCCGAGAGTCTAGAATCTTCTCGACTTCATATTCCTCTTCGCCACCAACTAGATCCGGTGGTGGGCGCTGATAGTTTGGCCCGTGCGTGGGTGTTTCACGATAGGGCGTAAGGAGATCCACATGGAACACTGGGTGAATCTGCCACTGCGTGGGAAGTTCTAATCGGTAGTTGACTGCGGACATCACCTGGATGACCTTAAAAGGACCGTGGCGTCGTGCCGCTAATTTCGCCGTGGGCTGGTGGGTGCGTAGGTGGCGTCCTTCTAACCATACTTGGTCCCCTATCTGGAACTTGGGCGTATCTTTGGCCTTGATCCACCTCTGCTGCGCTTTGATCATCAATGACTGTGCGCGCTGGCGGAGTTCCTTGAACTGTTTGACCCTGAGCGCCACTTGTGGAATTGGTGATGGTCTGTCAGTCCAATCAGCCCGTGGATTGTATCCCATGAGGAGCTGGAACGGAGATTCTTTAGTGGTTTCGCTAGGCCAATTATTATGTGTGAACTCAGCCATGGGGAGGTAGTGAATCCAGTCATCCTGTCGTTCGTTGACCCAGAATCTCAGGTATTGTTCTAGCCATTGATTGGTTCGCTCCAATTGTCCATCCGTTCGTGGGTGGTACGCCGTGGAGATGTTCTGTTCGATTCCCAGGATTTTGCATAACTCGCGTGTGAACTTTGAAGCGAATCTAGGGTCTCGATCGCTGATTATCTTTCCTGGTAGTCCGAATCGGGGGAAAACGTGTTTGACGTATAGAGAGGCCGTGCCTTCGGCTGATATTTCTTCTTGACATGGGATAAACAGGGACATCTTTGTACAATCGTGATCCATTATCGTGAGGATCGTGTCACAGCCCTGCATTTCGGGGAGTTTAGTAATGAAATCAAGCACGATAGTTTCGAATGGCATAGCTTCGGGTTTCGGGAATATTGGGCGTAATGGTGCTTTGATGGCCCTGGTGTTGACTTTAATTCTTTGACAGTCGGCGCATCCTTTGACATAGTCCATGACTTCATTCCTGAGGCCCGGCCACCAGTAGTATCTTTCTACTAGTTTGATGGTTCGGCTGATTCCCGGATGGCCATATACCGGAGGGTCGTGGTGGTTTTTGATAAGCTCCCGCTTCTCAAGGAGTCCTCCTGTGACCACTCGGTGTCCGTCTTTGTACCATGTGCCCTCGATCTTCTTTAGTCCATGTGGGTCTATCCAGGGGCGGAGTTTGTCTTCGTCTTGGGCGTAGACCGGATTTGTCTTCTCCATTTCTTGTACTGATATGGTGGCGTTGATTCAGAGAGGGTCTTCCGTCGTATCTATTGCTGCGGCCCTGACGAAGATATCATCAGGTAGTACCGTGACCTGGTCGTTGTCCCTCTCTCCCTGATCGTAGTCCGGGCGTCTAGATAGGGCATCGGCTCGTCCGTTTGCCGTACCCTTGATGTTACGTTTCGCCTGTGGACTGCCCGGCCCGGTTGTGAACTCTGACGTGTTCGTGATGACTAGGCGCATCAGTAGTAATACGTCATGGACTTCGGATCTTACTGCCTCGTGTTGTGCTGACTGATAACTCCCATTGTTATACGTGATCGTGATTAGACTTGCTGACTGATGATCTATTGTTGTATGTGTTGATGCTTATGCTCCCCTCTCCGACCCCCATTGTTGTACGATATCGATATTACGCTGTGGATGACTGATCCCTAGGATAGTTGTACTAGGGTTTACGCTACTTACGCCATTGGCTACTTACGAGTTCGAGCGGAGCTAGAACTGGCTCCCTTACTTGTATTTAAGTTCATAGTAGTACGGACCAGGATCCCCATCTTGGTCTTCTTCAATTACCACATCTTCTACTCGTCTTCTGTGCTTGGGACTTGTGACGTCCCAAAGTGAACTAGCTCCGGCATATCCCTTAGACCAAGAAGGGATCCCCGTGACCTTGTCTCCATCTTCCTCAGTGAATGGTAGACCAGCCGACCGTGACTTACCTGCCTGGTACCACGTGTCATCTCGTATTCGAATACCTCAACTCGCGCACCGCTCGTCCTACACATTGTTACTACATCGTCGACAATCTCGACTGGGAGTATATTCGCAAAGTCCCCAGTCCACCTCCCAACGTTCCCATTGAAGAGACGTTGTACACCTATAGAGATTCTACAGGCACGTATTGGCCGCATCCCGCAGTCTTTCCAGAGCACTCGGACAACCACAGATTCCATCCCCAAGGGAACCCACGTCACAACAGCGTCTAAGTCAGACGAACGTCCGTGGTAGACGTTACACTTGATGTGGTGAATCTCTATGTCATACTCAGAGAGTTCTAGTACTTCCTGTGCCACTCGGCGACTTATCTTTTGCGGAGAGCGCCAGTATTGGAGGTTCATGTGATCTGAGAATACTTTGATCTTGTGTGGGGATCCTGCCAGGTAGTGACGCCAGTTTCGAAGTGCTTTGACGATTGCTAGGAGTTCGAGGTCATAGATGTTGTAGTTACGTTCCGCTGCGCTAAGGGTGTTTGAATAGTAGGCGATGGGATGCCTCTTGCCATCTTCCTTGCGTTGGAGTAGTACTGCTCCCACTGCAAATCCTGAGGCGTCTACTTTGAGTTCGAATTGATCTTCCAGCTTAGCGTGCGCAAGAACCGGTTCTTCCGTGACGAGTTTCTTGATTTTGTCGAATGCTTCTTGTTCTGTTGCGGTCCATGTCCATTCCGTGTCCTTCCGTGTGAGTTTGTTAAGGGGGCGTGCGTGTGTGGCAAATTTTCGGATGAAAGCGCGGTAGAAATTGCAGAAGCCTAGGAACGATCGCACCTGTTTGACGTTTTTGGGGTTTGGCCAATCCCTGATGCCGGAAATTTTGACGGGGTCCATGCGTGTCACCCCCTTTTCAATGATTACCCCCAGGTAATCGATGCTTGGTGCGTGGAAGATGCATTTTTCTGGTTTGAGAAATAGATTGTTTTCTTCTAGTAGGTCCAGGATATCGTGTACCGCGTCGATGTGTGCTTGCTCCGTTGATCGGGTCGCTATGCCTATGTCGTCCATGTATACTCTGATGATCGTACCTTTTGTTTCGTGGTACGCGATAAGGTCCTTGCAGATCTCATTCATCATGGTTTGGAAGGTTGCCGGAGAGTTGGTTAGCCCGAAAAACATTACCATTGGTTCGAAGAGTCCGTATTTCGTTTTGAACGCAGCCTTTTCCTGGTCTCCCTCTTTGATCCTTACGTTATTGTAGCCCCAGCGGATGTCCAGTTTGGTGAATATGAACGCTCCGCTTAGGTCTGCGATGAGTTCCGGGATGAGCGGGAGGGGGTATTGGTTGTGTATTGTCCAGTTGTTGATATTCCGGTAGTCCTGTACAGGGCGTAGCTTTCCGTCCTTCTTTTTGATGAAGAAAAAGGATGATGCATACGGGGATTTGGAGGGTCTGATGTACCCTTTGGCCAGTTGTTCGTCGATCCACTCTTTGAGCGCCTTGTCTTCTGCTTGACTCATTGGGTAGATCTTGCAGTCGATCGTGTCCGGTGCGTTTGGTTTGAAGTCAATTGCGTGATCCCAAGGTTTTGACAGTGGGAAGCAGTTGGATTCTTCCTCGCTAAAGATCTTGACGTGTCGTTGATATTCTTCCGGGACCGCTTTCTTTTCTGTGTACTGTTTGGCTTCTATAGCCATCTCGGTTGACATTGTCGCGCGTAGGCGAGTGTCTTCGAGGTCGCATTCTCGTCGTAGTTGCTCTTCAATTTTCTGCTTGTTAGGGAGGAGCAGTTTTTCGAGTACGAGTCGTGCTATGATCGGATCTATTCGTGGTTTTGTGGGATTGATGGTGCGAAGGACAACTGGATACTCAGCTTCGTTAAGCGTAGCCGTTGCCCACTGGATGTCGGGTTGGAAGGTCGCCAACCATGGGTATCCTAGTATTATGTCTTCTCCCCCTACGTCGGTTACCAGGAATCGCATTTCCTTGATAACCCCTTTGGTTTGTACTTCCAGATCCACGCAATGGGTAATCTTGCCTCCTTTGTTGTGCGTGCCGTCGATGTTCCAGATCTTTCGATGACGGTCTAGTTCTTTGAGGCCTAGCCTCATTCTTCTGACGAAGTCCGGATGTATGAAGTTGTTGGTGGCTCCGGAGTCCACTAGTGCTCTTTTGTCAGCCATGGCGTAACTTGCGCGCAATGAAACTGGAACATGCATAGATTGATAGCGCGTTATGAACACAGAATTACACCGTAATGCCCTCACCCAGGCCGTCGGGTTTAGGCGCTTTGAAAATCCTCTCGCCCCAATAAGTCCCGAACTACCAAGTCCCTGGCTTCATCATCAAGGTTTTGAACTCCGTTTATCCAGCTGGTCGCCCGTTCTTGCGGCGTATCAGTGGTGGCACGGGCGCCGCGGCTACTGCCACCGTCATCTTCAAATTGGATCAGGGGTTCATCTTGAACGCTCTGGATTTCTTCTATGAACGCCCCTCTTCCTTGACGGGGTTGCCAGTTGTTGGTACGCGGTTTGCGGGGTTGGCGGCAGTCGCGGGACATATGTCCGAGCTTTCCACAGTTGTAACAGTTGATATTCTTCATGTCTACAACTCCTTTTCCTTGGGAGCGCCCTCCTTGCGGCGTGTACGGGGGTCAAGCGTAGTCGATTTCTTCGGAACCTGCGAGTCGAGCGCGAACTCTTCCCGGGGTGGTGTCCATAGCATCCGGGTGGTTTCGGAACGCCTGCCACCCCTGACACGGTTGCTGCGGACGATTTGGAGCGTTGAAAGTTCTGAGAGAAGTGTTGCCTGGCTTACCAGGTCCCGGGGGTTATGTCCCCCCAAACGCGTCTGTAGGTGCATCCACTTGCGCTGTTGCTCCAGCGCGGCTGTCTTCCACTGAGCGTACGTGTTTGGGCTGTGGACATTGTATGCGTTCTTGTAGAGTTCTACCGGGAGTCCGCTAGTGAACTTGTCGAGGACCAAGGAGTCGTCAAAGCGATATCCTGCTTCCCTGACAGCTTTCTCGAATTTGGCGACGTAGGAATCGATGTCTTGTCCTTCCATTCGGAAGCCTTTCTGCAGTTCCTGTTGCGCCCTTTCCTTCTCGAGGGTGTCGGCGAATGTGTTGCGGAAGCCGAGTTCAATGGCCTCCCAGATCCATTTGTCATAGGGTCCATGTTTGGCTTTGTATGCCTTGACCGATTTGGTGGTCGATAAGACCCATTCGTTGACGTGGTCCCCTTGAATGTAGGTAAGGAAGATCAGCGCTTTTCGGTAGGGGAGAGTGAACGCAGGGTTGTCGTAGTTGGTTTCTACGAACAGCTCCCATTGAGTGAGGAACTGTTGAACTTTAGTGCGGTCCCCGGTGAATACGAGGGGTTCTTTGCCCATGAACCTTTCGGGCTTGGTTCCACTTGATACGTTTGGTCCGGTGAAGAGTGGTCCTCCCGGATCTCCTCCTCCATCGTCTCCTCCTCCTCCCCCAGGTCCTCCCGGTGGGGGTCCTCCGCCACGACTGATGCGTGCGGGTTCCTGGAATGTAGTGGGTTGTTCGGTGATTGTAGTGGTCATGTCTGTAGGGATGGACTCAGCTAGTAATCCTAGTTGTGCTTCCTCTTCTTCTGCTTGTGCTTCGAGGATACGAATTTCTTCGGGGTTGCTTCCCAAGGATGGGGAGGGTGCTGGTGTCTTGGGAGTAGG
>JAKELG010000360.1:0-37589 GCA_021527035.1 Lactarius vividus | reverse complement strand
GTTGTTGTAGGTCCAAACGTCTCTGATGAAGTTCCAGGAAACCTTTCTGTTCTTGAAGGTTCCTCTAAGGACTAGCCAATTGAGGTTTCGGACTTTGCTGATGTTAGGGTAGGCTTCCTCGAAGTCTTGTACACGGAGTATTCTCTGGGTAACGACGCTGGTCCACGGAAATCGTCCGTTGGGGCTTGAAACAAGGGATCCTCTCCAAGTGGCGTACACAAGGTTGTCTTCTAGGGAAAAGAACGGGTTGCCGAAATACACAGGGACGAGATTGTCTTCTTCCTGAGTAAGCGCTCTCTGGTTACTCATTCACTAGGGTGGGTAGACTTCCTCAAGTCTTATTGCTCTTGTTCAACTTAGTAACTCTACTTAGTTGTACTCTCGAACTGAACGCTCAGTCGAACTCGATAAGTTTTCCTAAAAACTTTAAATACCCTGGCTCACTCAAGCCACAGTAGGTTAGCTTAAGGCACTTAAAACCACTCGGTTCTTAGTCCTTATGACTCTAAGCACGTGAAGAAATACTTTAGAATAACTAAAACCACTCGGTTTACAGTTAATCTCTAAATCTATGTACAACTACTCTTCTCGTAGTTGACAATAATGCCAGTACTAAAAGGAACTCTAACAGTTCCAGGGGGTCTCCAGGGCGCTGGGGGTCTTGCAACTCTTGTTGCTGTTGTTGCCGGCGTTGCTCCGGTTCTTGAGCGGGGATCGGGGTGGCGGGTCTGGTGGGTGGCGGGGATACGCGGGGCTCTGGGGTGGGTGCTCGGGGAATCGCTCTTGCAGCGCGGGATGGAACAAAAGTGACGTTGCCTTCTCGGTCAACGACAATCAACCTCTCGTCTCGTACGAGGGGTCTAGCGCGGGGGTGACGGGGTGCGGGGAGTAGCGGGTGTCGGGGTACTGGGTGCGGGGGACGCGCGCTCGGCGTGGGACTCGGTTTCTTCGCTCGGTGCTTCTTCCTCTCCTCTGAGGGCCTCAGGAGCCTCCTCCTCTTCTACTGCTGGTGCCGTTCTTGCTCGACGGGCTTCGGGGTAGTAGCGCGATACACGCGCCGGGGTGTCATTGTAATAGGAACTGGAATTGCCGTCCCACGTTCCGTATGCGGAGTCGTCGTACTCGTACTCGGACACTGCACGTCCAAGACTCTCAGTCAACTCCTGACTAAGTTAGACTGTCCAAGTGTGGAGAACGTACTGCCACTCGACAAATACGTTCAGCCTGACTAGGGTTCGGGGGGAGAGTGGGGATGTGAAGTGTCACGAATATGACACATATAGGGAATGGGGACTGGGAAAGTAGCTGCTTGCTTGACCAACAGAACTTGGCGCTCAGCCAAGGGATAGTGGCGCTTGTGAGAGGGGTGTCGTCCACTCACTGAAGGGGCACTGTTGACAGAACTCAGCGCTCAGCTGAGGATGGTGGTGCTTGTTAAAGGGGCTTCGTCCAATAACTGAAGGGGCACCGATAGGTGAGAGGCAGGCAGGAGAGTAGTCAGACTTTGGAGGGAGTACAAAGTGGACAGTCTGAGGACTGATCCGTTGGATTCGCAGGCCTTATATACCTAGGGACATGGTCTGTGCGTAGGTGTTTAGGGCAGGCTTAGGGCCTTTCCACGGGTGCTGCGGAAACTGCGCAGGGAATATCCGAGTACTTCTAATAATAGCGTCCAATCGCAATAAACGTAGGGATCGTACGATAGATCCGCAGTCCAATCAGAATAATGCATAGGGTGGTTCGACTCTTCCGCAGTCGATGGCGCGATATGATGCAATCCGCAGTCGATATGACGCGAGAATGACGTGACTGCTCCGCAGTCCAATAGGATAAATCCGTGAAAGTGGCACGACTGCGCCGCAGTCGGTGACGTGTTGGCGATGTGTCTTCTCTATCAGCCAATGGGATAATTCCTCGGATATGGTACGATTTGCTCCAAATCGTCAGGTGGATCTTGACAAATGGAAATGACTCTTCCATAGTCCTCAGGGGGGTGCTCTGCATGTGGTAATGTCACGTGGGGGGTTCAACAGAGGCTTATCACGTGATCGATCACGTGATCGTCGGAGTATGAAATTCGAACTCCGCTTCCAGATTTCCTGATTAGGAAGGTGATTACGTAAGACCGGGCTGGTCCGGAACGGTCTTGAACGCCTGAGTCGTGACCGAGTTTCTTGGTTCACGACAGGAATGGAGACGGAAGGGGGTGACAGAGGGGAAACAAGGGGGGGCAGCTAGGAGGTCGGTCCAATACGGGACCCGATTTATCGCAGCCTGGTGACTAAGGCTAGCAGGGCGCCAAGATTCTCCTTGGACGGTTTGTACGGCGACGTACTGGTGAGGGTGGTGGTCTGCCCCGAGGCAGGAAGGGGGACGGTAGAGGGGAAAGTTTTCTTGATTTTCCAGGATGTCCCGGGGAGAGAGGGGGGGCGACGGGGGTTTCTTTGGCTACATGCTCGTAGTCGATTGGGGGCTCGGGAGTGGCAGGATGGGAGGCGACGGGGTTAGGGCCCGGAGTAAGGGGACGGACAGGGAAGAGAGGGGGAGTTGGGACACGAGGGGGGGCACTGACAGCGCGGGACGTGGTGGGAGAGGACGACGATGAGGGGACCTCGTTTCCGTTGAGGTCGACGATGACAATTTCCTCTTGATACTCAAGAGGGGTGGCGGGGCGCGGGGGAAGAGGCACAGAGCGGGTGGCTACTTGCCTAGAAATATCAAACTCCTCCTCAGGAGCTGCAGGGGTCGGGGAGGCGCGGGGAGTATCTTCTTGGGGGGGGTCGGGGTACACAAGCTCGGGGGACTGTTCCCGAACTTCCTCTACAAAGGCAGAGGGGGACTCGAGGGGAGAGAGAGGTGACAGCAGGAATGGGGTTTGAACGAGGGAGGTGGAGCGGGTCCGGTGGACCTCAGGGAAGTAGCGGGAAACGTTGGCCTGGGTGTCATTATAGTAGGAGGAGGAATCTCTGTCCCACTGTCCGAACTGTGAGAAGTCGTAGTCGTAGTCGGACACTAGGGTAACCCGGGGTTAAGTCTATTGGTTAGACTGTCCAAGTGTGATGACTCACTGTCACTCGACAGGGAATCACGACAAAGGCGGAAAACCGGGGGTTGAAGACGAAGGAGGCAGGGGTGGAGTCTCGGAGGGGAGGCACTTGGCTCGCTTGACAGTACTTAGCACGCAGCTAAGGCGTAGTGGCGCTTGTTGGCGGGGTAGCGTCCGGCAACTGAAGGGGCACTTAGACAGGGAAGGAGGCAAGTGGAGGATGTCACAAGTGGACAGTCTGAGGGACTGTCCGTTGTATTGCGGTAGCTTATATACTAAAGGACATGGTCTGTGCGTAGGTTTAGGGCAGGCTTAGGGCCACCTGACGGGTGCTGCGCAATGCTGCGCAATGGAACCTTCGAGAGACATCTAAGAATAGTGTCCAATCAGATAATTCATAGGAGTGGTACGACTACTCCGCAGTCGATGATGCAATATGATGCCATAAAGGTGTGACTGCTCCGCAGTCCAATCGGATAAATCCAAGAAGTGGTACGATCTTTAACTCCAGATCGTCAGGTGATTCCAGGCACGTGTGCCAGACACGTGGTTTGATAAACAGAGAGTAATCACGTGATCGATCACGTGATCGTCGGAGTACTAAATTGGAACTCCGACTTCGGATTTCCCCTTTAGGAAGGTGATTACTTAAGTCCGGGCCGACACGGACCGGTCTTAGATGCCCGAGTCACGACCTGAGTTTATAGGTTCGTGACAATGAGTATATCCCCCCTTCCGACAACCCTTGCCGATCTAGTAGACAAAGCTAGAGAATTTGATTGCGTATGGCGAGTCTACGCAAATGGAATCATTGCCTCCTCAAGACCCCCTCCAAGAAACACTGGTGGAAGACCCACCTCCAGACGAGCTGTCCTGACTGAAGACAATAGCGTTAATGTCAATGCTTCTTCATCCCGACCCAAGAAATCCCCAAGAGGAAAGCTTACCAAAGAAGAACGAGACTATCGGTTCAAAAACAAGCTTTGCCTATACTGTGGCAAGCCAGGCCACATCCTCAAGGAATGTATACTAAAGACACAAGCAATGAAAGCCAAAGGTGGCCGTTCCAACAATGTTAGAGCGCGAGGCGCTTTTGTTGAACATCCAGATGTGGAGGAAGCACCCCATGATCATCCGGCTCAGATTGGAGCATTGTATCAAGAGATACTGCCGTACTCCCCGGACACGCGTCCAAGGAGTGCCCCTATTAAAGAGGATTTTTAGGGACTTCCCCTGTAGCATTGGCAGGAGGAAGAAGGATAGCCAGCTGCACTGTACGTGGCTTTTCACTACTAGAAACGCTCGGAGCCGAGCATGTGCCTGTAGAGACGATACGGAACAGGCGAGCGCCTTCTATCGTACTCAAGGTGACACTAGTAGGAAAAAGGTCTGGCAGAGAAATCAATGCCCACGCCCTGTTGGACAGTGGTGCGGAGGGCATCATAGTAGATGATGGGTTCGCACGAGTGAACGGACTAACGTTGAGAACGTTGATTAACCCCCTTCCAGTTAGAAATGTGGACGGGACCCCCAACAAGACGGGTTCGGTTAAACACACTACGATCCAGAAAATGAGGATCAGAACAGCAGAAGATGCTTACCACGATGAGACGTTAGAGTTATACATCACCACCCTAGGAGAGCATAATATAATCCTTGGAATGGATTGGCTCTGAGCACACAACCCTGAGATTGACTGGGAAAAGCCCCAGCTCATCTTTTCAAGATGCCCCAAGACATGCACCCTATCAGCAAAGACAGTTGTTCTTTCTTCCAAAGTACCCCAGACACGAAACACCACAATCAACATTCTAGAGCTAGAACCTGACGAACAAGTGTTCAATTCCGAGCAACCTGCGGAGGTTTTTAACCCAACCACTAAAGAAGTGGACCCTGATGAACAAACAATCACTCAAAAAGCCTTTGAACCCTGGCTGTGGAGTCACAGTTTCCTCAAATATGACCACCTAGTGATCCGAAGCAAGATCACTACAAGCACCAAGATAGCAGCAAGAACAGCCCCTAAACCCTCCATCAATCACATTCCAAGTCAATTCCAGCGCTACACCCGAGTCTTCAGTGAAGAGGCCTCCCATCGCCTGCCTACACACAAACCCTGGGATCATGTGATTGATCTAAAACCTGGAGCAACAATGAAGAACTGCTCAATCTACCGCCTAACACCCAAAGAGGCGGATGCACTCAAAGAATACATATCTGAACACCTGCGGAAAGGATATATCTGCCCTTCCAAGTCTCCCATGGCCAGCCCCTTCTTCTTTGTTGACAAGAAGGATGGAAAACTCCGACCAGTTCAAGATTACTGAGCTCTAAACGATATCACTATCAAGAATGTGGCACCTCTTCCCCTAATCCCTGAACTAATCAACAAACTCCATGGCGCGCATTATTTTACCAAGCTAGACATCCGATGGGGATACAACAACATCTGAATTCGCGAGCGCGATGAATACAAAGCTGCCTTTAAAACATCCCTAGGCCTTTTCGAGCCAACCGTAATGACATTTGGTCTCTGCAACACACCAGCAACATTCCAAACGTTCATGAACCAGGTTTTCGAGTCCCTAATTGATGGTGGACACATAGTGGTCTACCTCGATGACATCCTCATCTTCACGGAAGATACGACAACCCTTTCCGAGCTCACCCATGAGGTACTTCAGCATTTGGAGCAACATGACCTCTATCTGAAACCTGAAAAATGTGTGTTTGCACAAACATCTGTTGAATACCTTGGAATCATCATTTCCAATGGTCAAGTCTCCATGGACCCAGCAAAAGTTGCTGGCATCACTGATTGGCCTACTCCAAAAACAGTCAAACAAGTCCAAGCGTTTTTGGGCTTCTGCAACTTCTACCGACGGTTTATCAAGGACTATTCTACCGTGGCACGCCCCCTGTTTGACCTAACCAAGAAAGACGTCCTTTTTTCTTGGGATACCACGGCGGAAAGCGCTTTCTGCACCCTGATCAATGCCTTCACCTCTGCCCCAGTCCTAGCACTCCCAGACCATTCCAAACCTTTCCGCCTCATCACCAATGCAAGTGATTTCGCTACTGGGGCTATCTTGGAACAACCTGATGCCTTGAATTGTTGGCATCCAATTGCCTACCTGTCAAAATCTCTCCTCCCAGCCGAATGAAACTATGAGATCTGTGACAAGGAACTCCTGGCTATCATCCATGCTTTCCACGCCTTCCGACACTACCTCGAGGGACATAGTGATACTACTGAAGTATGGTCCAACCACGGCAACCTGGTCTACTTCACGACAAAACAGAAACTCTCCTGACGACAGGCCCGCTGGGCCCTATTTTTATCCCGATTCCAGTTCATCATCATCCACAAGCCAGGCACCCAGAACAAGTCTGATGCACTGTCCAGGCGTCCAGACCATAAAAAGGGGATAGCGGATGAAGATGAAAAGCAAGTGCTCCTGGATACGAAATTTTTCCAAGTCAATGCAGTACAACGAGCAGCCATCACGGTGCTAGGAGATACCACCTTACGACAACGCATCCAAGACACGCAGACATACGACAAAGAAGTTAGTATGGCATTGGAAACCCTCTTGAAGAATGGCCCCCAATCACTCACCAAAGGATTAGAAGAGTGGAACCTAGAAGATGGAATCATCTTATTCCGAGGACAAGTGTATGTTCCTCAAGACAACAACCTACGATGAGATATCGTACGAAAATACCACGAACACATCGCTATAGGACACCCAGGACGATGGAAAACCTATGAGCTGGTATCCCGGGAATTCTGGTGGCCAGGAATGTCTACATTTGTCAAAAGCTTTGTAGATGGATGCGCCACATGCCAATCAACCAAAATCCAACCTCGAACTCAAGTACCCCTGAAGCCCAACCCGATTCCTACAGAGGTGTGGGAAATAATCATGATGGACTTCATCACCGACCTCTCTGAATCCCTCAGTTATGACTCACTATTTGTGGTCGTAGACCGACTAAGCAAGGCTACTATCATCACCCCTTGTAACAAGACCATCACAGCCGATGAAACAGCCAAGCTATACCTGGAAAATGTCTGGAGAAGAACCGGACTACCCCACCAAGTCATTTCCGACAGAGGCCCCCAATTTGCATCAAAAGTAATGCAAGAAGTATGGAGTAAACTTGGAGTCAAGTCCACCATGTCCACTGCCTTCCATCCACAGACAGATGGAGAAACTGAGCGAGTCAACCAAGAGCTCGAACAATACCTCCGAGTCTTTTGCAACTTCCAACAAGACAATTGGGCAGAGTTAATCCCATTTATGGAATTTGTGCACAATGTTCAGCAACATAGTGCAACAAGAAAGTCACCCTTTGAAGTATGGTATGGGTACAAACCCGAGTTCATTCCCCCCATCCACTTCAACACCAAGATCCCTGCAGCCGAAGATAGGCTGAACACCCTGAACCAAATCTGATCTGAAGTCTCTGCAGCGTTAAAAGCAGCGGCCGAGGTTATGAGAAATTCAAAGTTACAGGTTCCATCCCAAGAATTCAAGCCTGGAGATCTAGTCTGGTTGGAGGGAACCAATATCCATACCACACACCCAAAGGCCAAGCTTGCCCCACATTGCCATGGTCCCTTCAAAGTTCTATCTGCCTGGGGAATTAATTGTAAACTCCAACTCCCCAAGACATGGCGTATCCATCCAGTCTTCCACAATTCCCTAATCTCTGCATATCAAGAGAACGACACCCACAGACCAAACTTCACCCAACCCCCTCCAGAAATCATCCAAGGGGAAGATGACCACTACGAAGTTAAAGCAGTCCTGCAATCTAGAGTATCACCCAATAAAAAGGGGATACTCTACCTAATCAAGTGGAAGGGATATCCTGATTCTGAACATTCCTGGCTCCCCTCATCACAAATGACCCACTCCCGAGAACTCGTACGGAAGTTCCACCAGAACCACCCCCGAGCCCCTAAACCAAAGACCATCAGTGCTGGAGGTGCAGCACAATGTTAAAAAGGGGATACTGTCACGAACCTATAAACTCAGGTTGTGACTCAGGTGTCTAAGACTGGTCCGTGTCAGCCCAGTCTTAGGTAATCACCTTCCTAAAGGGGAAATCCGAAGTCGGAGTTCCAATTTCATACTCCGACGATCACGTGATCGATCACGTGATTACCCTCTGTTTATCAAAGCATGTGTCTGGCACATGTGCCTAGAATCACCTGACGATCTGGAGTTAAAGATCGTACCACTTCTCAGATTTATCCAATTGGACTGCGGAGCAGTCACACCTTTATGGCATCATATTGCATCATCGACTGCGGAGCAGTCATACCACTCCTACGAATTATCTGATTGGACACTATTCTCAGATGTCTCCTGAATGTTCCATTGCGCAGCACCCATCAGGCGGCCCTAAGCCTGCCCTAAACCTATGCACAGACCATGTCCTTAGGTATATAAGCTAGCGCAATACAACGGACAGTCCCTCAGACTGTCCACTTGTGACATCCTCCACTTGCCTCCTCCCCTGTCTAAGTGCCCCTTCAGTTGCCAGACGTTACCCTGCCAACAAGTGCCACTATCCCTTAGCTGCGTGCTAAGTACTGTCAAGCGAGCCAAGTGCCTCCCCTTCGCGACTCCGCCCCCGCCTCCTTCATCTTCAACCCCCGGTTTTCTGCCTCCGTCGTGATTCCCTGTTGAGTGACAGTGAGTCATCACAGTCGGCACATCCCTTGACATAGTCCATGACTTCTTGGCACAGTCCAGGCCACCAGTAGTATTGTTCCACAAGTTTGATGGTGCGGCTGATTCTGGGGTGTCCGTATATGGGAGGGTCATGGTGCGTTTTGATGATTTCATGTTTCTCGTGGAGACCTCCGGTGACTGCACGTCTTCCATCCTTGTACCATGTGCCTTCGATCAGTTTGAGACCATGTGGGTCTACCTGTGGGTGTATCTTGTCAGTGTCCTGTGCGTATATTGGGTTGACCTTTTCCATTTCCTGTATTGATATGGTGGCATTGATTCAGAGTGGGTCTTTGGTGGTGTCCAATAATGTTGCTCTGATGAATACCTCGTCTGGTAATACTGTAACGTGTTCGTTGTCACTTTCTCCTTGGTTGTAGTCCGGGCGTCTAGATAAGGCGTCGGCTCTTCCATTGGCTGTTCCCTTAATATGGTGAATCTTGATGTCATACTCAGAGAGTTCAAGTACTTCCCAGGCTACTCGGTGACTTATCTTTTGTGGGGAGTGCCAGTATTGTAGGTTCATATGATCCGAGAAGACTTTGATCTTGTGCGGAGATCCTGCTAGGTAGTGTCGCCAGTTCCTGAGTGCTTTAATGATTGCCAAGAGCTCCAGATCGTAGATGTTGTAGTTCCGCTCTGCTGCGCTGAGGGTGTTCGAGTAGTAGGCGATAGGGTGTCTTTTGCCATCTTCTTTGCATTGGAGTAACACCGCTCCTACTGCAAAGCCTGATGCGTCTACCTCCAATTCGAATTGTTCCTTTAGGTTGGCGTGTGTGAGTACCGGTTCTTCCATGACAAGTTTCTTGATCTTGTCGAACGCTTCCTGTTCTGTTACGGTCCATGTCCATTCCGTGTCCTTGCGCGTTAGTTTGTTGAGTGGTCGTGCGTAGGTGGCAAAATTTCGAATGAAAGCGTGGTAGAAGTTGCAAAAGCCTAGGAAGGATTGTACCCGTTTGACGTTTTTTGGAGTGGGCCAATCTTTGATTCTGGAAATTTTGACAGGGTCCATGTGAGTCACCCCCTTTTCAATGATTACCCCCAGGTAATCGATGCTGGGAGCGTGGAAGATACATTTCTCCAGTTTGAGGAAGAGGTCGTTTTGTTCCAGTAGATCCAATACGTCGTGTACCGCATCGATGTGTGCCTGTTCATTAGACTGTGTTGCAATGCCAATGTCGTCCATGTATACCCTGATGGTGGTCCCTTGCTTTTCGTGATGATCGATAAGGTCTTTGCATATCTCGTTCATCATAGTTTGGAAGGTTGCTGGGGAGTTCGTCAGTCCAAAGAACATTACTGTGGGTTCAAAGAGTCCATATTGCGTTTTGAACATGGCTTTCTCTTGATCCCCTTCCTTGATTCGTACGTTGTTGTACCCCCAGCGGATATCGAGCTTGGTGAATATGAAGGCTCCGCTGAGGTCTGCAATGAGTTCCGGTATGAGGGGGAGCGGGTATTGGTTGCGTATAGTCCATTTGTTGATATTCCAGTAGTCCTGTACGGGGCGTAGTTTTCCATCCTTCTTTTTGATAAAAAAGAATGATGATGTGTACGGGGATTTGGAGGGTCTGATATATCCTTTACTCAGTTGTTCATCAATCCATTCTTTTAACGCCTTGTCTTCCGCTTGACTCATTGGGTAGACCTTGCAGTCAATGGTATTGGGCGCGTCTGGCTTGAAGTCGATGGTGTGGTCCCAGGGTTTCGAGAGGGGAAATCGGTTTGATTCCTCTTCACTGAAGATCTTGACATGTCGTTGGTATTCTTCAGGGACTGCCTTTTTCTCCATGTACTGTTGGGCTTTGATTGCTAGTTTGGTAGCGGTGGTGGCTTGTATTTTTGCCTCTTCAAGTCCGCACTCCTGTTGCAGTTCGCTTTCGATTTTTTGCTTGTTTGGTAGTAGGAGTTTTTGTACCACTAGTCGGGCAATGACTGGGTCTATGTGTGGTTTGGTAGGGTTGATAGTGCGGAGTACGATTGGATACTCAGCTTCGTTAAGGGTGGCAGACGCCCATTGAATGTTGGGTTGGAATGTAGCCAACCAAGGATATCCCAGGATAAGGTCTTCTCCTCCCACGTCAGTGACAAGGAATCTCATGTCCTTTTTGATTCCCTTTGTCTCAACTTCTAGATCCACGCAGTGGGTTATTTTGCCCCCTTTGTTATGTGTGCCGTCAATGTTCCAGATCTTTTGATGATGGTCTAATTCTTTGAGGCCTAGCCTCATTCTTCTTGCAAAGTCCGGATGGATGAAGTTGTTAGTGGCTCCGGAGTCCACTAGTGCTCATTTGTCAGCCATGGCATAACTTGCACGCAGTGAAACTGGAACATGCATAGATTGATAGTGCATTATGAACACAGAATTACACCATAATGCCCTTACCCAGGCCGTCGGGTTCAGGCGCTTTGAAAATCCTCTTGCCCCATTAAGTCCCGAACTACCAAATATCTTGCCTCTTCATCAAGGTTTCGAACTCTGTTTATCCAACTGGTCGCCCATTCTTGTGGCATCTCAGTGGTGGCACGGGCGCCGTGGCTGCTGCCACCATTGTCTTCAAATTGTATCAAGGGTTCTTTGTGTACACTTTGTACTTCCTCAATGAATGCCCCGCGTCCTTGGTGTGGTTGCCAGTTTGTGTTGTTCCGCGGGCGGCGGGGCTGGAGGCAGCTGCACTGGAAGTGGCTGGGTTTGCCACAATTGAAGCAGTTGATGTTCTTCATGTCGATGGTTCCCCGATTCTGAGGGCGTCCTCCTTGCTGAGTATAAGGCGGTTTGGCGTAGTCAATCTCTTCGGATACAGCGAGGTGGGCTCGAACTCTCCTGGGAGTAGTATCCATGGCATCCGGGTGGTTCTGGAATGCCTGCCAGCCTTGACGCGGCTGTTGGGGACGGTTTGGAGCGTTGAAAGTTCTTAATGAAGTGTTGCCCTGCTTACCGGGTCCCGGGGGTTTACATCCCCCCAAATGCGTCTGTAGGTGCATCCATTGGCGCTGTTGCTCCAGCACTGCTACCTTCCACTGGGTGTAGGTGTTAGGACTGTGGAAGTTGTACACATTCTTGTATAGTTCCACCGGGAGTCCGCTGGTGAACTTGTTGAGAACTAGGGAGTTGTCAAAGCGATATCCCACTTCCTGTACCGCTTTTTCAAACTTGGCAATATAGGAGTCGATGTCTTGTCCCTCCATTTGGAATCCCTTCTGGAGGTCTTGCTGGGTGCGTTCCCTTTCAAGGGTGTCCGCGAAGGTGTTGCGGAAGCCTAGTTCTATAGCCTCCCAAATCCACTTGTCGTAGGGTCCGTGTTTGGCCTTGTACGCCTTGACCCACTTGGTGGTGGATAGGACCCATTCGTTAACGTGATCTCCTTGGATATAGGTAAGAAAGATCAGCGCTTTGCGATAAGGAAGGGTGAACGCAGGGTTGTCGTAGTTGGTTTCGACAAATAGTTCCCACTGAGTGAGGAACTGCTGCACTTTGGTGCGGTCTCCGGTGAATACGAGGGGTTCTTTGCCCATGAACTTCTCGGGCTTGGTCCCACTTGAAATGTTTGGTCTGACGAACAGGGGTCCTCCAGGGTCTCCTCCTCCTCCTCTGCCATGTCCTCCTGGCGGTGGTCCTTCTCCGCGGCTAATGCGCACGGGTTCCTGGAATGTAGTGGGTTGCTTGGTGATTGTCATAGTCATATCTGTAGGGATGGACTCAGCTATTAATCCCAATTGTAATTCTTCTTCTTTGGCTTGGGCTTCGAGGATGCGGATTTCCTCCAGGTTACTGGCGAGTGATGGGGAAGGTGCAGGTGTCTTGGGTGTGGGTGATCGGACGGGTTCTTCTTCTTGTCCATCAAGTGGGCCCCACTGGTCTCTTGTGGTTACTTCGCTTTGTAGGATATCGAGTTTGAGGCTTGAGCTGGCAGGTCTAACAACTTGTAATTTGTAGTGGAGTGTGTCCCACTTGAGTTCTGTCCAACAGGTGTGGTTGAAGTTGAATTCTACAGGGATGAGTCCTGTAGTACCATCTTTGTAAGTATATGAGACAACGTAGCCTGGGTCTCCCTGTTCAGTCTGCCAAAATGCTCCTTTGAGGTACTGTTTGGGGATGTTGCGTTCCCCTCTTCTGTCGATGTGATACGGGCAAAATGGGATCCAAAGATCTCAGGTTGTTACTGCTGTGGAAGCCACGTTGAAGGATCTTGGTCTTAATGTAACGTCTACCATGGACGTAGGCCTGACTTAGGTGTCGGTGTAACGTGGGTTCCTTTCTGGTCGGAATCAATGGTTATCTGGGGAGTCGGGAAATACCGCGGGGTGACGCTGGTAAGCTCCGAGGTGATTGCGATAGGTGTAGAGAGAAAGGTCAAGTGGAACGTTTGGAGGAACAGAAGGGACTTTACGAATGTACCTCCAAGAGGGGTGGTCGACTATATAGTAGCACTTGTAGGGTCTTGCCATTCGGGAGTTGAGATATTTGTAGACGAGATGACACGTGGTACCGGCGGGGTAAGTAACGGTTGGTGTATCCACCATTCACGTGGGAACTGGGGATTGAGGTCACGGGGATCCCTCTTGGTCTCTAAGGGATATGCCGGAGCTAGCTCACTTGAGGACTTCGCTGAGTCCTCAGCACAGAAGATGAGTAGAAGGTGGTATTTGAAGAAGACCAAGATGGGGATCCTAGTCTGCAGTACTACGAGCTTAAATACATGTAAGGGAACTAGTTCTAGCTCCACTCGAACTTGTACGTAGCCAATAGCGTAAGTAGCATAAACTAATAATAGAATGCGCAGTCGTCATTGTAATCCGAGTCACGTACAACAATGGGAATCATCAGTCAGCATAGTAATTGCCATCACGTACAACAATAACAGGCATCAGTCATCCGAACACGAGGCAACAAGATCTGAAGTCCATGACACATTACTCCTGACATACTGAGTCATTGCAAATACATCAGAGTCCACAGCCAGGCTGGACAGTCCGAGAACGGAACGTAACAATTGACCTTCTCACCCCTTATCACAAAACGCTCATGCACAGAGAAAATTTCCAGTGCCCACCACCAGATCTAGTAAATGGAGAAGAAGAATACAGGGTTGAGAAAATTCTAGACCATCAGCACTTTGGCAGGAAAAGATGCCTTCAATACCTGATCAAATGGAAGGGGTATCCCAACTCAGAGAATCAGTGGGTTGATAAGGATGATGTGTTCGCAGACAACGCACTAGCTGAGTATCGATCGTTGAATCCCCAACTCTCACACAGCTTAAAGACAGGGAAGACATCGCAGGAACCCCCATCACCCCTCTCCTCTATTCACACTGGCCTTATCCACTCCATTATCTCAACAATGTCTGTTTCCTCTGCCACTGACGCCATCACTCATGTTGCCTCAAACATGGGCCCTATCACCCATCAAGAGCTCATCATGGCCCTTCAAAGCCTTGTCCCTGCCGAGCATGCCCCCAAAACCAGTAACGCAACCAGCTGGTGGCTTGTCACTGAAGACGGACAGCAGCTCAACATGGTACCACTCACGATGCCCGAAGTTGATCGGCTTCGTGGAGCTCTCTGCAACAGTGAGGACTCCTCACCTCGACCTCTCCTGGTCTGAGTGGAGCAGTGGGTTGAGGAAGCACCCCTCACCGGCAATGTTGAGGTGGCAAGACTGGAAGGGTGGAGGCAAGTAGTGGAGGACTGGAAGCATGAGCAGCTTCAATGGGCAAACAAATGGCAGTCAGAGATGATGAGGAGGCGGAAGGAAGGAGTGGTGGAATGAATGAGACGATATTGGAGCAGGCAAGAGGGAGCCTGCACAACTACTACCCAGCTAAGCATCCACTCATCGTCACTGCCACCGACACTGACCACCCCTCTGAAACCCCATATGCCTGCAACACCATAGGGTGGCCCCTCTACTGTGGAGGCATGCGAGCCGACACACCCCCGCTGTTTCCCTCTCTCCAACTTCGTCATCGCACTCTCGGACCCCCACCCCATGGGTACAAGTACAACCGGGGGGAGGACTTTGTCCATTACCCCATTACTGACAGCCAGGGCAGGACACGTCAAGCATCCTACATTCAAATCATCATGAACTCCAACCCCATTGTTCTGGGGCTCGTCAAAGACAGCAAGAAGGTTTACTTGCAACCTGTTATGATTTTCCTTTCTTCTCTCTTGGACGCTTTCGTTCCTTGCTTCCTACTCCTACACCCCACCTTGTTACGTCCATAACTCCTCACATGCCCAACCATTTCTGATGATCTCTTTGCCGCACGATACGTCTTTACGCCTCCTTCCTTGTATATCAAAGTTCACGGCGCTCCGGGCTCAGCTGACTCGCACATGACCCCGCGCAATCACCATGTTTCCCACTATAGTTACACCTTTGTTCTGTTTTCACTCAGAACCCTTATATCGCGCCATATGTTTGTTGCGTACAAACATCCTGTACTAGTATATAAGTCACACGCTGCCTAGCTTGTACGGTAGACTTGACTTCTTGTGTAAAACCACATCGTTGTCAATCCACGAATGACTTTACGCTCGCCGCTTTGCTTGAGCACGACTTTGGTTCACCTTTACGCTTGAACCCAGAACTCTCGATTACCACCCGCGTGTCTGAGGAGACCATGTGGTGCTTATTCATCATCGAACTTAGTCTTAACCAACTAACTCACGTCCTGTTACCTCAGCCTGATTGACTTAGTGATGTGCACGTTGCACATAACGTTCCTGTGGTAACGTTACACAACCGCTCTACATGGAGCCCCAAGTCCGAGCAACAGGTAAGCCCCATTACCCCCAAGAGGATCTGATCCTCTTTGCAGGTGGCTACCATGACCGCCCCCGCTTCAACCACACTCTTAACGAGCTGCATGACGTGAGCCTTAAGGTGGAGGTGCACCACTACAGGGCATATGTGTACAAGGCTGAGCGAATGGAGCAGCAGCTTCATCAACTTGCCGCCGCATTGGGAGGAGTCAAGGGCGAGCTGGTGCAGAGTAAGTTCTGACTAGAGATGGCTAATGCCTTGGACCAGATCAAGGAGATGCAGATGGGATGGATGGGGGGTTCTGGACTTCGCAGGTGGTGTGGGTGCCACAGCTGAAAAGGGAGTGATGTCACAGTATGAGCATTGTGGACTCGGAATTACAATATGAAGGAAGTGGACGCTTACTATACGGTTATGACTATGATAGTAAGTAGGAATTAGTCATGGACTTGGATCAGTCAGCACATGTCATACTAGCATATGATTGTTAGTATGACTCATTACTAGTATAGCGGTAGTAGGGTTTGGGCTACTTACACTATAGGATATCGGACTCATAGGGGAGCTTTAAAGTCACCCCTCTA
This sequence comes from Lactarius vividus, assembly GCA_021527035.1. Taxonomy (NCBI): domain Eukaryota; kingdom Fungi; phylum Basidiomycota; class Agaricomycetes; order Russulales; family Russulaceae; genus Lactarius; species Lactarius vividus. Next base: position 21,440 of record JAKELG010000360.1, on the reverse strand, counting down.
TATGTATAAATAGTGGATTGTGAAGACCAAGACAAGCCATCTTGGTCTTCTTCTTAATACCACTCTTCTAAACTTGTCTCTTCAGGCCTTCATGCCTCGACATCTATACTTGCACCTTGACCTTCAAGTCTAAGGGGGTCATCACGTCTTGTGGCCACCTCTTTGTTGCTTTGGTGCTTCTAGCACGAGTTGCATGGATCACCATTGTTGTATTCTACAGCATATTGGAGATGTGTCAACACTACAACTATTTCGCTTAGTTGTGAACACCCACTTCCGAGTCCTAGTTGGACTAATGCCATGGTAGCATAACAAGGAGGATAGAAGTGGTAATTTGAAGAAGACCAAGATGGAGATCCTGGTCATACTACTGGAGGCTTATATACAGGTAAGGGAGTTATTCTGAACTCCACTCAAGATGTATCCTGGCTAATAGCATAAGTAGAGCAAACCCTAGTACTGCTATCCTAGGAATCAGTCATCACGTTGTAATATTGTGCACATAACATACTTTGGGTATCAGTCATCAAGGCACAACAGCTGACTGATCCTACAAGTCCATGACACATTGCTGCTGACATACCAAGTCATCACAGATATGTCAGAGTCCACAACCAGGCCAGGCAGTCCACAAACAGAAACATATCAATGGGGGCCTCCAGATTCATGCCCCAATATACATGCCATTGCATGAGGAATGTTTCATATTTAGTTCTGTCTCTATTGAAAACAGTGGGCAGTTCACCTGATAGTCAATCCAAACTGTGTCCCCCTCCTGCTGCTGGTGGCATCACTCCTCCAGGTCCTCCCCCTCCTGGTGGTCCAGAGGGGAATCCTCTGCCTGTCAGTCCCTGTCCAGGGAACCCTCTCAGGAGTCCTCCTGGTGGTGGTGGGGGTCCCATAGGTGGATCTGGCTGGTCTGGTCCTATAGCTCTGAAAATAACCACATTGTCTGCAATCATTCTGTGTCCTGTTTCTGGATTGATGGGTCAGAGGTTTGCTTTGGCCTCTTCTCAGATGTGTTGGGCTTCTTCTGTAATTTGGGCTTCTTGTGTGACTGTTGCCATGGTGGGGGGGAATATGTTGATTTCTTCAGGGATGGTAATGTGTAGGGACTTAGCTATGCAGGCTAGTAGGCTCGAGTCATCTCCTGCTGCCAGTGCTTCACTCTCTGTTGCAGTGCATTCTTCTACAGGTTCTTCCTGACTTGACTCTGAGGGTGGTTGCTCCCTTGGTTGTTCTTGTTCTTCCTCTGGTTCTTTGGAGGAACTGCTTTCTCCATCTATTAATCCCCAGTTATCCTGTCCTTGTAACTCTCATGCGTTGATATCACAGCAATATTGTCTTCCTGCTGATCTTATGATATCCCACCTCTTGTCGATGGGGTCCCATGTAATCTCTACCCAGCAGAAGTTATCAAAATTGAACTCAACTGGGTGGTAGCAAGTTGGTCCTGTTGGGAAGTCTACAAAATATCCTGTATCTCCTTGATAATCCCTCCAGTGAGCTGCTCCAAGGAATCTTTGGGGTACATTTCTTGGTCCTCTTGATCGAGGCTATAGGTCCTGAAGTTTCTCCACTGATCTCTAGTTGTGAATGCCATGATTGGATCTTGGTCTTAATGTTACACTACCACAGCATGAGTCCAACTTGGACTAATAGACAGCAAGCACAACTCAGTGTTTAGAGGAATAGACAACCTCCAGAGTTTGAAGTAATCCGTACATCACTATCAAGGCAACACAAAGTGCTTGAGCAAGCACTATGGCCACTAGTATACAAGGCAGGGCCAGCACAAGATCCTTAAGCTTGAAGGCTAAGGTGATGATTCCAAGGAGCTGAGGCATGAAGGCCCAGAAGACAAGTTAAGACAGTGGTATTGAAAGAAGACCAAGATGGTGTATCTTGGTCTTCACACCCCACTATTTATACAGATAAGAGGGAGCTTTAAAGCCCCTCTGTGAAGTCCAAAATCCAGTAGTGTAAGTAGCTTGAACCCTACTATAGCTATCCTAGGATCAAGTCATAGCAACTACCACATGCTGCTAAGAATCTGCTGACTGAGACATATGTGTCTATGACTAATTACCACTTACTACTATATTCATAACTGTGTAGTAAGTGTCTTTGTCATCATCCGTTACATATACTTACAGTGGCAAAGTAGACTGTGGTGAGATATAGGCAGCAACAGGGATAGCAGAGATCTTGCAAGTAAGCAGAGAATATGTCTGATAGTATAGAGTGAGAACTGAGGCTATCAGGGCATAAATGGTACACTATTTATACAGTCAGGGGACAATGACACACTTCTTAAATAAGGGTGTTATACAATAGATAAGATACAATAAGACCTGGAACAAAGAGTGGGTTAGAACAAAGGAGAGTACTTAGACAATAAGTACAACAGGAATCTAGACCAAGGATGATATCACAGTGACATCACAATAAAGATATAACAAAAGCATAGTACAAATGCATAGTACAATAACCAGTCCAGAGGAGTCCATATGATGTCTTTGTACAGTGATGTCATAGATAACTAAGAAGTCCAAGATTGTGATGATCATACATCTAATCTACATAAGTCCTGTATATCTAATCTAAAGCAGTCTGTTATCTGCATGTCCATTTGAGCTGCTAAGTGTGCACAGGTCACTTATCAACACAGGTATGGTGGTCACAATGTTGATAAGTGACCTGTGTGCCCTTAGCGGCTCTATGGACATATCAGATATGGACTGCTGTAGAATAGGGTCTTTCAAAGTTCCCTTATTCATCTCATTACCTACCCATTATGATACCATTTTGTGAACCATTAATTTGGAAAATGATATCAAAAATGGGACAAATAATGTGATTTTCTCAGGACAAGAGTGGCTCCTTTTCTACAAAACACCATTATTTCTATTTCATTAAGGGGGGCTGCTAAAAAATAGGAGTTAGATTTGTTTTTATGAGGACAGCAAATATGATTATGTTTTATGAACTCTGAAATAGAACTAATAATTTAGTCTAGTGGAGATTGAAAAAGATTTACCCTGCCAATATGTTGCCAGGGGTGCCAAGGCACAAAAATAATGCATTATGATCTCATTATTGGCTTTTTTCGGGGGGGGGGGGGGGGGGGTTTCAAAGTTGGACATTATTGGTCCATTTTTATTTTATTGAATTTCACATTATCATCCATTTTACACCAAAAATGGGTTTATGTAACGTCTACCATGGACATTGGCCTGACTTAGGCGTCTGTGTAGCGTGGGTTCCCTTCTGGGCGAAAGCGGTGGTTGTCAGGAGAGTCGGGGAAGACTGCCAGATGACGCTGATACGCTCCAAGATGATCCCGGTAAGTATAGAGAGGGAGATCAAGGGGGACGTTGGGCAGAGGATTGGCGACTTTACGAATATACCTCCAAGAGGGGTGGTCGACAATGTAATAGCACTTGTAGGGTCTTGCGACTCGAGAGTTGAGATATTCGAAGATGAAATGACACGTGGTACTGGCAGGGTAAGTAATGGTCGGCGTATCCACCATTCACAAGGGAAATGGGGATCAGAGGTCACGGGGATCCCTTCTTGGTCTAAGGGATATACCGGAGCTAGTTCACTTAAGAGTTCCAGGAACTCTTAGCACAGGAGACAAGTTAGACAGTGGTATTCAAAGAAGACCAAGATGGGGATCCTGGTCCATAACACTAAGGGCTTAAATACATGTAAGGGAGCCAGTTCTAGCTCCGCTCGAACTCGTATGTAGCCAATAGCGTAAGTAGCGTAAACCCTGGGACAGGGGTCCTAGGAATCAGTCATCCACAACGTAATACCGGTATCGTACAACAATAGAACTCGGAGAGGGGTGCATAAGACACATCACGTACAACAATAACAAGCATCAGTCAGCTGGGGCATGAGGCAACGAGATCCGAAGTCCATGACACATTACTCCTGACATACCGAGTCATTATGAATACGTCAGGGTCCACAACCGGGCCGGGCAGTCTGAGAAACAAACGTAACATCACCCCCTTTTCAGGATCAAGCCCCAGCTTGACCGTGCATGATTGCCAACAGGTTGGTGCCCACCTCATGAAGGGCTTTGATTCGCGCTATCTCCTCGGCATCCTGTTCCGCCTTGGGCCCCCGATGGAGAGAGGCCCGTACGTTCTCAATGTGGTCTACTGCGTGAGCTCGCTGGAGTCGGGCAACACACCAGTTTCGCTCGACTTCGATTCGCTCCAGCTTCATCTGCTCTGCAGCCACTTGATGTTGCTGCGCGTGCCATCCCAGCGTCATGCATCGATAGCGGTGTATCTCCACCATGAGGGTCGCATCCTTCATATGAAGGAGCGCCTGGTCGACCGAGTCAACTAGTCCCACATCGGAGAGCAGGAACGTGAGGTCGTCATCGGTGTAAGCGGGGGCAGAGGACTGTTCGTTGTAGTAGGGGATAGCATGGACAGGCTTCCCATATTGTTGGTTGCATCCCGCCCGAAAGGCCAGGACAAAGGGGTCAGCGGTGAGGATGAGCTGAGTATACCGGGCAGGCCAAAGACGTTCCTGAGCATCTCAAATCTGAAAGGGAATGTAATGGACTCCCCTGTTGAACTGATACCCCCAAGGCGGGGGTGTCTCCACACGACTCTCGGTCTCCTGCATAGATTCCTCCTCCAGATCACGGCGAAGCGTGGGTGGATACGGTGTCGGTAGTGTGATAGCTTCCCTGGTGGGTCTGCATAATGGGGGGGTTTCTGAGTGTGTAGTGGTGAGATGGGTGGTGTAACGTAGATGCTGATGCACCTCGAGGCGCTCTGCCAGGTCATACGGGTCCCCGCCTTTGTCAGGTCCCGGTGGGGATGCTGAGCGACTGGATGTGTATCCTTGTTTGTCACCTGCTGGAGTGGGCGCTCTGGTTGGGACGTAGTTGCTTCCGAGCCTGCTGGGCTGATTGGTCTCAGAATAAAGAGTGGGGGACGGCGAAGGAATTCGGGATGACCCAGGGGAAGGAGGATGATCTCCTCGTTGGTGAAGGGTGAGGGTAGACGACAAGGGTGACGGTGGCGTGGACTGTACTCAGTAAGGTGCCGATAACTCGGTGTTGATGACATATCGGAAGTTGACTGGAGAGGAGGGGCGCATGAGTAGTAGTAGTGGGGAGAAGGGATGGGGACATCTCTTGGGATTTCCCTGCGCTTATATGTGTTTCTCGAGCAGGGTTAGAATTTTTGAATTCCCGAATTGCGTCGTCTGCGAACACGTCATCTTTATTGACCCACTGGTTGTCCAAGTCCAGATATCCCTTCCACTTGACCAAATACTGTAGCTTGCGACTTCTGCCAAACCACCGAGAATCTAGAATCTTCTCGACTTCATATTCTTCTTCCCCGCCGACTAGATCCGGCGGCGGGCACTGATAGTTGGGTCCATGCATGGGTGTTTCGCGATAGGGCGTAAGGAGGTCCACATGGAATACTGGGTGGATCTGCCACCACGTGGGAAGTTCTAACTGGTAGTTAACTGCAGACATCACCTGGACAACCTTAAACGGGCCGTGTCTTCGTGCTGCAAGTTTTGCTGTTGGTTGGTGAGTATGTAGGTGGCGTCCTTCTAGCCATACTTGGTCCCCTATTTGGAATTTGGGCGTATCTTTGGCCTTGATCCACCCTTGCTGTGCTTTGATCATCAATGACTGCGCACGCTGGTGGAGTTCCTTAAACTGTTTGACCCTGAGCGCTACTTGTGGAATTGGTGATGGCCTATCGGTCCAATCAGCGTGGGGGTTATATCCCATAAGGAGCTGGAAAGGTGATTCTTTAGTGGTTTCGCATGAACTTTGATGTGAATCATGGGTCTCTATCGCTGATTATCTTGCCAGGTAATCTGAATCGAGGGAAGACGTGTTTTACGTACAGGGTGGCAGTTCCTTCAGCCGATATCTCTTCTTGGCAAGGGATGAACAGGGACATCTTTGTGCAGTCATGGTCTGTTATCGTGAGGATCGTATTGCAATCCTGTGCCATCGGGAGTTTAGTGATGAAATCAAGGGCAATGGTTTCAAACGGCATAGCTTCCGGTTTGGGAAATATTGGGCGTAAGGGTGCCTTGATGGCCCTGGTATTGACTTTGATTCGTTGACAGTTGGCGCATCCTTTGACGTAGTCCATGACTTCTTGGTGTAATCCTGGCCACCAATAGTATTGTTCCACGAGTTTGATGGTGCGACTGATTCTGGGGTGTCCATATACAGGAGGATCGTGATGCGTTTTGATGATTTCGCGTTTTTCATGAAGTCCTCTGGTGACTGCGCGCCTTCCATCATTGTACCAGGTGCCTTCGATTAGTTTGAGACCATGTGGGTCTACCCATGGGTGTATCTTTTCGGCATCCTGTGCGTATATTGGATTGATCTTTTCCATTTCTTGTACTGATATGGTGGCATTGACTTGAAGTGGATCTTCGGTGGTGTCCAATGATGTCGCCCTGACGAAGACCTCATCTGGTAGTACTGTGACATGTTCGTTGTCGCCTTCTCCTTGGTCATAGTCCGGACGTCTAGATAAGGCGTCGGCTCTCCCATTTACTGTTCCCTTAATGTGGTGAATCTCAATGTCATACTCAGAGAGTTTGAGTACTTCCCGTGCTACTCAGCGGCTTATCTTTTGTGGGGAGCGCCAGTATTGTAGGTTCATGTGATCCAAGAAGACTTTGATCTTGTGTGGAGATCCCGCTAGATAGTGTCACCAGTTCCTGAGTGCCTTAATGATTGCTAAGAGTTCCAGATCATAGATGTCGTAATTTCGTTCCGCAGCACTAAGGGTGTTGGAGTAGTACGCAATGGGGTGTCTTTTGCCATCTTCTTTGCGCTGGAGTAGTACTGCTCCTACCGCGAATCCTGATGCGTCTACTTCTAGTTCGAATTGATCCTCTAGTTTGGCATGTGTGAGTACTGGTTCTTCTGTGACGAGCTTCTTGATTTTGTCAAACGCTTCTTGTTCTGCTGTTGTCCATGTCCATTCAACGTCTTTATGTGTGAGTTTGTTGAGGGGTCATGCATAAGTGGCAAAATTTCTGATGAAGGCGCGGTAGAAGTTGCAGAAGCCTAGGAAGGATCGCACCTGTTTGACGTTCTTTGGAGTGGGCCATTCTTTGATGCCAGAAATTTTGACGGGGTCCATATGAGTCACCCCCTTTTCAATGATTACCCCCAGGTAATCGATGCTGGGAGTGTGGAAGATGCATTTTTCCGGTTTGAGAAAGAGGTCGTTTTGTTCCAGTAAGTCCAAAATGTCGTGTACTGCGTCAATATGTGCCTGTTCATTTGACCTTGTAGCGATGCCAATGTCGTCCATGTATACCCTAATAACCGTCCCTTTTGTCTCATGGTATGCGATGAGGTCTTTACAGATCTCATTCATCATTGTTTGGAAGGTTGCCGGGGAGTTTGTTAGTCCAAAGAACATTACCGTGGGTTCGAAAAGTCTGTAACGCGTTTTGAACGCCACTTTCTCCTGGTCCCCTTCTTTAATGCGCATGTTGTTGTACCCCCAGCGAATGTCGAGCTTGGTGAATATGAATGCTCCGCTGAGATCGGCGATAAGTTCGGGTATGAGTGGGAGAGGGTATTGGTTGTGTATAGTCCATTTGTTAATGTTCCGGTAGTCCTGTACTGGGCGTAGTTTCCTGTCCTGCTTTTTGATAAAGAAGAAGGATGATGCATATGGGGATTTAGAGGGCCTGATGTATCCTTTCACCAGTTGTTCGTCAATCCATTCCTTTAATGCTTTATCCTCTGCCTGGCTCATTGGGTACACCTTGCAGTCGATAGTGTCTGGGGCGTCTGGTTTAAACTCAATGGCGTGGTCCCATGGTTTGGAGAGGGGGAAGCGGTGGGATTCCTCTTCACTAAAGATTTTGACATGTCACTGGTATTCCTCTGGGACGGCCTTCTTTTCTGTGTATTGTTGCACTTCTATTGCCAATTCGGTGGATGTGGTGGCTCGTAGTCGCGTTGTTTCCAGGTCACATTCTTGTCATAGTTGTTCTTCGATATGCTGTTTGTTGGGCATTCCCAACAACTTTTGAACCACTAGTCAAGCGATGATGGGATGTATACGCAGTTTGGTGGGGTTGGTAGTACAAAGTACTACTGGGTACTCAGCTTTGTTAAGGGTAGCGGAGGCCCATTGAATGTCTGGTTGGAATGTAGCCAGCCAAGGATATCCGAGGATGATGTCTTCTCCTCCTACGTCGGTGACGAGGAATCTCATGTCCTTCTTGACTCCTTTGGTTTTGACTTCTAGATCCACGCAATGGGTTATCTTGCCCCCTTTGTTATGCGTGCCGTCAATGTTCCAGATCTTTCGATGATGGTCTAGCTCTTTGAGGCCTAGCCTCATTCTTCTTGCAAAATCTGGATGGATGAAGTTGTTAGTGGCTCCAGAGTCCACTAATGCTCGTTTGTCGGCCATAGTGTAACTTGCACGCAGTGAAACTGGAACATGCATAGATTGATAGCGCGTTATGAACACAGAGTTACACTGTAATGCCCTCACCCAGGCCGTCGGGTTCAGGTGCTTTGAAAATCCTCTTGCCCCATTAAGTCCCTGACCACCAAGTCCCTGGCTTCTTCGTCAAGGTTTCGAACTCCGTTTATCCAGCTGGTTGCCCGTTCTTGCGGCGTCTCAGTGGTGGCATGGGCGCCGCGGCTACTGCCGCCGTCGTCTTCGAATTGTATCAGGGGTTCTTTGTGCACACTTTGCACTTCTTCGATGAAAGCCCCACGTCCTTGGCGTGGTTGCCAGTTCACGTTGTTGCATGGGCGGCGGGGCTGGAGGCAGTTACGTTGCATATGCCCGAGTTTGCCACAGTTGAAGCAGGCGATATTCTTCATGTCCACTACTCCTCGATTTGGCTGTCGTCCTCCTTGGGCCATATAGGGCGGTTTGGCATAGTCGATTTCTTCAGATCCCGCAAGGTAGGCTCGAATCCTCCCTGGGGTGGTGTCCATGGCGTCCGGGTGGTTTCGGAATGTCTGCCACCCTTGGCATGGTTGCTGCTGCAGATGGTTTGGAGCGTTGAAGGTTCTCAGAGAGGTGTTACTTGGCTTACCAGGTCCCAGGGGTTTACGTCCCCCCAGGCGTGTTTGCAGATGCATCCATTTGCGCTGTTGTTCTAGCGCAGCTACCTTCCACTGTGCATAGGTGTTTGGACTGTGGAAATTGTAGGCGTTCTTGTATAGTTCAACAGGGAGTCCACTGGTGAATTTGTCGAGGACAAGGGAGTCGTCAAAACAATATCCTGCTTCCCGTACTGCTTTCTTGAACTTGGCGACATAGGAGTTGATATCTTGTCCTTCCATCCGGAACCCCTTTTGAAGGTCTTGTTGGGCACATTCCTTTTCGAGAGTATCTGCGAAAGTATTGCAGAAGCCGAGTTCAATAGCTTCCCAAATCCACTTGTCATAAGGCCCGTGTTTAGTTTTGTATGCCTTGACCCATTTGGTGGTAGATAGGACCCATTCGTTGACGTGGTCCCCTTGGATATAAGTGAGGAAGATTAGTGCTTTGTGGTAAGGGAGGGTGAACGTGGGGTTATCATAGTTCGTTTCAACAAACAGTTCCCACTGGGTGAGGAATTGTTGAACTTTGGTGTGATCTCCGGTGAACACTAGAGGTTCTTTGCCCATGAATTTCTTGGGCTTGGTTCCGCTTGATACGTTTGGTCCGGTGAAGAGGGGTCCTCCAGGGTCTCCTCCTCCATCATCTCCTCCTCCACCATGTCCTCCAGGTGGTGGTCCTTCTCCGTGACTAATGCGTGCGGGTTCCTGGAACGTCGTAGGTTGTTTGGTGATTGTGGTGGTCATATCTATAGGGATAGACTCAGCTATTAATCCCAGTTGGGTTTCTTCTTCTTTGGCTTGGGCTTCGAGGATGTGAATTTCCTCTGGGTTACTGGTGAGTGATGGGGAAGGTGCAGGTGTCTTGGGTGTTGGTGATCGGACAGGTTCTTCTTCTTGTCCATCAAGAGGGCCCCACTGATCTCTTGTGGTTACCTCGTTCTGTAGGATATCGAGTCTGAGGCTCGAGCCGGCGGGTCTAACAACTTGCAATTTGTAGTGGAGTGTGTCCCACTTGAGTTCTGTCCAACAGGTGTGGTCAAAGTTGAATTCTACAGGGATGAGTCCTGTAGTACCATCTTTATAAGTGTATGAGATGACGTAGCCTGGGTCTCCTTGTTCAGTTTGCCAAAATGCTCCTTTGAGGTATTGTTTGGGGACGTTGCGTTCCCCCCTTCTGTCAATGTGATATGGGCGAAATGGGATCCAAAGATCTCAGGTTGTTACTGCGGTGGAAGCCACGTTGAAGGATCTTGGTCTTAATGTAACGTCTACCACGGACGTTGGCCTGACTTAGGCGTCTGTGTAGTGTGGGTTCCCTTCTGGGCGAAAGCAGTGGTTGTCAGGAGAGTCGGGGAAGACTGCCAGATGACACTGATATGCTCCAAGATGATCCTGGTAAGTATAGAGAGGGAGATCAAGGGGGACATTGGGCGGAGGATTGGCGACTTTACGAATATACCTCCAAGAGGGGTGGTCGACAATGTAATAGCACTTGTAGGGTCTTGCGACTCGAGAGTTGAGATATTCGAAGACGAGATGACACGTGGTACCAGCGGGGTAAGTAACAGTCAGTGTATCCACCATTCACGAGGGAAATGGGGATCAGAGGTCACAGGGATCCCTTCTTGGTCTAAGGGATATACTGGAGCTAGTTCACTTAAGAGTTCTGGGAACTCTTAGCACAGGAGACAAGTTAGACAGTGGTATTTGAAGAAGACCAAGATGGGGATCCTGGTCCGTAACACTAAGGGCTTAAATACATGTAAGGGAGCCAGTTCTAGCTCCGCTCAAACTCGTATGTAGCCAATAGTGTAAGTAGCGTAAACCCTGGGACAGGGGTCCTAGGAATCAGTCATCCACAACGTAATACCGGTATCGTACAACAATAGAACTTGGAGAGGGGTGCATAAGACACATCACGTACAACAATAACAAGCATCAGTCAGCCGGGGCACGAGGCAACGAGATCCAAAGTCCATGACACATTACTCCTGACATACCGAGTCATTACGAATACGTCAGGGTCCACAACCGGGCCGGGCAGTCCGAGAAATGAACGTAACAGTTTAATAATGAACCAAAATAAGAAAACTTTGAAAGACCCTAATGACATCATATGGACTCCTCTGGACTTGTTATTGTACTATGCATTTGGACTATCCTTTTGTTTTATCTTTATTGTGATGTCACTATGATATCATCCTTGTTCTAGATTTCTATTGTACTTATTGTCTAAGCACTTCCCTTTGTTCTGACCCACTCTTTGTTCTGGATCTTATTGTATCTCATCTATTGTATAACACCCTTATTGTAGAAGTGCGTCATTGTCCCTAGACTGTATAAATAGTGTACCATGTATGCCCTGATAGCCCCAGTTCTCACTCTGTGCTATCAGGTATGTTTCCTACTGTTGAAATAACACTAGTTCTCACTCTGTGCTATCAGACATTCTTACTGCTTACTCTGCAAGATCTCTGCTATCCCTGTCACTGCTCATATCTCACCACAGTCTCCTTTGTCACTGTGAGTATGACTTCCTTCACCTATGCTGTTCATCACACAATGTTACTGGTCACAAGCACCAGCGTCACCCTGATAGCCACCACGACACAGGGACATACAGAATATGTTCAAATTTAAACACTTTCTCTGGCTTCAACAATACATCATACATGGCTCAACTAATCCACAAATCTGGGACTATTCAACAACAAACCTATTCCTCCATGTGTTGTTCCTACTCCAGTAATAAGATAAAATCGCACGGGAATACTGGTTCCCAAAACAGTTTAAATCAAGGGTCTTTTCTATGCACATGTGTTTGTGACTGAAGACGGAGCCATTAAAAGCTCGACAAGATATTAACAGATGCGAGAACAAACGAACCATATCAATAGCCATAATAAAGCTTGATAGTTCGTGCTCTTGACAAGATGATGTAGTAAGGTGTTGTCGAATCTTTGAGTCGATATTCGCCTCCCGATAGTCGAGCTCCGCACAGGTTAAAGCTGATTTTGGTGATAGATTTGAGAGACGTAATGAAGTGGCATGCTTCAAGATGATGATAACAGCTTCAATAAAGGTTAAATGCACTGTAGAAATGACAAAGGGAAATAATACCAAGCGCCAAATGATAGCGGCCAAGAGTGGTGACGGTGAGCTAGGGAGATAAACGTCATAAGCCAAGGACAAATGACTGTAATACGAAGATAACACTTTTTTGATCGTGGTCAGCGACATAACCTGTATTACTTGATAAAGAAGTGAGATTTGTGGTGGAGCAAACACGTAAAGGTATTTACAAACTGGAGAACAAAAGGAAGACACCAATTAGCAGGCCGGAAAGGAAAGAATGCACGCACATGCTCGTTAGCCAGGGATGATCATGATGAGTGGAGAGGGAAAAACAAAACAAAACAAAACAAAAAAGACGGGTGTGACCAACATAAAGTGTAGGGAGGTAAATGACAACCCACATGCTGTAGAGCCGAAACAGACGTCATTAGCAAGCTTGGATAAGAGCGGAGTGTGGCAGCCACTCACTTGCTGGAGAGCCGAGGACAGGCGTCGTCAGCGGGCTTGAAACGCAGCGAGCCACGGCAGCCACTCACAGACTGGAGAGCCGAGGACAGGCGTCGTCAGCGGGCTTGAAACGCAGCGAGCCACGGCAGCCACTCACTTCCTGGAGAGCCGAGGACAGGCGTCGTCAGCGGGCTTGAAACGCAGCGAGCCACGGCAGCCACTCACTTGCTGGAGAGCCGAGGACAGGCGTCGTCAGCGGGCTTGAAACGCAGCGAGCCACGGTAGCCACTCACCAACTGGAGAGCCGAGGACAGACGTCGTCAGCGGGCTTGAAACGCAGCGAGACACGGCAGCCACTCACAGACTGGAGAGCCGAGGACAGGCGTCGTCAGCGGGCTTGAAACGCAGCGAGCCACGGCAGCCACTCACAAACTGGAGAGCCGAGGACAGGCGTCGTCAGCGGGCTTGAAACGCAGCGAGCCACGGCAGCCACTCACAGGCTGGAGAGCCGAGGACAGGCGTCGTCAGCGGGCTTGAAACGCAGCGAACCACGGCAGCCACTCACAGGCTGGAGTGCCGAGGACAGGCGTCGTCAGCGGGCTTGAAACGCAGCGAGCCACGGCAGCCACTCACAGACTGGAGAGCCGAGGACAGACGTCGTCAGCGGGCTTGAAACGCAGCGAGCCACGGCAGCCACTCACCAACTGGAGAGCCGAGGACAGGCGTCGTCAGCGGGCTTGAAACGCAGCGAACCACGGCAGCCACTCACTTCCTGGAGAGCCGAAGACAGGCGTCGTCAGCGGGCTTGAAACGCAGCGAGCCACGGCAGCCACTCACAGACTGGAGAGCCGAGGACAGGCGTCGTCAGCGGGCTTGAAACGCAGCGAGCCACGGCAGCCACTCACAAACTGGAGAGCCGAGGACAGGCGTCGTCAGCGGGCTTGAAACGCAGCGAGACACGGCAGCCACTCACAAACTGGAGAGCCGAGGACAGGCGTCGTCAGCGGGCTTGAAACGCAGCGAGCCACGGCAGCCACTCACCAACTGGAGAGCCGAGGACAGACGTCGTCAGCGGGCTTGAAACACAGCGAGACACGGCAGCCACTCACAAACTGGAGAGCCGAGGACAGGCGTCGTCAGCGGGCTTGAAACGCAGCGAGCCACGGCAGCCACTCACAAACTGGAGAGCCGAGGACAGGCGTCGTCAGCGGGCTTGAAACGCAGCGAGCCACGGCAGCCACTCACTTCCTGGAGAGCCGAGGACAGACGTCGTCAGCGGGCTTGAAACGCAGCGAGCCACGGCAGCCACTCACTTCCTGGAGAGCCGAGGACAGGCGTCGTCAGCGGGCTTGAAACGCAGCGAGCCACGGCAGCCACTCACAAACTGGAGAGCCGAGGACAGACGTCGTCAGCGGGCTTGAAACGCAGCGAGACACGGCAGCCACTCACCAACTAGATAGCCGAGGACAGGCGTCGTCAGCGGGCTTGAAACGCAGCGAGCCACGGCAGCCACTCACAAACTGGAGAGCCGAGGACAGGCGTCGTCAGCGGGCTTGAAACGCAGTGAGACACGGCAGCCACTCACAGACTGGAGAGCCGAGGACAGGCGTCGTCAGCGGGCTTGAAACGCAGCGAGCCACGGCAGCCACTCACTTCCTGGAGAGCCGAGGACAGGCGTCGTCAGCGGGCTTGAAACGCAGCGAGCCACGGCAGCCACTCACAGACTGGAGAGCCGAGGACAGGCGTCGTCAGCGGGCTTGAAACGCAGCGAGCCACGGCAGCCACTCACAGACTGGAGAGCCGAGGACAGGCGTCGTCAGCGGGCTTGAAACGCAGCGAGACACGGCAGCCACTCACAAACTGGAGAGCCGAGGACAGGCGTCGTCAGCGGGCTTGAAACGCAGCGAGCCACGGCAGCCACTCACTTCCTGGAGAGCCGAGGACAGGCGTCGTCAGCGGGCTTGAAACGCAGCGAGCCACGGCAGCCACTCACAAACTAGAGAGCCGAGGACAGGCGTCGTCAGCGGGCTTGAAACGCAGCGAGCCACGGCAGCCACTCACAGACTGGAGAGCCCAGGACAGGCGTTGTGAGCAAGCTTAAAACGTAGCAATGCATAGCAGCCGCTCACAAACTGGACAGCGGGCCACCAGCGTGGTCAGGTCAGTCAATTTTAAAACCGTGGGTACGAGCTTGCACTCACAAGCTAAGAGTTGGGCGGCGTCAAGCGTATGAGCCATATACCACAAATTAAGACACGACGATCACTTACCCAAATGTAAGGAAACGGGATAAGACATTGCCTAACTATATATTCGACCTCCGAGTTGTTGCCAGTATGGGAACGGACACTGTAATGTCTGTTGAGATCGTCGCTCACTTCGCCCTTTCAATTGGTGCACTCACCGGTTCAACGCTGTCATAACACTTAATTCCAAATTATCACTCTGCACAGCTAAGAGCATCAGTGCGGCGGTCTCATCATTCAAAGCTGTAGCTGTTGTCTCAATAAGCATATCACAGCGCATATCTTGCATATGCATTTCTGCCGAAGTGCATTAGGACGCAACTCTGGTATTCGTCTCTGAACTCACTTTCCAATCGCACGAATTTGATATCATCACCAAGGGGATGCAAGTAGTACTCTTGAAAGTGTTCCTCCGTCACTTGAGATACGTCGTCCTCTGGGCTTCCGAAATCCTCCACGTTGATTTGAATATTTTTCCGGAATTGATCATATTTTGTAAACACAGCGATGACCGGGACTTATTGTTCTGTTAAACACAATCACGAATGTCTGTAACGACAGACGCACCATTCTGGTCGGGGCAGATGCCCTTGAAAAATCTCAGATCGAGCTGTGGTCGTTGGTTGTCCATTGGGACACAGTACCTCAAAATATGACCGTCAGTTGTCGTAATCGTGGATGCTCGAGAGTCCCAAACCATATAGCATGTAATCTTTCTTGGAGCCGCTTTTCTGCACACCTCCTTTGGATAAACTTCTGTAAAATTCCGAGCTCCTCGGTGCTACCCGACTCGATCCCACGAGAATCGTGAAAAATGTATCCCCAATGATTTGAGAATATGAGTTCGTCGTCGATCGTGTGCTCGCCTCGCTGGTTAGATATTTAGAGGCAATCGAAGATAAATACTATTGTCCCTCACGTCGACGGACGGATTAAGTGTAATCTGGTTGGCAGTGAGATCACTGATGACTTGCAGATAAAAAAGTCGACCATGTACCTTTTCTTTTCCCCGGTAAATAATGGGGCTGTCCGTTGTCTCACATACTCGCTGTAAGATCGACGTCTTGCCAGCATTTGCACGTCCTATGATAAGGACTCGAAACTTGATCTTTGGAACTCGACGAGGGGGTTGTTGCGGGTGCATTAGAGGAGTTGGAGCGAGGGAGCAAGAGTCGTTGATCGATTCAATCCCGTCCTCGATCGATGGTTCACACGGTTCACCTTCCTTATCCAGTCGTTTGACTGATATTGGAGCCTGTCCGGTCCGGCGCCCAAAGTGCGGTGATTGCGGTGTGCGACAGTCGCTTGCGTATTTTTCGCAGACTTCCCACGCGCCGGTCCGCTTTCCCGTCAAACACGAATTAAGTCTCCGCTTCAACACTTCGTTTTCCTTCGAAGTCAAATAGTTAGCTAATAAATTTGATTACATGAACGCTTTTTTGGTTCAAGTCAGGTGATTGAGTAAAGCACAAAAAAGGAATTATATTAACTAATCAAAACAAGTACGCACCTTTTTACACAAGTCGGTATTCTAGTTGTAATCAGTATTCTAGTGTGTGTAATCTACTGTGTGCTGGGGTAGTAAGGTTGGGAGGGGGGGAAGTAGCTATAAGGCAAGTACATTGGGTATGTCACTTGATACAGGACCTGAGAATACACAGTGTTGGGGTACCACATGAACTGAGCTGGGGACCCTGGCACAGGCACAGAAGATGTCACAATCATGTGACACGTGATGTGGCATGGAGAAGTTTCGGAATTGACAGCAAATTTCATGATGTGGCAAATGGCTGATGCATCCCTCTAAATAGCATTAAAAAATACTCACGATAAACACCAGTCTGTAAGATATATAAATGATGTAGTCCTGTCCTTAGATACTTGTCTTAGTTTTGTTTGAATATCCAGCCAAGTTTCATTCATCTCAAGTGAATGCGCTTTCCCTCTCATCTCTTCCATCTTCCTCAGTGAGCTAACTCTTCACATGTCATCATCACCATTCTAAGTCCAAACCCTTGTCATCGGGCTGAACTTAGACTGCTTCCTGTCTTCCATGAAGTCAATCCAACTTAGCTCCGCTGTCATCCCAAATGTTCTGGCTGGAACATAACAGAAGAGGGCAGTGGCGGTGGGGTACTGGCACATTTGCAATGCTGTTTGGTGGGTTGGGAGGGAGGTGCCTCCACACCAGCAGTTATGCTAGTGGTGCAGGCACATGCATCCACGCATCTGGGGCAGCATTCTTGCCAGACTGAAGCCGTTACAATTACAGTAGTTAGGATATGTACTGTACTTGTAATGAACAGATGACTCAGGACTCTTACTATATGGTTATGGCTATGTTAGTAAGTAGGAATTAGTCATGGACTTCACACATCAGTCAGCACAAGTTGCAGTAGCATGTGATAGCTACTGTGACTCATTACTAGGATAGCAATAGTAGGGTTTGAGCTACTTACACTATAGGTCTCATAGTTTCTAGGGGAGCTTTAAAGCAACCCCTTCACCTGTATAAATAGTGGGCTGGGAAGACCAAGATATGACATCTTGGTCTTCTTTCAAATACTACTTGTCTTCTATCGTCCTCTCAGGCCTTCACACCTCAACTATTCCTTCTTGCCTTTGCGTCTAAGGATTACTCTGGCCCCACTCATTGTCTTGGTGGCCATTGTGGTACTTGCTCAAGCACTCAAAGTCACCTTCATCATTGCATATGTGTAATGCTACCATGGCATGAGTCTGACTTGGACTATGGGAAGACAATCACAACTTAACGTAGATAGGTGCTGGTGCTGAGTGTCTGAAGTATCCCATAGGCAATGATAAGCGCTGTCTTGAATGCTTGTGCAACTAAGACAATAAAGGCCACTAAATAGAGAAGGGCCAGATTCCTATCCTTAGACTTGAAGGTCAAGGCAAATAGCAGTTCAGTCAAGACACAAAGGTCCGAAGTTCAAAGGAGAAGGAAGTGGTATTCTGAAGAAGACCAAGATGGCGTATCTTGGTCTTTGTGGTCCACTATTTATACATATGAGAGGTAGCTTTAAAGCCCCTCTATGAAGTCTGAAATGCTCTAGTGTAAGTAGCTCGAACCCTACTACAGCTATCCTAGTAATGAGTCATAGTAGTTATCACATGCTACTACGACTCAGCTGACTGATGATAATGTCCATGACTAATCTCTACTTACTACTGTAGTCATAACCATATAGTAAGCATTCGTTCATGTCATACCATTACATCACCCCCTTTTCAGCTGTGGTGTCCACGCTGCCGGTGAAGTCCAGCACTGTTGCGTTTCGCCCCGTGCCCCGTGCCACCAGTACAGACTCGTGCAGCACCGCCGAGCAGTACCGCGCAGAATGGGCTGCAGCCGCCAGGAGTGAAGGTATCGACCCCGGAAATATCCTGTACTACGAACGTGACCCGGGCTGGCAAACGCCCTGGGAATAGCCGAAGAAGATGTCAAGCGCCCGTCACGTGACCCTGGCACGTGACCTGGTCTAGACTCGCACCAGAAGGATCCAGATGAGCTTGTGCCTGGATCGTGATTGGATCTGCCTCATGGACTGTATGGTTCCTAGTTTCTGATGGATTGTCTGATTGTACCTGTGGCTTGATGCGCCCAGGAGTTGTATGTTTCAGCCACTGATTGATGGACTTCTGACCCCGTTTCACCTTTGCCTCATTGTTGACCTTGTGACTGTATGCCCCTGACTCGTGTTGATTTACTTACGATTGGACGATACATACTAGGTTTCGGACTCCAAGCTGAGCTTAAAAGCTTCTTGGAAGTGTATAAGTAGCACCCCAGTCTCGCTGATATCCCTCAGCTTGACTTCTTGTATTCTACCAGCCTACAAGTAGACCGAAGCAGATACAGGCAGCCCCTGTATAGTTATCCCCTCTCCGATCCTGTCTCCTTTACTGAGCACGCCATCCTCTTCTTCTTTGCCACTCGCGTTACGCATATCCTTGTCGTCATCGCCTACGGTATTGTTCAAACCCTAGAAGAACTCAGTAAATCCCAAGACCTCGAGAATCCGGCAGGAAGATAGACCGCCGAAGTCTTGGTCGCCACCGTGATACCGCAAGAACCCCCAAGTTCCCCGTCGAGTGCCGAACTCCGGAAGGTACGCCCGCTGGAGCGTAACAAGCACCACCCATCCATCCCATCTGCGTCTCCTTGATTCAATCCAACATGTTGGCCATCTCCAGGTGGAACTTACTTCTTGCCAGCTCTCCCTTGACCCCTCCAAGCACGGTGGCGAGTTGATGAAGCCATTGCTCCATCTGCTCTGCCTCATACGCATAGGCTTGGTAGTGGTGAACCTCAGCCTTGAGGCTCACATCATGCAGCTCTCCAAGGGCACAGTCAAAATGGGGGCAGTCATGATACCCACTGGCAAAGAGGATCAGATCCTCCTGAGGGTAATGGGGCTTACCAGTTGCCCTAACCTGCGGCTCCATGTACAGGGGTTGCAAGTACACCTTCTTGCTATCCTCCACCAACCCTAACACAATGGGGTCTGAGTTCATGATGACCTGAACATATGTGGCTTGGTGCATGCATCCCTGTCCATCGGTGATTGGGTAGTGGATGAAGTCCTCCCTGTGATTGTACTTGTAGCTGTGAGGGGGTGGCCCCAGGGTTAATAAAGGAGGGGCATTGGCCCTCACTCCTCCCCTGTACAAGGGGTGTCCGATGGTGTCGCATGCATAGGGGGTTTCAAGGGGGTTGTCAGTGTTGGTGGTGGTGACAATGAGGGGGTGCTCAGCTGGGAAGTAATCACTGAGGCTCCCTCACGCTTGCTCCAGTACTGTCTCATGTGCTCGATGGCCCCCTCCTTCCTGCACCTCATCAGCTCTGACCACTGTTCCATCGCCCTCCAAAGCTGCTCCTCCTTCCATGCATCTGCTACTTGCCTCCACTTCTCCTCCTGTTTCCATTGCTGCCACCGTAATGTTGCCAGTGTGGGTGTCTTGCTCTTGCCAGTGCTCAATTCATACTGGGAGAGGTCAAGGTGAGCCACTCGCACTGTTGACAAGAGCTCCACGAAGCCTATTGACTTCAGATGTCATGAGGGGGACCATGTTGAGGTGTTCCCCATGCTTGGCGATGAGCCACCAGCTATTGGGGTTGCTGGTGTTGGCAGTATGGGAGGCAGGGACAAGGGATTGAAGGGTGTTGATGAGCTCTTCGTGGGTGATGGGGCTCATGTTTGAGGCAACACAAGCAATGGCCTCAGCGGCAGTGGGAAGAGACATGAGCTGTTACGATTTTCCCTTTCGTCTCTCTTGGACGCTTCCATTCCTCGCTTCTTACTCCCATACCCCACCTTGTTACGCCCATAACTCCTTATGCACCCAACCGTTTCTGATGATCTCTTCGCCGCACGATACGCCTTTACGCCCCCTTTCCCGTATATCAAAGTTCACGGCGCTCCGGGTTCAGCTGACTTGCACATGACCCCACGCAATCACCATGTTTCCTACTATAGTTGTGCCTTTGTTCCACTTTTACTTAGGATCCACATATCGCGCCATGTGTTTGTTGCATACAAACATCATGTACTAGTATATAAGTCACATGCTACCTAGCTTGTATGGTAGACTTGACTTCTTGTGTAATACCACATCGTTGTCAATCCACGAACGACTATACACTCGCTGTTTTGCTTGAGCACGACTTTGGTTCACCTTTGCGCTTGAACCCCAGAACCTCCCAACTATCATCCACGTGCCTGAGGAGGCCGTTGGGTGCTTATTCATCACCGAACTTAGTCTTAACCGACTACTTCGCATCCCGTCACCTCAGCTTGAGCGACTTAGTGACGTGCATGTCGCACATAACATTCCTGTGGTAATGTTACAAGTGGGATGGCGCCTGCATACTGCATGCGCTTCATGATGCCTTGCAGCTTGGCATCCAGGTGGAATTGGTCACGAGTAGCCTCCTGCTTGAGCTGTCGGAGATCCGCCCTGTGTGCGTCCAAAGTGATCTTCTCTCCGAGGCACTGCTGCAATCTTGCGACCTCCACAGATAGGCAGGGGTTTTTGAGCTCACTCAGTACCTCATTAATGGTGACAGCGTGCGGATCTTGTGGACTGAAAACGGCAAGCTGGTGAGGTGAGATGGCAGGGTGCATGGCAGTAGGTCGCGGTGTCGACAGGTAAACCTCCTGGCAGTAACACGGCTTCCCCCTTCCCTGGGTTCCGATGATCTCTCGATAATCCCGGCGATAGTAAATATACTTCGCCTGGACTTTTGTGACATCGTCCTCCAGTGGGATCATCAGGGGGAAGAAGAACGGGGTATCAGGAGTGTTGAGGAAAAATGGGAGTCCGGGGTTGTCAGACTCCTCATCATCCCCTTCATCAACCGGCTCCTCGTCGTCATCTAATGATGCCAACCAAGGGTCCGGTCACAGCTGATGAGGGGGTGCCACCAGAGTTAGCAAGTAAGGGTGGGGAAGCTCAGATGCTAGCTGAGACAAGGGAACGATGGGCGTGAGGCCTGGGGGTGCTTCTGAGAGGGGAGCTACTGTGGGTTCGAGTGG